>JARQOD010000005.1:82457991-82502235 GCA_033576555.1 Oophaga sylvatica
GGACTTCCGTCCCTTATCAACTGGATTATTTATTTAACTTGTTCTTTATTTCAAAGGCAAAACTGAAGAAATAACCTTCGCACGCACAGTTCAAAGAAACCCCCAAAATTTTTGCACTTACAACATTGCAGCAGGGGCCTCATGAGGGGGATTGGATTTGTCAAAGCTAGGGAAAAGTGCCAAGGGGACCTTTCGTATCCTTTTGCTAAAAATTTGTGTTTGCATTTTTTTTTCGACATGGAAATTTTCGTAATAATTGGTCAATTATTTTTTTCCAGATTTGTACAAAGACAAAACCTTTTATGGTTTTTAAAAGTTGACTTTTCCCAAATTTTTCCCAGTTTAAAAATTTTTTCCCAAGGGGGTTAGCCTCATTCAAATTGTACACAAAGACATTTTAAAAGGGGCCATTTTTTTCACCATGTTTAAAGGGTAGCTAGCAAAAATTTTTTGCCGGACCCCAGCGGGGGAAAAGCGGGCTTTATAAACCCCCAACAAACCCATCACGTTTTTTTCCATCTTTTCATTTTCCATTCGGACCCGCAACGGGGCCGCTTTTAAACCCCAAGGGTCGAGAGGGGTGGGGCAAGGCCTAGTATGAGCTTTTAAGTTAAGTTTTTGGTTAGCAGCAGAAAATTTTTTCCCCGCCCCCACACGGGGGAACAGCAGGCGTTACTGAACCCCACAAACACATCAGCGATTGTTTTCATCTGTGCATCTAACACTTCTGAGCAGCAACTGGCGCTGTTGAAGCCCAGGGTCAAGGAGGGTGTAGGCAGAGGCCTAGTATGAGACGTTTGAAGTTGAAGTTGTAGTTAGCAGCAGTAATTTTTGCCAGACACACAGCAGGAGAACAGCAGGCGTTACTGAACCCCACAAACACATCAGCGATTGTTTTCATCTGTGCATCTAACACTTCTGAGCAGCAACTGGCGCTGTTGAAGCCCAGGGTCAAGGAGGGTGTAGGCAGAGGCCTAGTATGAGACGTTTGAAGTTGAAGTTGTAGTTAGCAGCAGTAATTTTTGCCAGACACACAGCAGGGGAACAGCAGGCGTTACTGAACCCCACAAACACATCAGCGATTGTTTTCATCTGTGCATCTAACACTTCTGAGCAGCAACTGGCGCTGTTGAAGCCCAGGGTCAAGGAGGGTGTAGGCAGAGGCCTAGTATGAGACGTTTGAAGTTGAAGTTGTAGTTAGCAGCAGTAATTTTTTGCCAGACACACAGCAGGGGAACAGCAGGCGTTACTGAACCCCACAAACACATCAGCGATTGTTTTCATCTGTGCATCTAACACTTCTGAGCAGCAACTGGCGCTGTTGAAGCCCAGGGTCAAGGAGGGTGTAGGCAGAGGCCTAGTATGAGACGTTTGAAGTTGAAGTTGTAGTTAGCAGCAGTAATTTTTGCCAGACACACAGCAGGGGAACAGCAGGCGTTACTGAACCCCACAAACACATCAGCGATTGTTTTCATCTGTGCATCTAACACTTCTGAGCAGCAACTGGCGCTGTTGAAGCCCAGGGTCAAGGAGGGTGTAGGCAGAGGCCTAGTATGAGACGTTTGAAGTTGAAGTTGTAGTTAGCAGCAGTAATTTTTGCCAGACACACAGCAGGGGAACAGCAGGCATTACTGAACCCCACAAACACATCAGCGATTGTTTTCATCTGTGCATCTAACACTTCTGAGCAGCAACTGGCGCTGTTGAAGCCCAGGGTCAAGGAGGGTGTAGGCACAAAATATTGACTTATTGCCTTGTTACGAGGCCATTGCAAATGTATGTACTTCAAACAAGAATAAATGAAGTTTTACTAGGCAATAAAATGATGAATTTCAATTCCAAGAATAGAAAAATATTTATACTTGAGAGTCCTCTGTGGTTGATACCGTTTAATGGCTAACTGAAAATATGGTAACAAATTCAAAGCTTTCGAGACTACTCAGGTCTCTTCATCAGGCTAAGACTAAAAAAAAATGGAAGAATCACATATTTGTACACACAACAGGACACAGGAATAGGTAAGACAAGTGAGGGAGGGACAAGTGAGGGTAGACCGGCCAAAAAATGAGAACAAGGATGAATTATCAGCGCCACACGATAAGACAAAAAATAATGGATTTACCTGTGGCAAAACACTTTTGTATGCCCGGTCATAGCATGATGGATATGGAATTACTGGTATTAAATATAACTTCAAATATGACAAAGATACAAAGGTTTCAGAATATAAGCTCATCATGACCTTTGACACTGTTAGTGATGGAATGAATAGATCACACGGATTTATGTCATTCTATATCAATTAAGGAATCTGCGTCTCTGCCCTTCCAGGGGCATTAAAACACAAAACCAGACCCCAATCAGAGGGCAATAAAACTTTCTATCCTTATCTAGGAACTGTTCCAATATTTATGTTCATCCCTCTGTGATAATGACAGTTCTGCTACACGTCACTTACTTGTCTTACCTATTGCACTATTCCTGTGTCCTGTTGTGTATAGAAATATGTGATGCTTCATTTTTTGTTTTAGTCTTTGCCTGTTGAAGAGACGTGAGTAGCCTCGAAAGCTTGCAATTTGTTACCATCTTTTCAGTTATCCATTCAAAGGTATCAACCACTGTGGACTCTCAAGTGTAAATATTTTTCTATGTAATGGCTAACACGGTACGAAGATACACATGTTTCCTAACTTCAATAATAAAAATAAATACACTGCAAATATAACGCATATATGCACATGCCAACAAGAAATGGAACAACACACCACCCAAAAAATTGGTTACAAAATATAGTGTTGTAAATTTAAGAATAAAAGTCCATTTTTGTATTTATGAATAATGCTTAAGGAACGCTATGTTAAACCATAACATAGTGAAGACAATGGATTTTGTAATCGTCACTCATCATCATCATCATTGCAATTTAAATGTGACAGTCACAGACATTTCAATTATTTCAGTTAATATAATCGTTACTTTGTACAGCATGTATGACATGTCCAGCATGGACTCATCAATGTGATGACACAATAATGTACGATAAAAAATAACCATTTAAAAAAACATAATGCATTGTCACAATTTAAGTGTGTGCCTGCAAGTGTAGGTGAAAGAAAGGCTTCGGATAGCAAAGGTATATTCTATGTCTGTATCAGACAGTGGACAGCCTCTGATGGGTAATGGCGATGTTATACTGTACGTCAATAAAGTCTGCGGCTGCAATCATGCATTTTTTGCTTGGACAGTGTTGAAGAGGGTAAAAGCATGTCTGGTTGCGCAAGGCTTTATCCGTCAACACTACCTTCCTACTGTCACGCGTAGGGTAGGGTAGCGTGTGTCAATTAGATGACTCTATAAAATGTGATGTTACGCAGCGTTATTGCGCCCTAGGGACGCCAAAAATACAACAGCAGTAATCATTTACTGTCTAATACTCCACCTATGACCAACAAAAAAAGACCGTTCCCTCTTTAACAATCTACAAGACTAACAAGCATAATGGTTCACGCTGACTTTATTGAGGTACAGTATTACATCGACATTGTCCATGAGTAACTATGCACTGTGATACCTATATACCATTATTAATTTATATCTGTTGTGGTTGTTTCAACAGCACTTGCAGGTATAACTAGTACTACCTATTGTCAGTATGCATGATGCACTTTATAGATGTAATAATTTATTATTGCACATTATTACCAGGTTTAGATGCTGGCCATTTCATATATGGTGTGTGAAGTTACAGTTGGCATCAGTATGTGTATTTTATAATGTCTGTCATAAATAAAAATCGTGATGATGATTATGAGGATTTTATGATTTGTACATCCATTGACTGCATTATCTTACAGGTACAGATAAAGTTCCTTAAAAAGCATTAATTGATAAGTATGAAATGTACTTTTATGCATTAATTTCAAAAAGTGAAGACTGTTTTAGTTTTTGTTACCATTTATAATAGACATGTGCAGATATGCGCTGTGATGACAAATTATTATTTGTCCATATTTGTCATAAAAATTTATCATTCTAGGCCTGGAAAACTTCACAATTTCCTGTTTTAAGCATAACAATCAGGGTGACGGCTCTTCCCTATTTGGAGCATGTTCGACATGGGTTTTTCTGTGCATGTGTAGGGAACAGGAGACATGGATAACGTTGCGAACCAGTTATTTAATCTGAAAACGGACAGACAAATTCTGGCGAGATCCATGCCTTGTTCATTTTCAGAAAAGTAAGCCGGTCTACATTATCGGAGGATAGTCGCATGCGACGGTCTGTTAGTACACCACCTGCGGCACTAAAGACGCGCTCCGATAATACACTGGCAGCAGGGCAAGCCAGCACCTCCAATGCATACTGGCTAAGCTCTGGCCATGTATCCAGCTTAGAGACCCAAAACTTGAATGGGGAAGAGCCATCTGGGAGTACACTGAGAGGGAAAGACATGTAGTCTGTCACCATCTTACGGAAACGTTGCCTCCTGCTGACTGGAGCCGTCTCGGATGGTGTAGACATTGGTGGCGCTGCCACAAAACTTCGCCACATTTGGAACATACTGGTCTTGCCCTGTGCAGAGGCGCTGCTTGTGCTCCCTCTTGTTGCAGAGCTGTCTCCACTGCCTCGACGCACAGAGCTGCTTTGTAAAGCAGTAGCAGCAGCAGTGCTCTCGGCTGGAATGGGAGAACATTATGGATTGCACCAGTATGTCTTGGTACTCCCGCATTTTACGCTCCCGGTTCAACGGTGTGATGAGGCTTTGTAAGTTGTCCCGGTAGCGAGGGTCTAGGAGGGTGTACACCCAATAATCAGACGTGGTGAGAATGTGGGCGATGCGGCGGTCGTTTCTCAGGCACTGCAGCATGAAATCAACCATGTGCTGCAGACTCCCAACTGGCCAAGAAACGCTGTCCCTGCAAGAGGCGTCATCTCTGACTGCTCTGCATCACCCCACCCTCGCTCTACATACTGACTAGAGCGTTGTGTACCTCCCTCTGGAGCGATGTCTTCCTCCTCCATTGACTCCTCCTCATCCTCCTCACAAAGTGAACACTGCCCAGCCCTTTGTGAGGAACCACGTTGCGCTGACTGTCCAGAAGGTGATGGAATTTGTGACTCCTCATCCTCCACCTCTTCCAAAACCTCATCCCTTATTGCTTGCAGTGTTTTTTGAAGCAGGCAGATAAGGGGGACAGTCAGGCTGACTAGTGCATCATCTGCACTCGCCATCCGCGTTGACTCATCAAACGCACGCAAAACGTGGCAGATGTCCTTCATAGAGGCCCACTCAGTAGTGGTGAAGTGTGAACGACGCAAATTGCGAGTTGATTGCGCCTGATGCAGCTGATACTCCATTACTGCTGGCTGCTGCTCACACAACCGCTCCAACATATGTAACGTGGAATTCCACCTGGTGGGTACGTCACATATGATGCGATGTTCAGGAAGGCGAAATCTGCGTTGCAGAGCTGCAATGCGCGATCTGGCCATGCTGGAACGTCGCAAGTGAGCGCACTCTAGGCGGACCTTGTGCAGCAGTGCATCAAGATCCGGATAGTCCCTCAAAAAACTCTGCACGACCAAGTTGAGCACATGTGCCAGACATGGTATGTGAGTGAGGTTGCCAAGGCCCAGAGCTGCCACCAGATTTCGGCCATTGTCACACACTACCAAGCCTGGCTGGAGATTCGCTGGCAAAAACCACACGTCGCTCTCCTGCTTGATGGCATTCCAGAGCTCCTGCGCTGTGTGGCTTCGATTCCCCATGTAAATTAATTTCAGGACGGCCTGTTGACGTTTGGCCACGGCTGTGCTCATATCGGTCGCATCAGGTAAACGTTCACGGGTCCATGTGGAGGTAGACCGTGACGGCTCCTGCAGCGATGATTCTGAGGAACTGGAGTAGGAGGAGGAGTCAATGTGGACAGACTTGATTCCTGCAATCCTTGGAGTTGGCAGAACACGTACAGCGCCACTCGTAAGATCTGTACCCGGCTCCACAACATTGACCCAATGGGCAGTGAGGGAAAGGTATCGTCCCTGGCCATGGGTACTGGTCCACGCATCGGTGGTCAGGTGGACCTTGCTACTGACGGCGTTTAGTAGCGCATGTTTAATTTTTCCCTCAACATGCTTTTGCAGACCAGGGACGGCTTGCCTGCTGAAATAAAATCGGCTAGGCACATTGTATTGTGGGACTGCCAATGACATTAAGTCACGGAAACTGTCAGTCTCCACCAGCCTGAATGACAGCATTTCAAGGGACAGGAGTTTTGCAATGCCAGCATTCAGAGCCTGTGCTCGTGGATGGTTTGCCGAGTATGGCCGTCTTTTATCCCATGCCTGTGCTACCGATGGCTGTTTTGTGGCCTGGGAGTGTGAGGATGACAGGGAACTTGCAGCTGTGGGTGGAATAACACTGGGTCTCTGGACAACAGTTACAGAGGTTCTTCCATGGCGAGCCTGTGAGGAAGCCGAACCAGCTGTGTGTGAGCTGGAGGAAGAGGCTCCAACACGAGCTGAAGATGTAGGTGCTGCTGTAGGTTGGCCTACATCTCCAGTGTGTCTTTGTAACTCAGCTACGTGCTTTGTCCGTACATGTTTCCACATATTTGTGGTATTGAGGTTACTGATATTTTTACCTCTTTTAACTTTTTGATTACACAGCTTGCATTTGACATAGCAAATATCATCTGCAAGTGTGTCAAAAAAGGACCACGCAGTGCAAGTCCTGGGAGCGCCCGGTTTGGCTGTTGGAAGAGAACTGCTACGAACGGGTGCCAAACTGGAGGGTACAGGCAACCGAGTCTGCAGCCTACCTCTCCTTACTGTTTGGACCGTTGGGGCAATCTCTTCCTCAGAGCTGCTACCACCACCTTCCTGTTCCTCACGCCATGTTGGGTCTTGGACCTCATCATCTCCACTACCCTCTTCCAACACCTGCTGCTGTTGGGTGGTCTGGCCAGCACCTTGCTCAACAGAAAATGGCACCTGACTCTCATCATCATCAGATGCGTTCTGCGGTGTGCTGACCATCGGCACTGGCTCACCCGCCTCTTCACATTCAGAGAGACACAGCTGTTGCGCATCACTGCATACTGCCTCTTCTTCACATTCCAGAATGCTGCTTGGCTGGGCCCCTGTTTCCAAGCCAACAGATTCTGAGAACAGAAGCAGAGACTCAGCTGGCTCCAGTTCATAACTCTCTGACTGCCTGGGCAATTTGGCAGGCGGTGAAGAGACAGATGGTTGTTCAACAGTGCTGTGGTCCTGAGAGGAGGTGGAAGCAATTGAAGTCGATGCATTGGCTGCCATCCAACCAACAACGGCTTCAATTTGTTCTTCCCGCAGCAGAGGGGTACGCTGAGCTCCTACAAAAGTGCGCATAAAGGAACGCTCACGGGGAAAACTGGTGGATGCTGTGTCACTGGGTGCGGCAGCAGCCACAGAATCCCCACGTCCTCTCCCTGCTGAAACTCCCCGGCCACGACCACGTGCCTTACTCCCTGCCTTCTTCATCTTGGTAGATTGATAAAGAAAGTCAGAAAAGTTATAAGGCCTAAGTGTGGTTATTCCTCAGAGACTGCAGTGAACACTGCAGACAACTGTTCAGTAGCTGTGAAAGGCCCCTTTGTGTACTTCTATAGTGTTTGCAACCAATGTATTGTATACGGATGGAAGCGCGTCACACTAATAGATTAGATTTTTTTCAAATATAATGGAGCAGCACCAATTAGTGAAGGATGAGGCAGTGACACACGCTCAGCAGACTACAACCAGCAGTAGTTGAAGAACTAACTGGAGCGTGATCTGCACTCAAAAAATGAAAAGCTCACAGACTACAGTGAACACTGAAACACAACTGTTCAGTAGCTGTGAAAGGCCCCTTTGTCTACTTCTATAGTGTTTGCAACCAATGTATTGTATACGGATGGAAGCGCGTCACACTAATAGATTAGATTTTTGGCAAATATAATGGAGCAGCACCAATTAGTGAAGGATGAGGCAGTGACACACGCTCAGCAGACTACAACCAGCAGTAGTTGAAGAACTAACTGGAGCGTGATCTGCACTCAAAAAATGAAAAGCTCACAGACTACAGTGAACACTGAAACACAACTGTTCAGTAGCTGTGAAAGGCCCCTTTGTCTACTTCTATAGTGTTTGCAACCAATGTATTGTATACGGATGGAAGCGCGTCACACTAATAGATTAGATTTTTGGCAAATATAATGGAGCAGCACCAATTAGTGAAGGATGAGGCAGTGACACACGCTCAGCAGACTACAACCAGCAGTAGTTGAAGAACTAACTGGAGCGTGATCTGCACTCAAAAAATGAAAAGCTCACAGACTACAGTGAACACTGAAACACAACTGTTCAGTAGCTGTGAAACGCCCCTTTGTCTACTTCTATAGTGTTTGCAACCAATGTATTGTATACGGATGGAAGCGCGTCACACTAATAGATTAGATTTTTGGCAAATATAATGGAGCAGCACCAATTAGTGAAGGATGAGGCAGTGACACACGCTCAGCAGACTACAACCAGCAGTAGTTGAAGAACTAACTGGAGCGTGATCTGCACTCAAAAAATGAAAAGCTCACAGACTACAGTGAACACTGAAACACAACTGTTCAGTAGCTGTGAAAGGCCCCTTTGTCTACTTCTATAGTGTTTGCAACCAATGTATTGTATACGGATGGAAGCGCGTCACACTAATAGATTAGATTTTTGGCAAATATAATGGAGCAGCACCAATTAGTGAAGGATGAGGCAGTGACACACGCTCAGCAGACTACAACCAGCAGTAGTTGAAGAACTAACTGGAGCGTGATCTGCACTCAAAAAATGAAAAGCTCACAGACTACAGTGAACACTGAAACACAACTGTTCAGTAGCTGTGAAACGCCCCTTTGTCTACTTCTATAGTGTTTGCAACCAATGTATTGTATACGGATGGAAGCGCGTCACACTAATAGATTAGATTTTTGGCAAATATAATGGAGCAGCACCAATTAGTGAAGGATGAGGCAGTGACACACGCTCAGCAGACTACAACCAGCAGTAGTTGAAGAACTAACTGGAGCGTGATCTGCACTCAAAAAATGAAAAGCTCACAGACTACAGTGAACACTGAAACACAACTGTTCAGTAGCTGTGAAACGCCCCTTTGTCTACTTCTATAGTGTTTGCAACCAATGTATTGTATACGGATGGAAGCGCGTCACACTAATAGATTAGATTTTTGGCAAATATAATGGAGCAGCACCAATTAGTGAAGGATGAGGCAGTGACACACGCTCAGCAGACTACAACCAGCAGTAGTTGAAGAACTAACTGGAGCGTGATCTGCACTCAAAAAATGAAAAGCTCACAGACTACAGTGAACACTGAAACACAACTGTTCAGTAGCTGTGAAACGCCCCTTTGTCTACTTCTATAGTGTTTGCAACCAATGTATTGTATACGGATGGAAGCGCGTCACACTAATAGATTAGATTTTTGGCAAATATAATGGAGCAGCACCAATTAGTGAAGGATGAGGCAGTGACACACGCTCAGCAGACTACAACCAGCAGTAGTTGAAGAACTAACTGGAGCGTGATCTGCACTCAAAAAATGAAAAGCTCACAGACTACAGTGAACACTGAAACACAACTGTTCAGTAGCTGTGAAACGCCCCTTTGTCTACTTCTATAGTGTTTGCAACCAATGTATTGTATACGGATGGAAGCGCGTCACACTAATAGATTAGATTTTTGGCAAATATAATGGAGCAGCACCAATTAGTGAAGGATGAGGCAGTGACACACGCTCAGCAGACTACAACCAGCAGTAGTTGAAGAACTAACTGGAGCGTGATCTGCACTCAAAAAATGAAAAGCTCACAGACTACAGTGAACACTGAAACACAACTGTTCAGTAGCTGTGAAATGCCCCTTTGTCTACTTCTATAGTGTTTGCAACCAATGTATTGTATACGGATGGAAGCGCGTCACACTAATAGATTAGATTTTTGGCAAATATAATGGAGCAGCACCAATTAGTGAAGGATGAGGCAGTGACACACGCTCAGCAGACTACAACCAGCAGTAGTTGAAGAACTAACTGGAGCGTGATCTGCACTCAAAAAATGAAAAGCTCACAGACTACAGTGAACACTGAAACACAACTGTTCAGTAGCTGTGAAACGCCCCTTTGTCTACTTCTATAGTGTTTGCAACCAATGTATTGTATACGGATGGAAGCGCGTCACACTAATAGATTAGATTTTTGGCAAATATAATGGAGCTGCACCAATTCCACAAAATCAAATAAAAAAAAAGAGTCAGTGAGTGACACGTGCAGATGCCTACAAACAGCGGTGGATGCAGAGCAAACTGCAGCGTCACCTGCACTCACACACACCTTGCACAGAGCTGTTAAAACAACACTGGCAAAAGGAAGCTTTACACAGCGGTTGGTAAACTAGCCTGCCTAAAGCACAGTAGAGTACACAAAATCGCAATGTCTAACTGTCCCTCAGAGTCAGCACAGCAGCGTTCTGTCCCTAACTGAGTTCACAGCACAGTGACGCTAAAATGGCGGCGGCGCCTTTTATAGTGCATTCTGACATCATTTCAGCAGCCAATCACAGCCATGCCATTAGTTAAGATGACCGCAGCATTACAGGATGTGCCCACACTTCATAAGATTCCTCATTGGCTGACTAAAATCACATTGCCTCTCAAAGAATTATGGGAACTTCCGATTCCGGTATACGATATATGAAAAATATCGGAACTAAGTATCGGAATTCCGATACAGCGAATATCGGCCGATACCCGATACTTGCGGTATCGGAATGCTCAACACTAGTCATAACAGATGTGTTGGTTGTTGAGTACAAACAACTTATGAAAAAAGACTCAAAACTTTTATAAAAATAATATTTATATGTGCAAACTGCCACTTGAGGTAGTGACTACCATATTTGCTTCATATGGTATATGTATTTACAGCACAATAGTGTAAGTGTGCATTCTTCTTACACAAGTGCCAAAATAAGGCATGACCAAATTACAAATGTTTCTATACATAATAGTATGTAAAGACAAAAAAAAATAGTCAATATGGGTAGTGCTGATCATATGTGACCCATATGTCGGATTGATCACATTAGACAAGTGCAAAGATCCATTTGACAACTGTGAGTGAAATTAAAATTAAAAAAATAACAAACATTGCAGTAAATAATAGTATGTACAGAAAATAACAAACGTTCACTATGTATAGTGAAGAGCATATGTTACCCATATGTTAGGTTCACTTGATTATACTACTGCAAATATGCAATAGACAACATGGAGTTAAATAAAATGTAAAAAAAAACAAAAAAACTTTTCAATAATAATAAAAATACCGTAAGCAAAATAACAAACTTTCGCTATCACTAGTGAGCACCATATCTGTCCCATATGGTGGGGTTCTAAGACTAGACTAATGCAATGATGCATTGGCCAACAATGTTTAAAATGGATGGGGAAAAAATAACAAACATTGGTATAAATTCTAAGAGATAAAGAAACAATAAATTCTCCCCTAGCCCATATCCCACCAGCTAAGTACCATATGCTGTTTGTAGGCATTCAGATGAGTGCAAATATTCTTTACACAACATTGTGTAAAAATAAATATAAAAAAATAAAAAACTTTGGTTTAAATCATAATATATAAGTAAAATAAAATATCACAGCTGGTGGTATGTGGGTGATGGGGTTGGTGGGTTCCCAGCATCTCTGTGTGGTTGGCTATGATGAGAACCTTGACCATCACCCTTTTGTGGTGGATTTTCAGGGCTCTGAGCTAACATCTGCCCACGGTCAGGTTGGTGTGTGGGCACATTGCCATACAGATAAGGGAGATTATATTCCTGTGTAAGATGATACCCACGAGAATCATACCCCCCAATATGACCATGTTGAGCTCATCCAGGTTGGGACCAGCCTCCAACACTAGATCTGTACAAGTGGCCATATTGGGAAGTCTGATTATAGCCAGCAATTTGACCCTGTTGTTGCCAAGGTTGTTTCGGTGGGGGAATGGGTTGAGGTGTAGGCGCCCGTGCAGGAGGATCCTCAGATCTGTTGGGAAATGAAAGGGGATTAGAACATGTAGGAGAGGTGAGCTTAAACTGCATATGTGTTATGTGGTGTGATGTATGTACTTACGGTCTCAGATGCAGAATAGGAGCCAGAAAGCCAAGGCGGCCAAAGTAGACATATTTTTTTTTTGTCGGTGCCGCAGACCCACTCCTGGACCTCTGCTGCCGTTCCCGCCGGTACTGTTCGTGGATGCTTCTCCATCTTCTCATAACAGCATCCACTGCAATTACACATATAATGTAATCAATTAGATAGTTGCACAAATCCAAATTCTTCTACATACACGTAATAAAGTCATGGGGCCTAGTAGGATGTGACTATACTAACATTTTGGCACCAAAAAAAAAACAAAAAACATTTTTGGGAAAATTCTGCGCTAGAACTACGCTGTAACCGTTAAGAAGGTTGGAAAAAAATCAAGTAACTTACTGATTTGCTGCTGCTCCTCGCGTGGGCTGTCGCCAAAGTGGGAAACATCTGCCCACAGATGCACCTCCATGCCGCCTCTTTCCTTGCGCGGTCTGCGTAATGTGCATCTCTTTGGTCCAAAATTTAGGGCCTCTCCTGCACCAAGACTATCAACATCTCCACATTGATGAGCATAGACATCATGACTGACTCCGTGGAGGCGTTCTTCCGGGACATCTGGCGCTCTTTTTGAGCTAATTTGCATGTGTCAGCTTCCTGCAGCATATGATGCACCCTTTCCTGTGAGCTGCAGAAGTCTGGCGTATTTCTCGCAAGTCACACGTCTGGTCTGTGTGTAATCCGTTGTTTTCTCGCACCCATAGACTTTCATTGGCGTACAATGGCGTAATATGCGTACAATCGCAGCATGCTGCGGGTGTCTCGCACCGTAAGATACGCCCGAGAAAAATCCACATGATCAGAGCTGCCCCATAGAGAAATATGGGTCCGTGTGTAATGCGTGGTTGAAAGATGTGAACAATCTCCAGAGATACTGATGATCCTTTGTCCACTGTGTGCAACATAATCAAGAAGTTTACAACCCATGGCACTGTAGCTAATCTCCCTGGAAGAGGATGGAAGAGAAAAATTGATGAAAGGTTGCAATGCAAGATAGTCTGGATGGTGGCTAAGCAGCCCCAATCAAGTTTCAAAGAAATTCAAGCTGTTTGGCAGGCTCAGGGTGCATCAGTGTTAGTGCGAACTATCCATCGACATTTTAGTGAAATGAAATGCTATGACAGGAGACCAAGGAGGAGACAGAGACAAAATAACTAGACTGCAGTTTGCTAAAATGTAAGCGAGTAAGCCAAAGTCCTTCTGGGAAAGCGATTTGTAGACAGATGAGACCAAGATAAAGCATTGTGGTAAAGCACATCATTATACTTTTTAAAAATGGAATGAGTCCTACAAAGAAAAAAAACACAGTACCTACAGTTAAATATGGTGGAGGTTCAAAGATGTTTTGGGGGTTGTTTTGCTGCTTCTGGCACTGGGTGCCTTAAATGTGTGCAAGGTTTCATGAAATCTGAAGATTGCCAAAGAATTTTGAGTCACAATGTAGTGCCCAGTGTCATAAAGCTGGGTTTGCATCGCAGGTAATTTGTCTTTCAGCAGGACAATACCCCAAACATACTTCAAGAAGCTCCCAGAAATGGATGGAAAGAAAGCACTAGAGAGTTCTGAAGTGGCCAGCAACAAGTCCAGATCTAAATCCCATTGAACACCTGTGGAGAGATTTTAAAATTGCTGTTGGAAAAGGCACCCTTCAAATATGAGAGACCAGAAGCAGTTTGCAAAAGGAGAGTGGTCCAAAATTCCATTTGAGAGTTGTAAGAAGCTTGTTGATAGTTATAGGAAGCGATTAATTGCAGTTATTTTCTGTAAAGGATGTGCAACCAAATATTAAGTTGAGCATGCAAACAATTTTGTTCTACCCATTTTTGGTGTTTTTTGTGAAATTATGCTCAATTTGCTTTTTTTCTCTGTTTATTTTTGTGTTGTTCCATTTTAGAGATGAGTGAACATTGTCGGCTCCCTCCTTATTCGGCAAATTATAGCGCTTACCGAACAAGCTGCATCGGGAACCCGGATACCTGGAGCTCTCCCGATAATCAGCTGTTTGGTGCCCCAGCTGCATGTGTCGCGTCTGTGTGACAGTCACAACACACAGGCTCTCCATGCTTCTTCGGTAAGCGCCATAGCTTGCCGAATAAGACTGGAGCCAAAGATGTTCGCTCATTTCTAGTTTCTATACACACAAAGGAAATAAACATGTGTATAACAAAACGTGTAATTGCAATGATTTTCTGCAGAAATACTTCTTTTTCTGAAAAAAAATTTCAAGGGCATCCAGCACTTTCGGCCATGACAGTATATGGAAAAGGTACTCTGACCCATAATATAGTGCAGACTGCAAAGTTATCACAACCAAAATCTCCAAAGCACGTTTTGTGTGTTTAGCTTTCTCAGGGGTACTTCCTCATGTCCTTTCCCTTTTGTTGTCACACTCTGTATATTTTTTTTCTATGAAATGAAAGCCTATAAGAAATTGCAAAAAAACAAAACACTAGAGCATTCTGACCCAAAAATAAATGAAAAACAAGTAAAAAAAAAAAGCACCAAAAATGCCTCATTCTGGCTCTCATTGACTTACATTGAGAGCCTGTAACATAGCTTCTGATTTCCTGCCAGCCAAAAGCTGTGCTCACAAGAAGGCGCCATGGGACCGGGGTGGCGCTGAAAAATGGTGAAGACGACGGAGGATGGGTATATGACCGATTGCTGGTGACTTTAGTACCACTCCAGCAGTGAAAAAAAAACAAAATGATGGAGAGGTGCTTTAAAGTCTGATCTGGTTGTGGTCATAGATGAAGTCTTGGTTATGGCATCTGGCCTGGAAACAGGGTTCTGTATTTTGAGAGTTGCACCACAGCTTCTATCATTGTCCTCAAAAGAGACTTTATGAAAAGACGGTGATAGAAGCATGGTAAGTGACACCTGAGATGCCCCCTGTTGACTATTATTTTAAGGCTGGAGTCACACACACACGCACACATAATCGCACAAATGTTTCCTGAACATTGATCCGTCTGTCATCCGATTTGAATGCGAGGATGCGATTTTGTCGCATCTGAGTGTACGTTTCACATCCGTTTGACATCCGTCTGGCTAGATTTTGTCGGTGGCTAGCAAAATCGACATATAATGGCTCCAAATGATAGTTTTTAAATCACAAAAGAAAGAATAGATATATACACATAGAATACATATATATATATATATATATATATTATATATGTCATTGAGACACATATATATATTTATATTCATACACTTCTACATAGTATAATAGCCGCTAATTCAATTCTGGCTTTTGTGAAATTACAGAACCCGACATGAAATGACACATGGTTTACATACAGTTAACCATGTCATTTCATATAGTTTGATATATGGTTTTCACTAACAATTACATGAGTGTATGTGTGCAAAATTTCATACATGTAGGGGTTAATTAAATGTGTAAATTCGTTGAAAAAAAATGCGTGGGCTCCCGCTGTATTTTCTCCACCAGACAGGGAAAGCCAGCGAGTGGGGGCAGAAAATAATAGCCTGGGGGGTCATTTATTGTGTGCCCCCCCTGGCTACTAACATCTGCCCCCAGCCACCACAGAAAAGGCAAATCTATGATTAGATGCGCCTTTTCTGGCACTTAGCCCATCTATTCCCATTGCCCTGTAGCGATGGCTAATGGGTTAATAATGGGTTAAGGCCACCTTGCTATTGAAAGCCAGGTTATAATTGAGAGTTGTCAATTGACAACTCTCAATTATTAATCCTATTGGATGAAATGGTTAAAAAAAACACACACACATTCATTAAAAATAATTTTAATGAAATAAATACACAGTTTTTGACCATCTTTTATTGTACTGGTAATCCTTCGAATCCCTTGTTCTTCTATAATAAAAAAAATAATAAAACAACATTATTCTTACCTCTCCGGCGCCCAGTCAGGTCCCACGCTGTAATCCTTCACAAAGGGTTAACAGGTTTACAGCAAGCAGCACAGCTAATGCTGGCAGCCTGTCTGTAAGCCCCCGAATGAATGAGCTCATCTCCCCGCCTGACAGGAGATGAGCTGATTAGTGTGGGAAGCTTAATTGATTGTTTCCCACACTAATCAGTTCACTTCAGGTTAGTCGGGGACTCCGCACAGCATCAGTGACGTCAGAGGGAGTCCCCGGCTGACCTGAACTGAACTGATTAGCCTGGGAAACAATCAATTAAGCTTCCCAGCTAATTTCTTCCTCTCCTGTCAGCTGGGAGAGGAACTCATTCATTCGGGGGTTTACTGCGAGGCTGGCAGCATTAGCTCCGGTCCCCGCAGTAAACATGTTAACCCTTTGTGAAGGATTACAGCGTTGGACCTGACTGAGTGCCGGATAGGTAAGAATAATGTTGTTTTATTATTTTTTTTTATTACAGGAGAACAAGGGAATCGAAGGAATACCAGAACAATAAAATATGGTCAAAAACTGTGTGTTTATTTCATTAAAATGATTTTTAATTAATGTGTGTGTGTGTTTTTTTAAATTTCATACAATATGATTAATAATTGAGAGTTGTCTAATTGCTACAGGGCAATGGGAATAGATGGGCAAAGTGCCAGAAAGGGCGCATCTAATTATAGATTTGCCTTTTCTGGGGTGGCTGGGGGCAGATGTTAGTAGCCTGGGGGGCACACAATAAATGCACCCTCCCTAGGCTATTATTATCTGCCCCCACTCGCTGGCTTTGCCTGTCTGGTGGAGAAAATACAGCGGGAGCCCACGCATTTTTTTTCAACGAATTTACACATTTAATTAACTCCTACATGTATGAAATGTTGCACACATACACTCATATAATTGTTAGTGAAAACCATATATCAAACTACATGAAATTACATGGATAACTGTATGTAAACCATGTGTCATTTCATGTCGGGTTCTGTAATTTCACAAAAGCCGGCAATTGAATTAGCGGCTATTATACTATGTAGAAGTGTATGAACTATAAATATATACATATATATGTGTCACAATGACATGTATATATATATATATATATATGTATTCTATGTGAGTATATGTATTCTTTCTATTCTTTCTTAAACCTGACACCGGTGTGATTTTCTCGCAAGTCACACGTGCGGTCCGTTTGTAATCCGATTATTCATCGCACCTTAGACTTGCATTGGCGATTGTCGACCGATAATCGGTGACAATCGCAGCATGCTGCGATTGTCTCGGTCTGAGGAAAACGGCCGAGAAAAAATCGGATGCTGGGAGCTGCTCCATAGATAAACATTGGTCCGACTGCAATGCGATATTTCATCACATTGCAGTCGTCCATTTTTGTCACCAGTGTGACTCCGACCTAAGGGTGGATTCAGGACATCTTCAAAAGATGGTAATGAAAGCAGCTGTGGTAAGTGACCGCAGGGAAATCGATGCATCCCCAGCCTCCTGATGACACCTCATTTGACACTCCTCTAAGTCAAAATGCGAAGTAAAAAAACACATTTCAGTATTGGCTGGATAGTGAGAAGAATAAGGAATTTTATAATAATGCAAATTGTAAGCTTGTTTAGCTTGTAAAAATAGATATTAAAAAGGGCATTTTAGGTATCAGACCACCCATTTAACCCCTTTATTCCATCAGACGTACTATTCCGTCCATGTGACCCTGGACCTAATTCCCATGGACGGAATAGTACGTCATGGGCAATCAGCTGCGCTCCCGGGGGAGCGCAGCTGATCGCGGCCGGGTGTCAGCTGTTTATCACAGCTGACACCCAGCACTATGTGTCAGGAGCGGTCACGGACCGCTCCCGGCACATTAACCCCTGGCACACCACGATCAAACATGATCGCGGTGTATCGGGGGCACAGGGGAGGATCGCGCAGGGAGGGGGCTCCCTGCGCGCTCCCCTGAGACCCTCAGAGCAGCGCGATGTGTCGCGCTGTTCCGAGGGTCCGTCTTCCCTCCAGGTCCCCGGATACAAGATGGCGCCGGGGTCCTGCAGGGAGGCGGCTTCCTCAGTGCCTGCTGAGAGCAGGCGCTGAGGAGGCCTGCAGCGATGCCAGAGCGATCGCTGGTGTGACAGAGTGCTGTGCACACTGTCACACCAGCGATCTGCTAAAATACTGTGATGTCCCACCCTGGGACAAAGTAAAAAAGTAAAAAAAATAAAAATAAAAGTGGTAAAAAAAATCATAAAAAAAAAAAAATATTCCCCAATAAATTCATTTCTTCCTGTAAATAGAAAAAACAAAACAATAAAAGTACACATATTTGGTATCGCCGCATCCGTAACGACCCCCCCTATAAAACAGTCCCACTAGTTAACCCCTTTAGTGAACCCCTTAAAAAAAAAAAAAAAAAACTAAGCAAAAAATCAATGCTTTATCATCATACCACCGAACAAAAAGTGGAATAACACGCGATCAAAAAGACCGATATTAATAAACATGGTACCACTGAAAACTTCATCTTGTCCCGCAAAAAACGAGCCGTCATATAGCATCATCAGCGAAAAAATAAAAAAGTTATAGCTCGCAGAATAAAGCGATGCAAAAATAATATTTTTTTATATAAAATTGTTTTTATTCTATAAAAGCGCCAAAACATAAAAAAATTATAAAAATGAGGTATCACCGTAATCTTACTGACCCGAAGAATAAAATATCACGTGGTCATAAATGGTACCAATAAAAACGTCACCTCGTCCCGCAAAAAATAAGACCTCACATAACTCTGTGGGCCAAAATATGCAAAAATTATAGCTCTCAAAATGTGGTGATGCAAAAAACTACTTTTTGCAATAAAAAGCGTCTTTTAGCGTGACAGCTGCCAATCATAAAACCCCGCTATAAATAGTAAATAAAACCCCCTTTATCACCCCCTTAGTTAGGGAAAAATAATAAAATTAAAAAAATGTATTTATTTCCATTTTCCCATTAGGGTTAGGCTTAGGGTTGCGGCTAAAGTTAGGGTTAGGGTTGGCGCTAACGTTAGGATTAGGGTTAGGGTTGGGATTAGGGTTAGGGGTGTGTTAGGGTTAGGTTTGTGGTTAGGGTTGGGACTAGGGTTAGGGGTGTGTTGGGGTTATGGTTGGAGTTAGAATTTGGGGGTTTCTGCTGTTTAGGCACATCAGGGGCTCTCCAAATGTGACATGGCATCTGATCTCAATTCCAGCCAATTCTGCGTTGAAAAAGTCAAACGGTGCTCCTTCACTTCTGAGCTCTGCCATGCGCCAAAACAGTAGTGTACCCCCACATATCGGGTATCAGCGTACTCTTGACCACAAGAGTTATTGTGCAATTTGTCCTATTTCTTCTGTTACCCTTGGGAAAATAAAAAACTGGGGGCGACAAAATCATTTTTGTAAAAAAAAAATGATTTTTTTGTTTTTACGGCTGTATGTTATAAATTTTCTGTGAAGCACTTGGGGCTTCTTAGCGCTCACCACACTTCTAGATAAGTTCCTTGTGGGTCTATTTTCCAAAATGGGGTCACTTGTGGGGGGTTTCCACTGTTTAGGCGCATCAGGGGCTCTCCAAATGCGACATGACGCCCCCAGACCATTCCATCAAAGTCTGCAATCCAAAACGTCACTACTTCCCTTCCGAGCCCAGACGTGCACCCATACAGTCGTTTTCTCACACATGTTGGGTATCAGAGTACTCAGGACAAATTGGACAACAACTTTTGGGGTCCAATTTCTCCTGTTACCCTTGTGAAAATAAAATATTGGGGGCGAAAAAAACATTTTTGTAAAAAAAAAAAGATTTTTTATTTTTACAGCTGTACGTTATAAACTTCTGTGAAGCACTTCGGGGTTCAAAGTGCTCCACACACTTCTAGATAAGTTCCTTGTGGGGTCTATTTTCCAAAATGGGGTCACTTGTGGGGGGTTTCCGCTGTTTAGGCGCATCAGGGGATCTCCAAATGTGACATGACGCCCCCAGACCATTCCATCAAAGTCTGCAATCCAAAACGTCACTACTTCCCTTCCGAGCCCAGACGTGCACCCATACAGTAGTTTTCTCCCACATATTGGGTATCAGCGTACTCAGGACAAATTGTACAACAAATTTTGGGGTCCAATTTCTCCTGTTACCCTTGTGAAAATAAAATATTGGGGGCGAAAAAATCATTTTTGTAAAAAAAAAAAAATTTTTATTTTTACGGCTGTACGTTATAAACTTCTGTGAAGCACTTCGGGGTTCAAAGTGCTCACCACACATCTAGATAAGTTCCTTGTGGGGTCTATTTTCCAAAATGGGGTCACTTATGGGGGGTTTCCACTGTTTAGGCGCATCAGGGGCTCTCCAAATGCGACATGACGCCCCCAGACCATTCCATCAAAGTCTGCAATCCAAAACGTCACTACTTCCCTTCCGAGCCCAGACGTGCACCCATACAGTAGTTTACTCCCACATATTGGGTATCAGCGTACTCAGGACAAATTGGACAACAACTTTTGGGGTCAAATTTCTCTGTTACCCTTGTGAAAATAAAATATTGGGGGCGAAAAAATCATTTTTGTAAAAAAAAAAAAAAGGATTTTTTATTTTACGGCTGTACGTTAAAAACTTCTGTGAAGCACTTTGGGGTTCAAAGTGCTCACCACACATCTAAATAAGTTCCTTGAGGAGTCTAGTTTCCAAAATGGTGTCATTTGTGGGGGTTTCCACTGTTTAGGCAGATCAGGAGCTCTCCAAACACGACATGGCATCCAGCCAATTCTGCGTTGAAAAAGTCAAACGGCGCTCCTTCCCTTCCAAACTCTGCCATGCACCCAAACAGTGGTTTACCCCCACATATGGGGTATCAGCGTACTCTGGACAAATTGCACAATAACTTTTGGAGTCTTGTTATCCTTGGGAAAATAAAAATTGGGGTGAAAAGAACAATTTTTGGAAAAAATATGATTTTTTAATTTTACGGCTCTACGTTATAAACTTGTGTGAAGCACTTGGGGGTTCAAATTGCTCACCAAAGATCTAGATAAGTTCCTTAGGGGGTCTAGTTTCCCAAATGGGGTCACTTGTGGGGGGTTTCCACTGTTTAGGCACATCAGGGACTCTCCAAATGCAACATGGCGTCCAATCTCAATTCCAGCCAATTTTGGTTGGAAAAAGTCAAATGGTGCTCCTTCCATTCCGAGCTCTGCCATGCGCCCAAACAGTGGTTTCCCCCCACATATGGGGTATCAGCGTACTCAGGACAAATTGGACAACAACTTTTGAGGTCCAATTTCTCCTGTTACCTATGGGAAAATAAAAAAATAGTGACTAAGAGATAATTTTTGTGGGAAAAAAATAGGATTTTTTATTTTCATGCCCGGGCATTATAAACTTGTGTGAAGCACTTGGGTCTTCAAAGTGCTCACCAAAGATCTAGATAAGTTCTTTAGGGGGTCTAGCTTCCAAAATGGGGTCACTTGTGGGGGGTTTCCACTGTTTAGGCGCATCAGGGGCTCTCCAAACACAACATGGCGTCCAATCTCAACTCAAGACAATTTTAGTTTGAAAAAGTCAAACGGCGCTCCTTCCCTTACGAGCTCTTCCGTGTGCCCAAACAGTGGTTTTCCCCCACATATAGGGTATTGGCGTACTCAGGAGAAATTGCACAACAACTTTATCTGCCCATTTTTGTGGCTAAAAAGTTAAATATTAATTTTTTCCTTCCACGTTGCTTCAGCTCCTGTGAAGCACCTGAAGGGTTATTAAACTTCTTGAATGTGGTTTTGAGTACCTTGAGGGGTGCAGTTTTTAGAATGGTGTCACTTTTGGGTATTTTCTGCTATATAGACCCGTCAAAGTGACTTCAAATGTGAGGTGGTCCCTAAAAAAATGGCTTTGTAAATTTTGTTGTAAAAATGAGAAATCACTGGTCAACTTTTAACCCTTATAATTTCCTAACAAAAAAAAATGTTGTTCCAAAATTGTGCTGATGTAAAGTAGACATGTGGGAAATGTTATTTCTTAACTATTTTTGTGACAAATTTCTCTGTTTTAAGGGAAAAAAAATTCAAAGTTTGAAAATTGGAAAATTTTCAAAATTTTCGCCATATTTGCGTTTTTTTCAAAAATAAACGCAAGGTATATCGAAGAAATTTTACCACTAACGTGAAGTACAATATGTCACGAGAAAACGGTCTCAGAATTGCGAAGATCTGTTGAAGCGTTCCAGAGTTATAACCTCATAAAGAGACAGTGGTCAGAATTGTAAAAATTGGCCCGGTCATTAACGTGCAAACCACCCTTGGGGGTAAAGGGGTTAAGGAAGAATATAGGCAAAGATACAGTCTATTAGTTTTGGACGATATAGTAGTATTATAGTTAGCTGCTAGTGTTATCTTGCTACTTTATAACTGTATTGTGGTATTATATGGGCTAAAAATTGCAGGGAGGTGAAGTGATTTCATTGCCACTTGTTTGTTGCATAAGGCTCCATTCTTTTTAAATTCAATACTAATGTTACAGATGTACTACCGCATTTGTTTTTTTATTGTGATATTTGCTCTCTCCTACTAACTTGGATTGTAAAGAAAAAGGTTGAAATGTAAAATTTGTACCTGGGTCCTTCACCTACAGCAACCTGTCATTAATAATACTGGTAGGTTCTTACATGGAAGAAGGTTCATTGGGACTCGTCAGGCACCAGGGTGTAGGTGTGACTTCCATCTCTGCGCCACTTACAAATATTCCCCTGCCCGGACACATAATAAAGAGATTGCAATTCTTCAGAATAGACGTAGAGGTTATGTGCGGTAACCAATTACATGAACTGCGAGGGAGCGGAGTTGGGCTCTAATTGAAATTTTTCTTTAAGGGAAGAGGAGAGTGTAGATAATGTACTTGCTTATTGTCAAATTTCCATTGACTTAACCATGCTTACTGGCACGTGACCAACTTTGCCTATTGCCAGCACATCTTCTTTATGACAACATTTAATTATTCTATAGAACAAGTGTTCATTTTGAGTCACATTGAAATGTAATTGTATTAAAAAAAAATACAAGGGGTTTTCATATAATTACGGCACAGAAGCAGCAGCCTCTCGATGAACTATAAAAGGTGTTTCTCCGGCTGTGAAATTAGCAGTTCAGCAAATCAAATGAAATTAATGATGTTTCTGCACATTTCTACACGTCTAACACAAAGTGTTCGGAAAAAGGAAAAAGAATTAACTACGAATATCACACTGTAAGACTAAGACGTTGAAGAGGACGCCAGGTGTTCGGTAATGCACCCGCTGTCTTTAGGTCACCTAGTCGGAAATCTGTTTGGCTTTTGTTTTTTCGTATTATTATCTATGCCCAGTGGACACCTTCTTTATTTAACCCATTAGTGACCACCAATACGTCTTTTACTGACCTGCAATATAAGAGACTATCATCCCCCGAGGGGGTGACAATCCTCTAGCCGCCGGCTGTACACTATAGTATCAAAAGAGAAAAGCCCCACCGCAAAGTATGCACACCACAAAAGTCTTTGTATAGCAAAGTATTGAAAAATTATTGAAAAAGATTTTATTAGCACAAAAAACATGATAAAAACATAATTAAAATCAAATAACCAAAACCATGCTAATAAAATTTTTTCATTATTTTGCTATACAAAGACTTTTGTGGTGTGCGTACTTTGCGGTAAAATGAATATTCATTTCTCTTATAGCAGTGACAGCTGCAGCCGCCGGCTTCCAGAAGACATCATACTCACCCTCCTCTGCGCCGTCGGTAAATCTCCGTTGGTCCCGGCGCCGGCAGCCCTTCCTGTGCTGAGCGATCACATGGCACCGCTCATTAAGTAATGAATATGTACGCGTGTCTACTCCCATAGGCGTGGAGCTCATATTCATTACCTTAATGAGCAGTGCCACGTGATGGCTCAGCACAGGAAGAGCTGCAGGAAGCCGGAACCAACGAAGATGCTGCGATGAGGATGAGTAGGATGCTTTTTTTTTTTTTATAATAGGAAGCATGCATACCAAGACGGGAGGGGGTGAACTATGCATACAACGACGGGACAGGGGCAGCCATGCATACAACAACATGCCCGGTTGAGCCATGCATACAATGACAAGACCGGGGGAGCCATGCATACAACGACGGGACGGGGTGAGTCATACATACAACGACGTGACGGGGGGAGCCACGCATACCATGACAGAGACGGGGGGGGCCACGCATAGCAGGACAGGATGAGGGAAGCCACGCATAGCAGGACAGCAATGGAGGGAGCCACGCATAACAGGACAGGAGGGGGAAGACACGTATAACAGTACAGGGATGAGGGGACTATGTACACCCCTCTAACACTCAAGTCAATAAACTTACCCAGTTTTCCGTGGCAAAATTAGATGCCTTGGCTTATACTCAGGCTTATACTATTTTAAGCTCTGTAGATTGTAAGCTCTCACGAGCAGGGGCGGCTTATTTTGCTTTAATTATTGTATTGTTAACATTGTTACTTATGACTTGTGTTTTGAAACTGTTAAACTGTAAAGCGCTGCGGAATATGTTGGCGCTATATAAATAAAGATTATTATTATTATTTTAATCAATAGATGTTGGAATAATAATAATTTCCACAATTAGATGCAATTAAATAAAATGTTCCTGTGCTGAGATAATCTTATAAATGTGTCCCTGCTGTGAACTGTGTAATGGCTGTGTCTCACCGTGCAGGAACATGGTCTGATCATACTACAGCTCCTGGGCAGGGGAAGAAACAGAGTATTCAGATATTACAGCACAGGATCGCAGATGATTATTTTCTGTGAGGCAAACATTTCCCCAAAGAATCAGCTGTGATCCCGTGCTGTAATGTCTGTATTCTCTCTTTTTTTAAAACGTAAAACTTTACTTTCTTCTTTTTGCAGCACTTCCTTGTCAGTAACAACATCAGCACAAGGTTCCATACAGTCCACTGTCATGATCCATTTTTGGATCTGTGACAGATTTGGTGTTTCATGTTAAAAGTTTTTTCCTTTCAGGCCATCGGGTGTTAATGTCAATTTTTTCCCCCGGTGGCCGCTGGTGTAATTACATTGCTGTTGAGTTTGCTGATGCAAGTGGTGACCACTCCCACCATCCTTTCGAAGGTCACCTGATGCATCAGCTAACTGTTGGTGATACAGGTCCTTCTGGAGACCAACCAAGCAGGAGAAGGACCTTGCTGAGTGCAGTTGTGCTTCAGCTATTACCCTGATCTGGTGACTTTATCCTGCTGTGTGGAGCTTTACAGCAGAAAGCTTAGTGTTGTGTTTTTGTTGCTTTTAAAACTTTGTTGTTTGTTCCTTCCATTTGTGTTTCATTAGTGCAGTGGTGTGACTAGTGCTCTCAGCGGCCTGCTCCCTACCTAGGGATTAGCCCAGGGCTTGTGAGGGTATAAGCTCAGTGAAAGAACCCATATAGTGACGATAGGGAGATCAGGGCACAGACTTAGGTGAGTGCAGGAGGTGTCCATTTCCCTCGTTCCCTATCGCAGGGCCCACCGTTGTTCAAGTTTCCCCAGTGTTCCCTTGTGTGTTTTACCGTCTGGTGACGACCAACTGTCAGGTCATGTCACACAGGACAGTCACTTTGTGACAGTCCACATTCTCTACTTTCCCTGGCACCTTTCTACATCCTTCAGTACATTACGGGGTCGTACTGCCTCTTGCGGTAACGCAGCATCCTCCTGTTCTGACTCACTACGGTTGGGGGTTCCCTCGTCCGTTTTGCCCCGGATCTGAGGGCATTGGCCCATGCAATGACCTGCCACATGACGAGTGACTTGCGTCCCTGTACTGCTTAGGACCATGTTATGAATGTTTTAGAAATGAATTCTGAGCAGAAGCTCCCTCTGGTGGTTACAAACAGTACTGAACCATTCAATGAGGATTGGCAATCAGGAATCACAGATTGGCTGGATATAAGGGAGGTTTCCCCCCATCATGGTTGCCGGTGATCAATTGTTCTTGTCTCAACGTTGTTTCCTGGTTCACTTGGAAGCTTGCTGAGTCTTGCCTCTTCTCCTGCTCTCAGATAAGATATTTTCTGTTTTTTGTTTTTGTGCTTGCCTTTTGCATATTTCTCTGCATTTCTGTGAGGTTGGCCAGGTTCCCCTGCCCGGGGGGCTGTCTCCTCTCGGTTCCTCTGGAGCCACTGTTGTTTGTTCATTTGCCTTTTCCAGTTTTTTCTGTGGCTGCGGCTTAGTTTTGTTACACCAGAGAACTAATTTAGGTGGTAGAGGTCGTGTGATCTCAGGTGTTTTTGCAATTAGTAGCTTGGTTTTTTAGGGTTTTTTTTTGGATTGCAGTAAGAATCCTTCCTATCCTTTCTGTCTAGGCAGATTGGGCCCCAGCGTTTGCTCATACTATTTTCTGTCTGTGTCTGTATCTCCTCTTGTCTAACCGCCATTACATGTTTGGGGGCTTCCTATGTTTTTGGGGATCTGCTCCGGGGCAGATAGCTTTCCTCTTTCTATCTTTAGGTGTAGTTAGCCTCTCAGGCTGTGACGAGGCTCTAGGACCAACGTAGGAACGCTCCACGGCTGCCTTAGTTGTGGTGGTTAGTCAGGGTACTGCAATCCAGTAGATTCAACCTCTCTGGTGTATTGCCGTTTTTGCCTGCTCTCCTCAGCTACCAAAACATAACAGTATCACCGGCCAAACTGAAAATTATATGGTACTCACAGAAGGGAAAAAAAAAAAGTTTGGAAAGAAGAAAGTTGTCAGAGATATATATATATATTTTTCTGTTTGTTGCATTTTTTTTCCCTCTTTTTCTCTGGGTGCTGAGGAGGATTTTTTTTCTCTCAATGGAGTTTGCACAGTTGTCTGGCCGTGTGGATCAGCTTGCCACTGAAGTTCGGAGTATTGCTACCTATCTTGCAGGGTTGCCGGTTGTGGAACCTAGGATCCCCATGCCAGATTTGTTTTTGGGGGATCGAGCTAAATTTCTGAATTTCAAAAATAACTGTAAGTTGTTTTTTGCCTTAAAACCTAAGTCCTCAGGGAACGCAGCACAGCAAGGTTCAAATTGTCATCTCTCTCCTGCGCGGCGATCCTCAGGATTGGGCTTTTTCCCTGACACCTGGGGACCCTGTTTTGGGTAATGTTGATGCATTTTTTCTGGCTCTAGGGTTATTGTACGATGAACCTAATGTCACTGATCAAGCTGAAAAAAACCTTGTTGGCATTAAATCAGGTGCTTGAGGACGCTGAGTTGTACTGTCAGAAATTCCGAAAGTGGGCAGTTCTGACCAAATGGAATGATGATGCTTTGGCAGCCCTTTTTCGGAAGGGTCTGTCAGAGAATGTAAAAGATGTTATGGTGGGTTTCCCTGCTCCCTCTGGTCTCAATGATTCTATGTCATTGGCGATTCAAATTGACAGACGTTTGCGTGAGCGTAGAGGTATGCGTGGTATGGTGTTGCCTTGTGAACCAGCTTCTGAACCATGCAGTGTGATAGAGTGGCTTCTGGGGCACAGCGTCATGAGTTTCGAAAACGCAATGGTTTATATTTCTACTGTGGTGATGCCTCTCATGCTATTTCAGTCTGCCCTAAGCGGGGAAGACGTTTTGCACGCTCAGTTGTCTTGGGTAGTGTTCAGACTAAATTTCTGTTGACTGTTACCCTGATTTGCTCCCTGTCCACATTTTCTGCTCAGGCTTTTGTTGATTCGGGAGCAGCTATTAACCTGATGGATTTTGATTTTGCTAAACGTTGTGGGTTTCCCTTGATACCCCTACGGAAGTCTATTCCCCTACTGGGGATTGATTCTACCCCTTTGGCTGAGAATAAACCCCAGTTCTCTACTCAGGTGATAATGAGGGTTGAACCTGATCATCAGGAGAGTTGCAAATTTTTGGTGCTGTATAATCTGCATGACATTATTGTACTAGGTTTCCCTTGGTTGCAGTCTCATAATCCTGTTTTGGATTGGA
Organism: Oophaga sylvatica; assembly: GCA_033576555.1. Taxonomy (NCBI): domain Eukaryota; kingdom Metazoa; phylum Chordata; class Amphibia; order Anura; family Dendrobatidae; genus Oophaga; species Oophaga sylvatica. The sequence continues at coordinate 82,486,102 of JARQOD010000005.1, forward strand.
AATCTGTGTCTGTAACCAGTTGGGGCTGCCAATGTGTTAATGCCAACACTCCTGTTTTTTCTGCCTCTCCCAGGCTCAAGATGTGCCTGACTTTTTGACTGATTTTTCTGATGTGTTTAGCGAAAGTAAATCTGCATCCTTGCCCCCCCATAGGAGCTATGACTGCGCTATTGAATTAGTGCCTGGTAGTAAATTCCCTAAAGGTCGCCTTTTTAACTTGTCTGTACCTGAACATGACGCTATGCGGTCTTATATCAAGGAGTCATTGGAGAAGGGTCATATCAGACCATCCTCTTCACCCTTGGGTGCCGGTTTTTTCTTTGTGGCCAAAAAGGATGGTTCATTAAGGCCGTGTATGATTATCGTCTCTTGAACAATATCACTGTGAAATATCAATATCCGTTACCCTTGATTTCTGACCTGTTTTCCAGGGTGAAAAGTGCTACTTGGTTTACCAAGCTTGACCTCAGGGGGGCGTATAACCTTATTCGCATTAAGCACGGGGATGAATGGAAGACGGCGTTTAATACCCCAGAGGGGCATTTTGAGTACCTAGTGATGCCCTTTGGGCTCACTAATGCTCCTTCCGTCTTCCAGTCCTTCATGAATGACATTTTCAGGGATTTTGTGGATAAATTTCTGATTGTTTATTTGGATGATATCTTGATTTTTTCCAATGACTGGGACTCTCATGTGAAACATGTTCGGACTGTGTTCCAGATTTTGAGAGAGAATGCTCTGTATGTGAAGGGATCAAAGTGTCTTTTTGGTGTACAGAGGATCTCATTTCTGGGATTCATTTTGTCTCCATCTGTTATTGAAATGGACCCGGTCAAGGTTCAGGCCATCTGTGATTGGGTCCAACCTACTTCATTAAAGGCTCTTCAGAGATTCTTGGGTTTTGCCAATTTTTATCGTAAATTATTGGTAATTTCTCTGTTATTGTTAAACCATTGACTGATTTGACCAAAAAGGGTTCTGATGTGGTGAATTGGCCTCCTGAGGCAGTCTCTGCGTTTCAGGAACTTAAACGGAGATTCACTTCTGCTCCTGTTCTACGGCAGCCTGATGTTTCTCTGCCATTTCAGGTGGAGGTTGATGCCTCTGAAATTGGGGCAGGTGCCGTTTTGTCCCAAAGAGATCCTGAGACCTCTAAAAAGTAATCCTTGTGCCTTTTTCTCTCGAAAATTTTCTTCAACTGAATGTAATTATGACGTGGGTAATCGGGAGTTATTGGCCATGAAGTGGGCTTTGAAGAGTGGAGACCTTGGCTGGAGGGAGCCAAACATCAGGTGGTGGTCCTCACGGACCATAAGAATCTGGTTTATCTGGAATCAGCCAAGCGACTTAATCCTAGACAGGCCCAGGTGGGCCTTGTTTTTCACACGTTTTAATTTTGTGGTTTCCTTTCTTCCTGGCACTAAGAATGTTAAGGCAGATGCCCTCTCGAGGAGTTTCCTTGCGGACTCTCCTGAGTTGTCTGATCCTGCTGTTATTTTGAAAGAGGGTGTAGTTCTTTCCGCCATCTCGCCCAATTTGAGACTGGCTCTGGAGGGGTGTCAGGAGGATAAACCCGAGCGCTGCCTGTTGGGAAATTGTTTGTCCCAGACCAGTGGAAGAAGAGTGTGATGTCTGAGATTCATTGTTCCGCGTTGGCCGGTCATCCGGAATTTTTGGTACCAGAGACTTGGTGAGTCGGTCCTTTTGGTGGCCTACTTTGTCTCGTGACGTCAGGGAGTTTGTGCAGTCCTGTGGGACTTGCTCTTGCTCCAAGCCTTGCTCTCGCTCTAGTGGTTTGTTGATGCCATTGCCTGTGCCCAAGAGACCATGGACCCATATCTCTATGGATTTTATTTCCGACCTCCCTGTTTCTCAGAGAATGACCGTTATCTGGGTGATTTGTGATAGGTTTTCCAATATGATACATCTTGTTCCATTACCTAAGTTGCCTTCCTCCTCCGAATTGGTGCCTTTGTTCCTTCAGCACGTGGTTCGGTTACACGGCATTCCTGAGAACATTGTGTCTGACAGAGGAGTCCAGCTTGTTTCCAGATTTTGGAGGACTTTTTGTTCTAAACTTGGTGTTCAATTGTCTTTCTCCTCTGCTTTTCATCCTCAGACCAATGGACAAACTGAGAGAACAAACCAGACATTGGAGACTTATCTGAGATGCTTTGTGTCTGCTGATCAAGATGACTGGGTCTCTTTTTTGCCTTTGGCTGAGTTTGCTCTTAATAATAGGCAAGCTCTGCCACTTTGATGTCTCCATTTTTCTGCAATTTTGGGTTTCACCCTCGATTTTCTTCGGGACAGACGGAGGCTTCTGTCTGTCCGGGTGTTGACTCTGTTGTGGAGCGTATGCAGCAGATTTGGGACCAGCTAGTGGAGAGGTTGTCCCTCTTCAGGAGAAGGCCCAGCGGTTTGCCAACCGGCATAGGACTGATGGTCCTCGGTTTAAAGTGGGGGACTTGGTCTGGTTGTCCTCAAGAAATATCCCTATGAGAGTTGCATCTCCTAAGTTTAAGCCTAGGTTCATTGGACCTTATAAGATCATGGAGATTCGTAATCCTGTTTCCTTTCGTTTACTTCTTCCAGGGACATTTAAGATCCATAACGTGTTCCACAAGTCGTTATTGAAGAGGTTTGTCGAGCCAGTGATTCCTATGGCTGTGCCCCCTGACCTGTTTTGATTGAGGGCAATCTGGAGTATGTGGTTGAGAAAATATTGGATTCTCGTTTTTTAGACGGAAACTCCAGTATTTGGTTAAGTGGAGAGGTTATGGTCAGGAGGACAATTCTTGGGTGCTTGCTTCGGACATCCATGCTGGGAGACTGATCCGTGCGTATCACAGAGCTCATCCTGACCGACCTGGTTGCACAAATGAGGGTTCGGTGACCCTCCTCAAGGGGGGGTACTGTTATGAATGTTTAAGAAATGAATTCTGAGCAGAAGCTCCCTCTGGTGGTTACAAACAGTACTGAACCATTCAATGAGGATTGGCAATCAGGAATCACAGATTGGCTGGATATAAGGGAGGTTTCCCCATCATGGTTGCCGGTGATCAATTGTTCTTGTCTCAACGTTGTTTCCTGGTTCACTTGGAAGCTTGCTGAGTCTTGCCTCTTCTCCTGCTCTCAGATAAGATATTTTCTGTTTTTTGTTTTTGTGCTTGCCTTTTGCATATTTCTCTGCATTTCTGTGAGGTTGGCCAGGTTCCCCTGCCCGGGAGGCTTGGTCTCCTCTCGGTTCCTCTGGAGCCACTGTTGTTTGTTCATTTGCCTTTTCCAGTTTTTCTGTGGCTGCGACTTAGTTTTGTTACACCAAAGACAGCAGTGAAGCACACCGTTCACATTGCAGCTCTAGACTTCCAACCTCTGGCACATCAATTCGTCAATGCCAAAACATTAGCAGCAGCAGTGGTGTAAGAAGCAATTTCTGTGAGTCCTTTGACACTTTTTTAGACAAGCTCGTGCACCAGCACAACAGATTCCAAGTCTTACACGTGGTTAACGAATGGAGAGGATGGTTCAGGAGTGTCTAGAACTGATTACCATCAGAGAGGGTTTGGAGCCTTTCACATTATGGTCTTCCAAAATGAATGAGTGGCCAGTAGAGTTGAGCATGCCGATACCGCAAGTATCGGGTATCGGCCAATATTAGCTGTATCGGAATTCCGATACTTAGTTCCGATATTTTCCATATATCGTATACCGGAATCGGAAGTTCCCATAATTCTTTGAGAGGCAATGTGATTTTAGTCAGCCAATTAGGAATCCTAAGAAGTGTGGGCACATCCTGTACTGCTGCGGTCATGTTATCTAATGGCATGGCTGTGATTGGATGCTGAAATGATGTCAGAATGCACTATAAAAGGCGCCGCCATTTTAGCGTCACTGTGCTGTGAATTCAGTTAGGGACAGAACGCTGCTGTGCTGACTCTGAGGGACAGTTAGAGATTGCGATTTTGTGTACTGTGCTCTAGGTAGGCTAGTTTACCAACCGCTGTGTAAAGCTTCCTTTTGCCTTGCAGTGTTGTTTTAACAGCTCTGTGCAAGGTGTGTGTGTGAGAGTGCAGGTGATGCTGCAGTTTGCTCTGCATCCAACGCTGTTTGTAGGCATCTGCACGTGTCACTCATAGACTCTTTTTTTTTTCTTTAGTGTAATTCTTGCTGCTCCATTCAATTGAAATTATAGTGTGACGCGCTTCCATCCGTATACAATACATTGGTTGCAAACACTATAGAAGTACAGAAAGGAGCCTTTCAGAGATAGTGAACAGTTGTGTGCAGTGTTCACTGTAGTCTGTGAGGGTTTTTTTTTTTGAGTGCAGATCCCGCTCCATTTAGTTCTTCAACCACTGCTGCTTGTACTCTGCTGAGCGTGTCTCACTGCGTCATCCTTTACATTTTTCTCAAATTGTTGCTGCTACATTCTATTTCAAATAATTCAAATCTATTAGTGTGACGTGCTTCCATCATTATCCAATACATTGGTTGCAAACAGTATAGAAGTCCACAAAGGAGCCTTTCAGAGATAGTGAACAGTTGTGTGCAATGTTCACTGTAGTCTGTGAGTTTTTTTTTTTTTGAGTGCAGATCCCGCTCCATTTAGTTCTTCAACCACTGCTGCTTGTACTCTGCTGAGCGTGTGTCACTGCCTCATCCTTGACATTTTTATCAAATTGGTGCTGCTACATTCTATTTAAAAAAAATCCAATCTATTAGTGTGATGTGCTTCCATCCGTATCCAATACATTGGTTGCAAACAGTATAGAAGTCCACAAAGGAGCCTTTCAGAGATAGTGAACAGTTGTGTGCAGTGTTCACTGTAGTCTGTGAGGTTTTATTTTTTTGAGTGCAGATCCCGCTCCATTTAGTTCTTCAACCACTGCTGCTTGTACTCTGCTGAGCGTGTGTCACTGCCTCATCCTTGACATTTTTCTCAAATTGGTGCTGCTACATTCTATTTAAAAAAAATCCAATCTATTAGTGTGATGTGCTTCCATCCGTATCCAATACATTGGTTGCAAACAGTATAGAAGTCCACAAAGGAGCCTTTCAGAGATAGTGAACAGTTGTGTGCAGTGTTCACTGTAGTCTGTGAGGTTTTATTTTTTTGAGTGCAGATCCCGCTCCATTTAGCTCTTCAACCACTGCTGCTTGTACTCTGCTGAGCGTGTCTCACTGCCTCATCCTTTAAATTATTCTCAAATTGTTGCTGCTACATTCTATTTAAAAAAAAATCAAATCTATTAGTGTGACGTGCTTCCATCCGTATCCAATACATTGGTTGCAAACAATATAGAAGTACACAAACGGGCCTTTCACAGCTACTGAACAGTTGTGTGCATTGTTTACTGTAGTCAGAGGGTTTCAATTTTTGAATTCAGATCCCGCTCAAGTTATTTCTTCAACCACCGCTGCTTGTACTCTGCTGAGCGTGTGTCACTGCCTCATCCTTGACAGTTTTCTCTAATTGTTGCTGCTACATTATATTTCAAATAATTCAAATCTATTAGTGTGACGTGCTTCCATCATTATCCAATACATTGGTTGCAAGCAATATAGAAGTACACAAACGGGCCTTTCACAGCTACTGAACAGTTGTGTGCATTGTTTACTGTAGTCAGAGGTTCTCATTTTTGGAGTGCAGATCCCGCTCCAGTTAGTTATTCAAACACTGCTGCTTGTACTCTGCTGAGCGTGTGTCACTGCCTCATCCTTGACATTTTTCTCTAATTGTTGCTGCTACATTATATTTCAAATAATTCAAATCTATTAGTGTGACGTGCTTCCATCATTATCCAATACATTGGTTGCAAACAATATAGAAGTACACAAACGGGCCTTTCCCAGCTACTGAACAGTTGTGTGCATTGTTTACTGTAGTCAGAGGTTCTCATTTTTGGAGTGCAGATCCCGCTCCAGTTAGTTATTCAAACACTGCTGCTTGTACTCTGCTGAGCGTGTGTCACTGCCTCATCCTTGACATTTTTCTCTAATTGTTGCTGCTACATTATATTTCAAATAATTCAAATCTATTAGTGTGATGTGCTTCCATCATTATCCAATACATTGGTTGCAAACAATATAGAAGTACATAAACGGGCCTTTCACAGCTACTGAACAGTTGTGTGCATTGTTTACTGTAGTCAGAGGTTGTCATTTTGGAGTGCAGATCCCGCTCCAGTTAGTTATTCAAACACTGCTGCTTGTACTCTGCTGAGCATGTCTCACTGCCTCATCCTTGACATTCTTCTCTAATTGGTGCTGCTCCATTCTATTTCAAATAACTCAAATCTATTAGTGTGACGCGCTTCCATCCGTATACAATACATTGGTTGCAAACAGCCTTTTTGCTAAGGTACAGTATTATATCGACATTGTACAGATGTCGCTATTCAGTCTGATAACTAGATATCATTCACCTTTTCTATCAGTTGTCGTTGTTTCAGCACCACTTGCAGGTATATATTTAGCTATTGTGACTATGCACTATTGAGTTTAACAAGGTAATGCATGATTTTTGTTACCGATTCTCATTTTTACATGATGGACCTTTATGATATGGGTTGTTAAATTTGTATTTAAATATGTATTTTTTCAAATGACACAAATATAAATAATGTTGAAGAGGACTAGTCCTACATCCATTGTTTCCACAATATTACAGGTGTACATCATGTCCCTTAATCAACAATGGATTATTAAATTTACTTGTATGCTTTTATTTAAAAGCCAAGAGCACTGAAGGCTAACCTTCGCACTGCAGCTGTTGTCAAAGTTCAACCCACATTATGCACTTCCAACATTGCAGCATTTGAGGCATGATGTGAGTTGGATTTGTCTAAGTTATGGAGTGACAAGGTTCACCATCAGTACCCTATAGCATAAGTAGGCTTTTGTGTTAGCATTTGTGTTCCACATGTGGATATCTGCAGTAATATGTCACAATTATTTTGTTACAGATTTGTGACAAAGACTAATAATTTTATGGTTTTAAAGGTGACGTTTCACTTGTTTACAGTTTAGAAATAAGGGTGTAGCCTCTTATCTATGTGTAGCAGTAGGCACTTTAACATGTCATGTTTTTTTCAACATGTGTAGCTAGCTAGCAGTAATTTTTGCCAGACACATAGCAGGGGAACAGCAGGCGTTACTGAACCCCACAAACACATCAGCGATTTTTTTGATCTGTGCATCCAACACTTGTGAGCAGCAACTGGCAGTGTTGTAGCCCAGGGAGTAGAGTTCAGGTGGTAGAAAGATGAACATAACAGGAGACATGGATAACGTTGCCAACCAGTTATTTAATCTGAAACCGGACAGTCAAATTCATGCGAGATCCATGCCTTGTTCATTTTCAGAAAACTAAACCGGTCTACATTAACGGAGGATAGTCGCATGCTACGGTCTGTTAGTACACCACCTGCAGCACTAAAGAAGCGCTCCGATAATACACTGGCAGCAGGGCAAGCCAGCACCTCCAATGCATACTGGCTAAGCTCTGGCCATGTATCCAACTTAGAGACCCAAAACTTGAATGGGGAAGAGCCATCTGGGAGTACACTGAGAGGCCAAGACATGTAGTCTGTCACCATCTTACGGAAACTTTGCCTCCTGCTGAGTGGAGCCGTCTCGGATGGTGTAGATATTGGTGGCGCTGCCACAAAACTTCGCCACATTTGGAACATACTGGTCTTGTGTTGTGAATGTGATAGAAATGAATTCTGAGCAGAAGCTCCCTCAGGTGGTTACAAACAGTACTGAACTATCCAATGAAGATTGTGAAGATTGGAGATCAGGTGTTACTGACTGGTCTTATATAAGGGAGGTTCCCTCCCATCAGGGTTGACGGTGATCAATTGTTCTGGTCTCATCTTTGATTCCTGTACACTTTGTAGCTTGCTGTTTCGTGCCTGCATCTTTTGCTAACAGATAAGACATTTTCTTCTTTTATTTATTTTTTTTTTTGGCATATTGTCCTGCACTTCTGTGGGGGTCTGCCGGGTCCCTTGGGGGTTTGTGCTCCTCTCAGTTTAGTTCAGCCACTGTTGTTTGTTCATTTTCCTTTTCCATTTTTTTCTGTGGCTGCTGTTTAGTTTTTGTTACACCAGAGAACTAATTAAGGTGGTAGAGGTCGTGTGATCTCAGGTGTTTTTGTAGTTAGTACAGTTGTACTTTTCAGTGTTTTTTTGTGATTGCAGAAAGTGCCCTTCCTATCCTTTTCTATTTATGAAGTTTGGGCCCCAACATTTGCTCATACAATTTTCTGTCTGTGTCAGTATTTCTTCTTGTCTAACCGCCATTACATGTTTGGGGGCTTTCTATGTTTTTTGTGGATCTGTTCCGGGGCAGATAGCTTTCCTCTTTCTATCTTTAGGTGTAGTTAGCTTCTCAGGCTGTGACGAGGCGTCTAGGACCAACGTAGGTACGCTCCACGGCTGCCTTTAGTTGTGGTGGTTAGTCAGGGTACTGCAATCCCATAGATTCCAACCTCTCTGGTGTATTGCCTTTTTTGCCTGCTCTCCTCAGCTACCAAATCATAACATCTTGCCCTGTGCAGAGGCGCTGCTTGTGCTCCCTCTTGTTGCAGAGCTGTCTCCACTGCCTCGACGCACAGAGCTGCTTTGTAAAGCAGTAGTAGCAGCAGTGCTCTCGGCTGGAATGGAGAACATTATGGATTGCACCAGTGTGTCTTGGTACTCCCGCATTTTACGCTCCCGGTTCAACGGTGTGATGAGGCTTTGTAAGTTGTCCCGGTAGCGAGGGTCTAGAAGGGTGGACACCCAATAATCAGACGTGGTGAGAATGTGGGCGATGCGGCAGTCGTTTCTCAGGCACTGCAGCATGAAATCAACCATGTGCTGCAGACTCACAACTGGCCAAGAAACGCTGTCCCCTGCAAGAGGCGTCATCTCTGCCTGCTCTGCATCACCCCACCCTCGCTATACATACTGACTAGAGCGTTGTGTACCTCCCTCTGGAGCGATGTCTTCCTCCTCCATTGACTCCTCCTCATCCTCCTCACAAAGTGAGCCCTGCCCAGCCTTTGTGAGGAACCACGTTGCGCTGACTGTCCAGAAGGTGATGGAATTTGTGACTCCTCATCCTCCACCTCTTCCAAAACCTCATCCCTTAGTGCTTGCATTGTTTTTTTGAAGCAGGCAGATAAGGGGGACAGTCAGGCTGACTAGTGCATCATCTGCACTCGCCATCCGTGTGACTCATCAAACGCACGCAAAACGTGGCAGATGTCCTTCATAGAGTCCTTCGCCAGTCCTTACACTGGCTGCCCATTCATTATAGTATCCAATTCAAAGTACTGGTTGTCACCCACAAAGCTCTCCACAGTGCAGCACCCCACTACATCTCCTCCCTCATTTCTATCTTTCGGCCTAACCGACTGCTGCGCTCTGCAAACGACCTTCGACTAACCTCTGCACTAATCCGTACCTCCCACTCCCGAATACAAGACTTCTCCCGTGCTGCGCCAATCCTCTGGAATGCTCTACCCCAAGAAATTAGGACTATCCGCAATTAGCATGGTTTCAGGCGCTCCCTCAAAAGACATTTGTTCAGAGCGGCCTATCACATTCACTAATCAAAGTCATTCTATGTGTAAGTCTGTGTGTGTAGCCCATTCACTATCTCCATCCATCCATCACTCCCTCAAAATGGCTGGACCATCATTGTAAATACACCATTGTATATAAACACCTGTACTTTGTATCTCCCCCACCTCATTGTAGATTGTAAGCTGTCACGAGCAGGGGCGACTTATTTTGCTTTAATTATTGTATTGTTAACGTTGTTACTTATGACTTGTGTTCTGAAACTGCTAAACTGTAAAGCGCTGCGGAATATGATGGCGCTATATAAATAAATATTATTATTATTATTATTCCTCTGAGCTGCTCCCACCACCTTCCTGTTCCTCACGCCATGTTGGGTCTTGGACCTCATCATCTCCACTACCCTCTTCCAACACCTGCTGCTGTTGGGTGGTCTGGCCAGCACCATGCTCAACAGAAACTGGCACCTGAGTCTCATCATCATCAGATGCGTTCTGCGGTGTGCTGACCATCGGCACTGTCTCACCCGCCTCTTCAGATTCAGAGAGACACAGCTGTTGTGCATCACTGCATACTCCCTCTTCTTCACATTCCAGAATGCTGCTTGGCTGGGCCCCTGTTTGCAAGCCAAGAGATTCTGAGAACAGAAGCTGACACTCAGCTGGCTCCTGTACAGAACTCTCTGACTGCCTGGGCAATTTGGCAGGCGGTGAAGAGACAGATGGTTGCTCAACAGTGCTGTGGTCCTGAGAGGAGGTGGAAGCAATTGAAGTCGATGCATTGGCTGCCATCCAACCAACAACGGCTTCAATTTGTTCTTCCCGCAGCAGGTGGGTACGCCGACCTCCTACAAAAGTGCGCATAAAGGAACGCTCACGGGGAAAACTGGTGGATGCTGTGTCACTGGGGGCGGCAGCAGCCACAGAATCCACACGTCCTCTCCCTGCTGAAACTCCACGGCCACGACCACGTGCCTTACTCCCTGCCTTCTTCATCTTGGTAGATTGATAAAGAAAGTCTGAAAAGTTATAAGGCCTAAGTGTGGTTATTCCGCAGAGACTGCAGTGAACACTGCACACAACTGTTCACTAGGTGTGAAAGGCCCCTTTGTGTACTTCTATAGTGTTTGCAACCAATGTATTGCCTGGAAGTGCTGTTAGCACAGTCAACACTTGCTCCTGTGTTACTGGGGTTCAGTAATGTCAGCTGTTCCCCTGCTGTGTGTACGGCAAAAGTCCTGCTGCCTCCACCCTGTTCTCTTCTCATCCGTGGGCTTGCTCGGAAGTACTTGGCACGGGTACTGACTCCTGCCCAGCCTGGTTACAGCACGACAGCTGTTTCCTGGCAGTGTCAACGTCAATTAGCCTCCAATAAGTTGTCCTGTCGTGTTGCATTCTGGTTAGCCGACTATATGGTGCCTGCAGTTTAGGTCATTCCTATGTGTGCTGTGGGATATGTAAATAGAGGCTGTTTCCGTTGTGACAATAGGACAAGCACCCACTGTAGGACTGTGTGATTCGGTAACTGCGGACGGCTTGCGGACTGTCAACTTACATTTTCATGGGTGCCTTCTGCTACCCGTCCGGGTTCCAGTACCGTCAACTGGTTCTCCGCAGTGCCTTTGGCCTAGGTGCCTCCATCTCGGTATCCGAGTTCCAGCAACGTCTGCTGGTCCTTGGTAGTGCTTTGGACCACAGGTACCTCCTGCTTAGTAACCGTGTCCCAGTAACGTCAGCTGGTCCTCGGTTGTGCCATTGGCTCTTTTCCTTCTGCTGCCCCTCCGGTTTCCAGCACAGTCAGCTGGTCCTCATTACTTCCATTGTCTCTTGTACCATCTGATACCCGTCCGGGTTCCAGTAACGTCAGCTGGTTCTCGGAAGTTAGTCAGCCTTCTTGTACCTTCAGCTACATTTACAAATTGAATATTTTTTAAATGTTTTGTTGGGTAATCACTATGGATCTCCAACAATGAAGACGACGACCCTGATGACCACCCCGAAGAAGATGACGACCACAAGGACGACGAGCATGAAGCCAACCAGCCTGAACACCATCACAAAGAAGAAATAAAAGATTACCCAGAAGAAGATCACCAACAGGACAAACAAGGTTAAGACAAACTACAAGATACAGAACAAGAGACAGAAGAACAATAAGCAGAAGATGAAAAAGCATAAGAACATGAAGTATAAGACCAAAATGAAGAGCAAAATAGATGCTCTAAATTATAAGCAGAAGAAGACTAAGCAGTGTATGGGGGTGAGTCCGTTCCTCCTCGTGGTGCCCCTGGAAAATGCCTGCTGCTGCAGGCTAAACTGAACACGGACAAATACTGTTGTAATTTAAATCTTTTGTGACAGCAAGAACGGAAGGATGAAAAATTCATACTTTTACAGATTACAAGTACAGGAATCTCTGTCACAAATAAGAATATGATGAAGATTATTATTATTATTATATATTTATATAGCGCCATTTATTCCATGGTGCTTTACATATGAAAGGGGAAAAATATAGACAGATACAATAAACATGTGCTAGACAAGGGACGCATAAGTATGAAGTATGAATGAAGTAGATGAAGTAGAATATGAAGAAGAATAATAGTTTAATAAGAACAATATGAGTAATGTTAACAAAAAGATGAATAGCAATAAGTTTAAGAAGAAGATAAAGAAGGTGAAGATGAAGAATAATTTGATGAAAAAGATGATGCTGCTGAAGATTATGAAGGAGAAAGTGTGGCAAAAGTTAAAAAGGTGAAGAGCATGGAAGTTGTGAAACATACATATTTGCCAAAATAGAAAAAAGGTTAACAACATTGTCAATTTGTTAGTCAATGCGAACATCTTTAAAAAAAAAATATTAATGCTATTCCATTTGATTGGGTTAAATATCTATGCCTTTAATGTCTCCTCAACCTCCCCCAATACATTCTACATTACTCTTTGTTGTTTTCCTTCATGTACAATTAACCAACAAGGCAAGAATGGACTTTTTTTAATTCCGATATTTTTTTCCCATAGACTTACATTGGATTTCCGGTATCGGTATCGGATATCGCCGATATTTCTTGTGTATCGGCGATACCATTCCGATCCGATACTTTTGGATATCGGAAAGTATCGCTCAACTCTAGTGGCCAGAGCTCGAGTTCACACACCGTGGAGGTTTTATCGTGCCCGGCAACCAGTATTCTCTCAGAGTGTGTCTTCAGTGCTGCTGGTGGTGTCCTGACGGAACAAGTCATGGATCTCCAAGGACATTTGCACCCCAATCACAGACTGTAAAAACTAGGTGATATTGCATTTTTTAGTGCAATGCATTTATGTCACATAGCTGCCTGCACTCTGTGAAGTCTTTAGTGTGGCTTCTGTGCCTGCGGTGGCTGCTGCTGCTGATGTTAACACAAATTTGTGGAAATGTAAACAGTCATGGTTGGTCTATATCTGCAGGGTTAGCTGTAGTAAAAGATGTCTTGGTCCCATTTATACTATTTCTATTCTCTTGACAGTTATTTCACTTCTGTGGCGTAAGGCCCTCATTTGTTTAAATGTGAACACTCCTGGTTGGGTGTCCATCTGCTGGATTGGGTGTTGAAGAAAACCTGTTGGTCCCTATTATACTATTTCTACTGTGGTGAAATTCATGCCACTTTGTAGTGCCTGCCATTAATTTTGGGAAATGTGAACACTCCTGGTTGGGTCTCCTTCATGCGTGTTGCCTGTAGCAGTAGGCCTCCGAAACCGTCAGGCCTCCACTTCCTTAACTCAACTACCCATGTTACTATCCTTAAATTTTTCTGACAATGGTAGTCTACAAAACTGATATTTGTGCCACCAGAGTGTGGCTCAGCATGAAAGCAGGTAGAGGGGTTGCATATGGTATTAGAGCTCCCAGCAAAGGAGGCCTACACTGATCCTCACCCACCTCGTCTTACTGTGACGTTCAATTGAAAGCTGTAAATGCTGTCCCAGACCCCAATACCTCATGCCTGGCTGACTGCTGCAGTGCCATGCTACAATCTGTACTGTGGGTGAACTGAGGCCATGTTCATGTTGTCTGTCCCTCATTTGATGTGTTTTGGCAGCATTTGGGGCCGCTATAAGGTGTTGTGTATGCGTTTGTTTTTGCCTCCCATTGACATGAATGGCGTTCAGTTATGTTCGGCGAATATTCAATGAATTAATCAGCGAATATTGCAAATTCGGCAATTGTAATCGAACCAAACATTGAAATATTTGCTCATCTCTAGTTACTACCCTTAGGTGATGTCGCTAATTCATTCCTAAATGGAACTGCCCTATTGTAAGGTAAATGCGGCTGCCACAGAAGACTACACCGCCATATTATACTCTACCTCCATGTGTCAGAAATGTTCTATAAATCTAGATGTATGGAGGTAAGAAGTATAACTTTTAGGTGAGAACCTCCACATACTGATTGTGCACTAGGAACTCTGTGCCCCTGTACTGCCTCTGCCATGTGCCCCAAATTAAATTTTCTGTAATATAAAATTCACAAATAATAATTTGGGCTCAGCTAATCCTTCTTGGTGAGAAAAAAAAAACAAAACACAGAACCAAGCTTTACTTACCTACCAAAATCTTATTTGATGACACCTATATATACATTTAAATGGATATTTCATCCCACAATTATGCTGCAATTGTAAGCAAAATTATTCAACCTGCAGTGTAAATTAGAACTATTGGCAACATTTACAAACATTTTATATATTTATATATCTGTAGTGGCAACTCCAAGTGGATCACAAAATGCCATTTTTACTGAATGCAGTCTCATAATGATTCAGCCCCTTTATGAAGTGGGTCAGTGGGGCACCAGGTCCTTCGGGGGGCTGCCGCAGCGGGGTGCCTGCTGGGTGGCCTGCTCTCCCCGCCGGTTCCAGTGAAAATCATCCTCATGGCAGCGCGTCAGCGGCCTGCAGTGTGGCAGGGCAGGTGCCACCGACCCCCACAGATAGCGGCAGGGGGTTCCTTCCTGGTATCCCTGACGTACCACGGGGGACCATCTCAGCGCAGAGCAATAGCGCAGCATCTGGTGCTCTGGACGTGGCGACCCAGGCAGCATGGTTATTTGGGCTCAGCGGTCGGGATCCCCTCTGGGGTTCAGGCCTTATACCCCCGTTTTTCCTAAGGTGAGTCCCAGACATCACAGCAGGCCACCAGGGTCACCGTTGCTAGCCGAGACGGTGTGGATGCATCCGAGGATCCAGGTTTTCCGGCTGGAGGACCAACAGCCCCCTCGCAGCCGGTGAGTACACCTCTGTGTCAAGTGTCTGTCATCCACTTTTGTCTTCTTCACTGTTTGGGTTTGAGTCAGTCGGGTGATTATCACGGTATTGGGGGGTCGGCGGCGAGCGGGGAAGTGGCTCGGGGTGTTAGGGAAATGTTGCTCGACGTGCGCAATTTACTTTCACATTTGGAGCGGGGTTTTGTTGCTCTGTTTCCGTTGGCGGCTTGGGTCGGGTCGCAGGTTGGGGGGCACACTTGGCCGAGCGGGTCAGAGTTGGTTGGGCGCATCGCTGAACCGGTGTCAGTGTCAGTACAGACTGAGAAGGAGTGTCGCGTGCATTTGGACGATATGGCGCATGGGAGGTATAAGTATGCTTTGAGGGCCCCCTGGGGGCAGCATTTAAAGAAAGAAGTTAAAGAGCGCATTTGGAAGGACGAGTACGTAGAAAATTCTCTTTGCTGCCTCTTGAAAAATTTAATTTGGACAAGAGCAAAAAAGAGGATAGCAAAAAGAAAGAAGAAAGACGTAGGTGGCGTCTAATTCCTCAGACGTTTGTCAATTGGCAACAAGCCTTCGCCATTTTGGCAAGCATCATTGGGGAAAAAGCTCCGGACAATTGTTCTGCCCTATTTTGTTATTTGGACGCTATAGGGGAAGCTCACAGAGTGTATGGGAGACAGGCGTGGCTTAAGTACGACGAGCAATTCCGGCAGAGGAAGGCAGTTCGACCTGCAATTCGCTGGGACCAAAAGGATATTGGTCTGTGGATGCGGGTTATAGCACAAAATAAATTTGGGCATTCCTTTCATGGGGGAGCTGGGAGCACCAGCCAGAGTAACAGTAACTCCAGCCCAGCAGGTGGAAGCAGGCAAGGGCAGGCAGGGGGGCACAAGTTGGGGGTATGTTGGCAATTTAATGACGGCCAGTGTAAATTTGGGGCGAATTGTAAATTCAAACATCTCTGCTCCAACTGCAATGGCACCTCACACAGAGCATCCAAGTGTTTAAAAACGGGAAGCCAAAAACCGGAGGTGTTAATTCGCAAGGGGGAGACTCCAGTGAATCTGGAAAGGATGGTCCCATCTAATAGATATGCGGACAGGGAGAAAGCGGCAATGTTGTACGCTGGTTTTAAGGACGGTTTTGTTATTCCCCATCCCCATTTGTCATTCCGCGAGTACTGAAGACCTTGCGTTCAGCGTTGTTGCATACCGAGGTTGTCTCGGAAAATTTGGCCAAAGAAGTTTCATTGGGTCGCATGGCTGGCCCTTTCGTGTCCCCCCCTTTTCCAGATTTGGTG
>JARQOD010000005.1:82502335-82636046 GCA_033576555.1 Oophaga sylvatica
TATCGGCCGATATTAGCTGTATCGGGCTTTCGATTCCGAGTACCGATATTTTCGTCATATCGGATACCGGAATCGGATTTGTCACTGTCACTGTCAGTGTCCGTCGGTCGGGTCTGTGAGTGTCCGTCGGTCGGGTCTGTCAGTGTCCATCGGTCGGGTCTGTCAGCAGTCAGCGGCACTTACCTGGCAGAAGATCTCCGGCGGTCACGGGATGGACTGCTTCATGGCCGCCATCATCTTTCCCCGGCGGTCACATGCAGTTTCTCGCGATAACTGCAGTGACTGCTGGGTAATCCCGGCCGTAAAGCAGTCAGTGCGATGACGTCACCGCCGGGGAAGCAGGTAATCAGCTGTGCTGCGCCGGGATGTCAGGCTCTGCCTGTCATTGCGATGTAGCAGAGCTGGATCGTCGTGGGACAGTCGTTACTATGGACTGCGTCGGACAGGTGGTATACTGTTGGTTTGTTTTTTTTCTTTTTTTACAGGAGATCGATGGCGTCGCAGGAATGAGTGTATAATAAAATTAATGAAAACTGTGTTGTCTCTTTTATTTCATTAAAATACTTCTTTCTTGCTTTGTCTTTTTTTTATACATTTAATAACTTTGGGATTAATAATGGATCGGTGTCTTATTGACACCTCTCCATTATTAACCGGGCTTATTGTCACCGTGCAATCAACGGTGACATTAACCCCTTATTACCCCACTTGCCACCGCTACAGGGCAGTGGGAAGAGCCGGGTAAAGTGCCACAATTGGCACATCTTTTGATGCGCCAAATGTGGGGCTGCTGTAGCCTGGTATTATCAGGCTGTTGAGGGCCAAAATCCATGGGCCTTGACAGTCTTTTAATACCAGGCCGCAGCAGTCTGCATTTTACTTGGCTGGTTAACAAAAATAGGGGGACCCCTAGCCGTTTTTTTTTCGAGGGGATCCCCTATTTTTGTTAACCAGCCAAGCTAAGCAGATTGCTGTGGCCTGGTATTATCAGGCTTGCAAGGTCCATGGATATTGGATCCTTACCAGCCTGAAAAACCAGGCCTCAGCGGTCTGCTTCATCTGGCTGGTTAACAAAAATAGGGGGGACCCCACGCCAATTTTTTTCGAGGGGATCCCCTATTTTTGTTAATCAGCCAAGATATGCAGACTGCTGTGGCCTGGTATTATCAGGCTGGCAAGGTCCATGGATCTTGGCTCCTTAACAGCCTGAAAATCCAGGCCTCAGTGGTCTGCTTCATCTGGCTGGTTAACAAAAATAGGGGGGACCCCACGCCAATTTTTTTCGAGGGGATCCCCTATTTTTGTTAATCAGCCAAGATATGCAGACTGCTGTGGCCTGGTATTATCAGGCTGGCAAGGTCCATGGATCTTGGCTCCTTAACAGCCTGAAAATCCAGGCCTCAGCGGTCTGCTTCATCTGGCTGGTTAACAAAAATAGGGGGGACCCCACGCCATTTTTTTTTTCGAAGGGAACCCCTATTTTTGTTCCCTCTGACGTCACTGATGGTGTCCCTGGCTGACCTGAAGTGAAAGTGGAAAGCAATCAATTAAGCTTTCCACTTCCTCTCCTGTCAGCCAGGAGAGGAGCTCATTCATTTGGGGGTTTACTGTGAGGCTGCAGCATTAGCTGCGGTCCCTGCAGTAAACATTAACCCTTTCTGAAGGATTACACCGTGGGACCTGACTGTGCATGGGATAGGTAAGAATAATTTTGCTTTATTATTTTATTTTTATTACAGGAAATGGTTTTAGCAGGTAAATAAAATATGGTCAAAAACTGTGTGATTATTTCATTAAACTTCTTTTTTATTAAAGTGTGTGTGTTTGATTTTTCTTTCATACAATAGAATTAATAATTGATAGTTGTCTAATTGACAGCTCTCAATTATTAACCTGGCTTAAAGTGACCTTTCAATTGGAAGGTCATTTTAACCCCTTATTAACCCATTCGCCACCGCTACAGGGCAATGGGAATAGACGGGCAAAGTGCCAGAAAGGGCAAATCTAATTAGAGATTTGCCCTTTCTGGGGTGTCTGGGGGCAGATGTTAGTAGCCGGGGGGGGCCAAAAATAATGGTCCCTCTCTGGGCTATTATTATCTGCCCCCACTCACTGGCTTTGTCTGTCTGGTTGCGAAAATAGGGCGGGAGCCCACGCATTTTTTTTCAGCAATTTTACACCTCATATATATATATATATACATGTCATTGAGTTTGTGACACATATATATATATATATTTATAGTTCATACACTTCTACATAGTATAATAGCCGCTAATTCAATTGACGACTTTTGTGAAAATGCAGAACCCGACATGAAATGACACTTGGTGTACATAGGGTTAACCATGTCTTTTCATGTCCTTTGCTATCTGATTTGCACAAACAATTACATCAGTCTATGTGTGCAAAATTTCACACCTGTAGGGGTTAATTAAAGGTGTAAATTCGTAGCAAAAAAGTCAGTTTTTTTTACAACGAATTTACACCTTTAATTAACCCCTACAGGTGTGAAATTTTGCACACATAGACTGATGTAATTGTTTGTGCAAATCAGATTGCAAACGACATGAAAAGACATGGTTAACCCTATGTACACCAAGTGTCATTTCATGTCTGGTGCTTCTGTCTTTTCACAGAAGCCGGCTTTACCCGGCAATTGAATCAGAGGATATTTTACTATGTAGAAGTGTATATATACATATATGTATATATATATGTCACAATGACATGTATATATATATGTATTCTATGTGTGTATATTTAGTGTTTACAAGGAAATAAAGTTTTTTTTAGTTGCGATATTTTGTTCCCATAGACTTACATGGGACTTCCGGTATCGGAATCAGATATCGACGATATTTAGTGATATCGGTGATACCATTCCGATCCGATATTTTTAGATATCGAGCAGTATCGCTCAACACTACTGACCACAAAAATTTGGTCTATTTACAGACCGCCCAGCAGCTAAATTCCCATCAGGCCAGATGGTCCCTGTTCTTCTCCCGGTTCCATTTCACCCTCCATTTTCTCTCCGGGGAGAAGAACATTCTTGCCGATGCTCTGTCTCGCTCCGTGGTGTCCTCTGAGGAGGTGGAGGAGGAGCCTCGGCTGATTGTCCCCACAGAGAGCCTAAGAACTGTGGCCCCGGTTTCGCTTGAGTCTGTGCCTCCGGGCAAGACTTTTGTGCCCATCAATTTGCGACCGGAGGTACTCTCTTGGGCACACTCGTCCAGGGTGGGTGGACATTTTGGGGCAAATAGGACATCTGAGTTGCTGGCGAGGACATACTGGTGGCCACATATGGTCCGTGACGTCAGGGAATACGTTCAGGCGTGCGTCTCCTGCCCCAAGAATAAGTCTCCTCGACAACGGCCAGCTGGGTTACTTTTCCCTTTACCAGTGGCAGACAGGCCCTGGGAGATGGTTGGGATGGATTTTGTGATGGGCTTACCCAAGTCTCGGGGCTGCAGCATCATCTGGGTGATAACCGACCACTTCTCCAAAATGGTGCACTTGGTGCCGTTACCACAGTTACCATCTGCATGGGCCTTGGCAGCATTATTCATCAGGCATATTTTTCGCCTACACAGTATGCCAGACAAAATTGTTAGTGATCGAGGTCCCCAGTTTGCGTCTCGGTTCTGGAGAGAGCTGTGTCATTTACTCAGCATTGAGTTGAATCTCTCCTCTGCATACCATCCCGAGATGAATGGGTTGGTAGAGAGGGCCAACCAGACCTTGGTCACATACTTGCGACATTTTGTCTCTGCCAGGCAGGATGACTGGACATCCTTGCTACCGTGGGCTGAGTTCGCTCTAAATAATGCTGTGGCTGACTCCACCGGACAGACCCCATTCCTCCTGAACTACGGTCAGCATCCGCGGGTACCAGTGCCCATGCCCGTGTCTTCCGCCGTTTCCAGGGTGGCAGACTGGGCTGTGGAGGCACGGGACATTTGGGACCGCACCCAGGATGCCATTCAGGCCTCCAAAGAGAGGATGAGGTCTTCGGCAGATGCCCATCGGGGCCCCGCTCCTACATTTGCTCCGGGTGACCTAGTGTGGCTTTCTGCCCGAAACATCAGGCTACGTGTAGAGTCCACCAAGTTGGCACCTCGCTTTTTGGGCCCCTTTAAAGTTCTTGAGCAGGTGAACCCGGTGGTTTACCGCCTAGCCCTTCCGCCTCGCCTTGGTATCACCGACACCTTTCACGTGTCCCTCCTGAAACCCGTAGCCATTTCCTGGTTTTTCGAGTCATCTGCCGGGACGTCGGGTTCATCTACCAACGATCATGAGGTGAATGCCATTGTTGAGTGCAAGGTGGTATGAGGCAAAAAATTTATTTGGTGGATTGGAGGGGTTATGGGCCTGAGGATAGGTCCTGGGAGCCTGCCAAGCATGTTCACGCTCCGAAGCTCATCGCTGCCTTTGAGCGCAGCGAGGCCCAAAGAAGGGGGGGTCCTAGGAGGTGGGGTAATGTTAGGGTTCGAGTTCCCGCTGCTGCACAAGGGGAGTCTCGAACTAATCAGGCTGTGGTCCCCCATTCATCTCCGTACGCAGTGGAGTCTGCTCAGCAGAGAGGTTGGTCCCAGCGTCTTGCCCATTCCAATACTGTGCAGAGACTTGCTGCTGCCCCTCCTGGATCTTCTATTACAGCCAGTGCTGGAGCAGACGTCTTAGGGACGAAGTCCTGCGTTTCCCCCTCTGAGCATGCCCAGGGTAAGATCTCTAATTGGAGATCAGGGGTCACATGTTCAGGTACTGCAGCAGTTCCTATTGATCCGCCAGGAAGGTCCTGAAACTACATGTGTTTTGGAACAGTTTCTCATTGGTCCTTTCTTCTGGCAGGTCCTGTAGCTGTTACTATAAAAGGGTGGCATGGCTGGACCGCCATGCGCTAGTATCAATTGCATTATGTGCTTTGCGCCAGTGTGATCATGTACGCATGTGGTTAGGGCTCGGCTGAAATAAGCCCCTAGAATACCGGCACCACCGGTGAGGAGATTTGGGTGCACGTGGTTAGGGCTTGGCTGAAATAAGCCCCTAGAATACCGGCTTCTCCGGTGAGGAGATTGCTTGATTGCGTTGCTGTCTGCATGATCACGGACTGCTATCCGCACAGCAGTTATCTGTGTATCCCTGTGAGTCTAACAGGACACAGTCTTTTTCTCAGCAGCTCTGTGACACAACAGGGTTCGCTTTATAACGCTGGTTCAGCGCCCTAGCGTTTTACTTTGCGGCTCACTGAAGCTAAGTGAGTTTGCACTTATCGCCATATAGCGCTGTGGCATTCCCGTTAGCGGCTCTGGGGATTAACAGAGTTCGCACTTACTGCCACAGCGCGCTACGGCATTTATTTTAGCAGCTCTGCGGGATAACAGAGTTTGCTCCTTTCGCCATCTTACTAGCAGCGGGCTTCGCCTGCACGGTGGACCCCGGGCTGCGAACGCACCTCTCTACTCTATATATTAGGTGCGTTCCACAGACCCTAACACCTAGCAATTAGTAAAATGTGTAAGGCCTGCGGTAAGGGACAGGAAAGCGGAGGTGCTGATAATGGTGCACGCAGATGCAGAGGACTGGTAACTGCACCTGTTGCTGAAGCACAAGAAACACACCCATCCATGACATATCGCTTACTGGCTCACTTTGCAGGGAGGCATGGGACACCACTTCTGAAGCCAGATCAGTGCAAACAGGTGATCAGTTAGATAGCAGAAAATGTTTCTAGCTTGCTTGGCAGCACCACCCAGTCTTCCACATGGTCCAGCCAAAAGTCTGGATCACTTAAGTCTCACCATGATCCTCCTTATTCCCACCATGTTGATCCCTAGGAGACCAGTGATCTAACACAAGGACATTCCGAGAAGCTATTTACATAATCATTTTATCCTTATCTGATCAGTTGTCATGTGCCTCTAAGGCCGGTGTCACTCTTGCGTGTGTGATGCGAGAAACTCACACGAGTCTCTCGCATCAACACCCGGCACTGCCGCTGGCCCTCGGACCAGAGCGTTCAGCTACATAGAAATACATGTACCCGCACGCTCTGGTCTGAGTGCCGGCGGGGTTAAAATCCAAAATGTTGGCCTACTGAAATTACTTGGTTTGGGGCTCCTTTTGCATCAATTACTGCATCAATGCGGTATGAAGAAGATCAGTCAAGCTTTTTGGAGATGGAAATTTCATTCTCCACAAGGACTTGGCACTGGTCCACACTGCCAAAAGTACCAATACCTGGTTTAAAAAACACAGTATCACTGTGCTTGATTGGCCAGAAAACTCACCTGACCCTAACCCATAGAGAATCTATTGTCAAGAGGAAGATGAGAGACACCAGACCCAACAATGCAGATGAGCTGAATTCTGCTATCAAAGCAACCTGGGATTCGATAACACTTCAGCAGTGCCACAGACTGATCGCCTCCATGCCACGTCGCATTGATGCAGTAATTGATGCCAAAGGAGCCCCGACCAAGTATTGAGTGCATTTACTGAACATACATTTCAGTATGCCAACATTTCAGATTTTAAATCATTTTTCAAGCTGGTGTTATAAACTATCCTAATTTACTGAGATAATGACTTTTGGGTTTTCATTGGCTGTAAGCCATAATCATCAACATTAACAGAAATAAACACTTGAAATAGATCACTCTGTTTGTAATGACTTTATATAATATATGAGTTTCACTCTTTGTATTGAAGAA
Source organism: Oophaga sylvatica (assembly GCA_033576555.1). Taxonomy (NCBI): domain Eukaryota; kingdom Metazoa; phylum Chordata; class Amphibia; order Anura; family Dendrobatidae; genus Oophaga; species Oophaga sylvatica. The sequence goes on from JARQOD010000005.1 coordinate 82,509,052, forward strand.
CTGAAATAAATTAACTTTTTGATGATATTCTAATTTTGTGAGATGAACCTGTACATACTCCTACTATTCTGCATAATGAACTTACCAAAACATTATTACTGCACAGGTAAAATCCTAAATTTATACAACAGCAATATTGGCAAAATTGCATTTTTTTTTGCATCATTCCACCCCACAATATTTTATTACTTTATGCAATGCATTATATTGTAAATTAGATGGTGGTATCCAAAATTACATCCCATTCCCCAAAAAAAACAAGCCCTCATGTCTTTAATATGGCTGTTTGAAGAAGAAAATGAAAAAAAAAAAACTAAAACGATCTGAAACAGGAAGTGATCAACAAGTAGCAGCAAAAATCAGACAATGAATGAGATCATGCAGCTGGTTTCTTTGTTCAGACCATGGTTATTCTTGCGCTGAAAGGTCCTAATTTTCAAGGTAGTTTTTACCCTTTGCAGTACATAAGGTACAAGCATCTGACTTTTTGCCAAAGGCGCTACCTGACCTCAATGATTGATCCCGCTTTTTGTGGTTAATATGGAAAGCACGTGCAGTTCAGAACCATAAACATTTCCAAAGTCTGGAGCAAGAATCTCAATTTATCTGCCCAATTTTAGATAACAATCAGAGAGCCTTGCTCGGAGCGTTTCCCCGTAATTCATCCACATGATATTGTTTATTTTTTTATAGTTAGGTAAAGCAAATGGGAAAAAGGCAATAACAGATGTAAGAAGATCCCAAAGTTACTTGGAACAAGGTCAATATCGAAGGAAGGAATTTTTTACTCACAAATCACATGATATAAGACTAGATGAAGAAAGCAAATAGAATTGGACAAAGACAATGAACCCTTCATGCTAAAGCCAAGTTTAGTTTTTCACTTTTGTTTTTCTTCCACTTCTTCCAAGAGCCATAACATTTTTTATTTTTCCACATAGATGTCTGAGGCCTTGTTTTTGTAGAACAATTGGACTTTTGGAATGACTCCATTCATTTTACCATAAAATAATGTATTGGAAAATGGAAATAAAATTCCAAGTGTAGTGAAAGGGCGGGTTCACACGAGCGAATAAAACATCGCTCAGAATTTCATCTAGTCGGATAATTGTTTTTCTCACTTGTCATCTGTGTGCAATCCAGTCTTTTTTTACAGCAGCATCTATTAATCATTTACAAGATCATTCACAGTTCCCTTTGTTACAGAATTGCAATGTATCTGTAAAAATTGGATGCTTGACTATGTTTCCATATGGCATCCAAATTTTTACGCACTCAGAGACTTGAATGGGTGAGTTTCATATGATATATGGAATAAACTAACGCCCACTGCAATTCTCCAATAAAGGCCAGGTGTAAACTAGGCTTCAAACATGACCCCTGACTGCTATGAAAATAGATTGACTCCTGGTATGTGAACCAGTGATTGACAGAGGCATTTAAATGGCTGAACTGCAGTAATCAGAGCTGGCTCCTGTCGCTGCAGATACAGTCAGATGCTAACGATGGTACACAGCGGGCATCTACCTGGTATGAAGCAAGCTCAGCTCCAGAGCCCACTCCATACACAGAAACATAAGACGTACTATTGTGCCTTATGTCGTGAAGCGGTTAGAATTCAGATTTATGATTGTGTAATCTAAGAGAATACTTTGATTATTCCGGACCAAAATTGGTACGAAAAACAAAGTCCAATTTACTTTTAGCACCCCGCGTAGACATAGACTTTGAATTGAGCTAAGGTTAACAGTCTTAGGTCAATTTCACACATTCAAGTATGAACCGTGATGTAGGTGCCGGCTGCAGACCTCCTGACCCAAACTCAGCAGCCTTATAGGTATGTATGAAACTGTTGAGTCAGGTCAGAGATCCATAGTCAACAATGCGGTACGCACTCAGACCTAGCCTTAGGTTATTTTCACACATTGCTTTTCTGCTGCTTTTTTCTGCAGTCAAAACCTGATCTATTGGCAGTAAAAAAAAGCTTCAGAGCTTTTCTGCTCTTTTTTTCTTGCTCTTTTTTTTCTGCGCTTTTCAAGATCCCAAAGTTCGGCTTTGCTTCCATCATACAAGCAAGAACAATGCAAGGTGTTAGGCCACCAATGCAAGACATATATGAAACCATAAAACATTTTTTGAAAAAATAGGCTTTTTAATCAAATTATCTAGGGGAAAAAGTTTTATTGGCTCTGAAAAAAAAGTGACTATTCTGAACAAAAAAGTTCATGAGTTCATGAAAGAATACACAATTGCACATGTAACAACAGCGGGGGGAGTTGAATTGGTCAGGCATTGTTTACTTTCACACATTGGTTGGGCATTCAATTGGTCAGGCATTGTTTACTTTCACACATATCACTAATTTAATTAAACTGTACTAATACTAACATCCAGGCTCAAGTAAGGACATTGATTACATTATGGGTAAGACATAACATTTAACCAACTCTGCTTGAATGGGTAAATTCCAGACTATGCCTATGTACTAATGCATGGCAGCCATTTTTAACCAGAGCATAAGTAGGTATTAATAACTCAGGCCAGACTTGACGTACCGCTGCCTTTCTTTACTTGAGGCTTCCTTTTTAGATTCCTCACATATGTATAATTTTACATGTTACACGGTTTTAATTCTATTAAATCAAATAAAACTTATTTTATCTATTTCTGTGAGTGGTTAAATGAACACTTTTGTATTCATATGTAGGTTGTTATATGGAATAACCCACTTCCATTTTTCCTAATATTTAATGGAGAGACAGATAGCGAATTAGCGATATGTCTCTATCCGTGTACAAATATTTATGTTCTCTGAATATTTGTATGAGTTGAATTCAGCATATGCAGTTCATACTGTACACTTAATATGATAGAGGATCTTTCATAATCACATATATATAATTCGCCATCTCTACATGGCCTAATGTGGTGTGTAATATCTGCCTAATGCTGTGTAACATTATCAGCCATATGAAGAAAAGTGATTTAATGATGTATTAAATGACAACTTTATTCTGTAGACAACTATTAACACATTCATTACCATGATTAATCCTAAAATAACAAAAATGCAGCTGTAATATATTTATTTATTTTACTCATTTATATAGCGTCATTAATTCCACAGCGCTTTACAGACATTATTATCGCTGTGCCCGTTAGGGCTCACAGTCTAAATTCCCTATCAGTATGTCTATGGAGTGTGGGAGGAAACCGGAGAATCCAGAGGAAACCCACACAAACACGGGGAGAACAAACAAACTTCTTGCAGTGATGACTCTGAGACTTGGCAACGCTATTGACCTGTTTATTATTTTACAATCCTACTAGTGGCTTCTGGATGCTCCGAATGCCCAACAATGAACACCATGTTCTTCATATTCTGTGGAGTCCAGATTTCTGCTCTCATGTTTCTTCATATATGAAGCCTCAAAGTGCATTTCATGGACAATCATGCTTTCTAATAGAAGCACGTTTACTAGTCTTAACTATACATTGAACACACACCCCAGAGCAGGCAAGTTATGGTGGGCTACTTTTTAATGTCAATATGATGATGATGATGATGATTAAAATTATTGTGGTGAACAGGCTGAGTTTGGCAGTGGCCAGTCTAAAGATTATAAAATGGTAACATTATCAAAGGGGCATGCATGCATGTTGGTTGAGCACAGGATTAAGGATCATCAGTAGGGTTTTGGTGCCTTTACGTTTTAATGTCTTTGGTCTGTTGGCATGGCAAGCCAGATCGTACTACCCCATTATTGCTATCTAGTTGGGTGCTTAATGTAAGACAATTGAAGAAGTCGCAATTAGTGAATATTTGATCACTAAAATGCTTGAGTGCTCGGTACTCCAATCAAGCAAGTCGGAAGCTTGGACGGGCTCAACTCGAGAAACGAATATAATGGAAGTCAATAGGAAACTTGTACAGTTTTCTGGAAGACCCTAAAAGGAGGGATGGGGGCAGGAAAATCACTGAAAAGTATGGAAACAGCGCTCAGATGGAATGGGAACAGCATAGGGAAGACTCCCGGACGCATCTTTAACTCCCTGTTACCAGGCAGGGAAGGTCCTTGGTTATTGGGACCTTCCCAGCTTAAAAATACCATCCCGCAGCTGCCCTAGAATTGGTGCATCACATTAGATACTCCAATTCTGGATCTTTGCCCGACTCTTCCCAATTGCCCTGTTGCTGTGTCAATCAGGGTAATATTTTTGGGGGTTTATATCAACTGTGTAATATCAGTTCGCATCAAGCCCTAGAGATGGTAATGGAGAGGTTTCTATCAGACACCCCCATTACTAACCCAGTAATCAAAAAAAAAACCCACACAGAAAAGAACACTTTATTTGAATAGAGACTCCCCCACATTATCCATCATTCACCAATTTATTAATAAAAATGTTCACACAAAGCTCCTACGATGTAGTCTACATTCCCCGATGTCTCCGGCGTCTGTGACTTGCAGTAAATTACTGCTATTCACAGGCACTGGGTAGTGACAACCCTACTCAGAGCCGCTGGCTCAATGCTGCACTCAGCTAGAACCAGCGGCTCTGATGAGAGTTGTCGTCACTACCTGGTGCCTGGTTATCAAAAATAGGAGGTACCTCACATCATTTTTTTAAATATATTATTTAATAGGATTAAAAAGGTTAAAAACACCCTTTAGTGTCACATGAAAGGCACCAAAGGCTTCAACTTTATAATATTTAGGGACTAGGGCAGACATTAATCTAAGCTCTCCCTCATATAGCAACTCTCCATGAACTGCTTCCAGAGGACAGTGTGTCGAACATCTATAAGACCCGATGACGCAATGCGGCAGGCCAATCACAATAATGCCAGTAGCCAACATGGCTACACTATTGCTGTGTATGGCAGGCAATCCCTGCTTGCTTATTGGTTGTCTAACGGCCAATAACATGCAGGGCAGGGACTCGAGCGCGAGCATGTCCGAGCAGCCCAATGCTCGATCAAGTCTCGAGCAGTGGCAAGCATGCTCGCTCATCACTACTTGCAATAATTGAGAATCACAATGGTCTAGCACTTGACTCCTGAAATTTACATAAAGCCATAGCCATTTTAACATCAAAAGTAAAGGCCCTTATTCATCAAAGCTTTTACACCAAAAAAAGTGAATAAAAAAAGGCTCTGAAATGTTGACACGTTTTTCCACAATGCGACATTGCACAAAACTGTGCAACTCTTGCAATATTCACGCCAGTTTGAAGCAACTCCATCAAAATAAGTGAAGCTAAAGAAGGAGCCCGGTTGGGATAGGATGTAGCTATGCCCATCTGTCAAATTCAGCCAAAGTACAGGTGTTTCTTACGCCAGAAATGCCACTCCAGTCCAGGATTGGACTAGGATTTCTGGAAAGGTGCACGCCACAGAGAAGATAATGTGCGCCTTTTAATGAATTCACCACATCATATTCCAGTGAGTCCCACATTAAGACCATTATGTGCAACATCAATGTGAATGAATTGGCCCCAAAGTTTTTTGTACTTTTATTCAAAGGTCTATGTTTGCGTTATGTCGTTCCATGCAGGGACATAACTATAAATAACTATAATAGGTGCAAGGGTTGGAGTCGTAACTGGTCCTGATGTCTAGAAAGGATGGAAAGGTCCCATTGGTCTATGTGAAAAGGTCAATTCTATTAAAGACCTGTGATAGTAAGGGACCCTCTGAGATTTTGCCTTGGGGCCAACAAGTTTCAAGTTACAATACTGGTTCCATTCCATATCCAAAAGTCATGACTATTTGCCAAGATACAGCAAAATATAACCGCACTATCTATAAAGCTGATATAAATCTCATTAGAAAAATGTCTAAAATGTCCACACAAAAAAGAAAGAAATTGATGGCAATTATGTTTGACGGCAGTTATGTGTTCAGTATCCTTATTCAGCATATGCATGCCAAATGCTCCTTCTGCATATGCTAAACATGTCCATAGGCCCCCTGTAGGTGTGACAGATGCCAGATGAGCAGCCATTTGGTACACACCTAGCTGGTATATGGTGGTATAGAACACTTCATCCATCTGCGCTTTCCTCTGATTAAGTGAAGTTTTGAACACAACCTGCATCAATCTTTGTTAAATAAGCCATACCAACCAGAAATATAGAATTAGAAATGTATTTTACCAAAAGTAAGAAACAAAACAACACTAAGGCAAGGGCTCTGCTATTTTTGGATTTTATACATTTCCCCTCTAGCCTTTGGCATAAGGTCACATGGAAATAAACTCAAGGACAATTACTCATAACCTTGAATGACTTAAAAGTGCCCAAAGCTAAATCATAACACATATCAGAAGCTTCATAATGACTTATGAGCCTCCTACTTCCAGCAAGTCTACAGTTGTAGAAAGCACAGGAGCACAGGTTCGACCGTAATCTGATGGAGATTTAGACATTGCCATAACAATATTGTTTTTGGGTGAATGGAAATCCAATTTTCACCCTCAATATTACATTATAAAATGTAAATGTATGTCTCACTTTGTGTAGACTTCAGTCAAAGAAGGAGGTTAGTGTTTCAAAGGTTTCAAATATCAATGGGAACCTCGTGTTGGTGATATGTGCAAAATTTTATTAAATATTATAGAACATAGGGTCTCTGAAAGTTTATTATAAATTTATTTTTAATTGTATAGTAATTAAGTGGACAGGATATTAAGGTATAAGGGACGGGTCTGAGGCTCATGAGCTTGGTTACTGTATGACACTAGTGCCAGCTTCTCCAAATTTTCACTCAAAATATATTGCAAAGTCTTCAGATTCCATGAAAACGTGTCTAAGACTTTGCGAGTTGAGACCTATTCCACCTACTTATTTTGTATCTGTCTCCCCAATTTTTCAATGATTGATAGCTTTGGCTTCAGAGGAGGCCAGAGAAGGGCCAAGATTGATGGAAAACAAGTATTTGGGAAGGGGTATTGAACAGTTTGGTCACACCAAGGAAACACCAACGCCCCTGCTTCACTTGAACAGTCATTTTCAGGTGGGAGAATCCTTTAAATGCAATTTAGTAACCCAAGTCAAGATTATTTTGGCCTATAACCTGCACGTAGTAGGGACTGAGATCACTCTAAAGCTTCCCATAATCATATACTGTTGATAAGTTGTCTTCTAATTCTTTAGAAAAGTCTCATGATGTTACTGTTGGACCTCATGCAAATAAATATGAAATACGGTGTTTATAGCCTATAAGGCACTCGTTTTGCTTTCAATTGTCATGGTTGTTTTCCAAAATTGTTGCATTCTGCATTGATTTTAGAAGAGAATTCAGTACTTCAATCATATTTACCAAGGTTTACAACTTAAAAAAGGACATGTAAGTCCACCTATAAAGGTTGACAAAGTGACAAGAACGCCCCTAAACACCCATATTGTGGGGCATTTTACGAAATATCACCCTTTTTTGTCCTGACCTGGGGATAGACAGGCAGTATTCTCACCATATGGGGGGGTTCTCGAGAATTTCATTATAAAGGTGTAGGCATCGTATATACCTCATGGCATTTCATCACCTTCCTTCTCACTTATCTTTTTATCTTTTTCTGTGTAATTCTGTAATGAACTGAACTACCATAATCTACCATGAAAAATTAGTAATTCTCCCAACAGTTTGAGCACAAAAATACTAAGCCTGTGAATAATTAATATTAACATTTTTTTTATTTTTACTCATTTTTTGGTTGTGTGCCCACTAGAATTGAGCGAAACAGGTTGGTCAGATTCAAAAGTCGCCGATTTTAGCCAAAGTCCATAGCGTGAAGTCGGTCGAGTGGTTATCGACCCGAGTGCCCAAGTCGGATTTCCCGATTGCTTGCAGGAGCCTTTTTTTCACCAATGAACAAGGACGTACACTGTGGGCAACGAGATGACATGTGCAGCGGTGCCGTGCGGCTTTGAGCGGCGCGGGATTCAAATCCCCGCCAAAGCCGCGCCGGCACCGCTCATCGGCTGAGTCGCCGCTGGCTCTGCCAATGAGCGGTGCCGCACCACTTTGATGGGGGATTTGACTCCCGCGCCGCTCATTGCCTGAGCCGGTGGGCGGTTTCAGCCAATGAGCGGTGTCGGCGCGGCTTTGGTGGGGGATTTGAATCCCGTGCCGCTCAAAGCCACACGCACCGCTCCTTGGCTGAGCCGCCTGCCGGCCCTGAAAATGGGCACTGTAGGTGTGTTTACTGTCCTCCACTCCCTGCCGACTTTTATTCCCCATTGACTTGCATTGGGGTCGGATTTTCGACTCCGACCCGACCATTTCCGTTAGTCGGCCGACTTCGTTGACCCGACTTTTGAGAAAGTCGGGTTTCATAAACCCGACTCAACCCGAAAAAGGGAAAGTTGCTCATCTCTAGTGCCCACGTTACATTTTTTCAGTGTTTTTGCCGTGGTTTACCACGGGGTAAATGCTTAAAAACGTTAACAAAACGCATCACATGCAATCCTATGGGATTACACAATTGCTGTGCTCATGCTGCGTATTTTTCTGGAGCGTAATCGCATCGCAGTAAAACACGCCGCATGTTCATTATTTTAGCGTAATCGCGGCGATTACGCCGCCATAGCATTGCATTGAAACTCACTTTACTCATGTGGCTATGCCCACCATGCTAAAAGTGAGCGCTCATATGCGGATGGTAGCCAGGGTCTGGAGGAGAGAAGATTCTCCTCCAGGCCCTGGGTACCATATTCCTGTAAAAAATAGAAATAAAAAAAAAATAGAGATATACTTACCCTCTGTCGGCCCCCGGAGTCCTAAGCGGTGCGCGCGGCGCTGCCAGCAACTTCCATTCCCAGGGATGCATTGCGAGAATCACTCCAGATGATGTAGCGGTCGCGTGACCGCTACGTCATCAGAGGTCATTCGCGCAATGCATCCCTGGGAACGGAACTTGCCGCAGCGTCGCTGAGGACTGGGAGGACTACGGGGGCCGACAGAGAGTAAGTATATCTCGTTTTTTTATTTTTTTTTATTATTTTTAACATTCTCAATAGTAAAAAGTTGGTCACACTTGTCAAGCACTATGCTTGACAAGTGTGACCAACCTGTCAATCACTTTTCCAAGCGATGCTTCAAATCGCTTGGAAAAGCGTGAACATTCTGCAAGCTAAAAACGCTTGCAAAACAAGATCGCAGTGTTCTGGGAGCCAGCAGATGGGTTGACAGTACTTCTGACTTTGTATCGGAGACCCCGCAGCGTTACACGGGGTCCCGTTCGCTGCCATGGAGACCCAATGTCATCATGACAACATCCGGGTCTCCAGAGCTGAGAAACTTTCTGTCATGTGCAGTGCATGATCAGGAAGTCTCTCAAGTCACTGTGCACAACATGCATGGCTGACAGCTTATATAGCATGCAGATGCTGCTTCATCTGCATGCTATAGAAGTGATAAGGCTGCAAAAAATGATTGTCCATTGTAGGACAAAGTGCAAAACTTGTAAATAATTGTAAAAATATATAAAAAAAAAAAAATAAAATAAAAAAAAATCAATATTATTCTATCACTAAATTTTTGAATGAAAAAAAATCTAAGCAATAGAAGTAAATATATTTGGTATCGCCGCGTCCGTAACGACCTGACCTATAAAACTTTCCCACTAGTTAACTCCTTTAGTGAACACCATAAAAAAAAGACAAGGCGAAAAAAACAATGCTTTATCATCATAACGCCGAACAAAAAGTAGAATAACACGCAATAAAGAAGACTGATATAAATAAACATGGTATCCCTGAAAACATCATCTTGTCCCGCAAAAACAAGCCCCGATACAGCTCCATCACGGGAAAAATAAAAAAGTTATAGCTCTCAGAATAAAGCGATGCAAAAATAATTATTTTTTATATAAAATAGTTTTTATTGAATAAAAGCGCCAAAACATAAAAAAATGATATAAATGAGGTATCGCTGTAATCGTACTGACCCGAAGAATAAAACTGCTTTATCAATTTTACCACACGCGGAATGGTATAAAGGCCGCCCAAAAAGAAATTCATGAATTGCTGGTCTTTGGTCATTCTGGCATAGGCAGCATCAATAGTAAAAAGTTGCTCACACTTGTCAAGCACTATGTTTGACTCGTGTGACCAACCTGTCAATCAGTTTTCCAAGCGATGCTACAGATCGCTTGGAAAACGCTAGCATTCTGCAAGCTAATTACGCTTGCAAAGCGCTAGTTTCTGGCGGGAATACGCATACCAATAAAATGCGTATTTCCCGCGGCAGGGAGGCGTGGGATTGCCGCGGAAATTTCCGCGGCAATCCTCCTACGTGTGCACATAGCCTTAGTGTGTGACAGCTGCCAAACATAAAAAAGCTATAACGGCCCTTTCACACGTCCTGATATTTCCGGTACTGGAGAAGTCAGTGTCTGTGTGTGTAATACTTGCAGCACACGTGTGGCATGCGTGTGCCGTATCAGTACCACAAGGAAGGGTATGTTTCCACATTTAGTATTGGCAGCGTTTTGAACGTAGCAGATACCTGCTCCATCCAAAGTGCTGCTGGCTTTTGTACTCGCGGTGATTCCGCACGTGTTCACTGAACACGTGCGGAATCACCGCATCCTATACATAGGATGGTGCTATTTATCTTGCGGGGACTGAGTGCATAGTGGAGATGGGATTTCATAAAATCCCATCCACTATGCTGTAACATCTGGCCACTGCAGATTGGACTCTGGGGCTGTACGCAGCGTCCAATCCGCAGCAAATACTGAACATGGAAACATAAACTAAGTGCTGTTCCCCGGCGCAGATGCGTGTCATATGGATGACATCAATGTGTGTTATGCGTATGCACGTGTGCTGGCCCATGCTGATGTAGAGCCCAGCTGCGCTTGGAATCTCATTTCCCAGAGGGATGTATGAAAGGTAATGACCACTAGAGGACCCAATATGCATACAAACACCTTCACCAATCCCTAGAGCCACCAGAGGGAGCCTTTTTAGAGTATATAAGGATGGTGAAGTCACAGCAGAGAGCTCAGGTCCCCAGGTCGGGAAAGCGATGGAGAGCCCTATTGTGTGGAGGAGGTGGATGCGGCGCTGCGGGATCTGGCCCGACACCGCGCTGAGATGGAGGCGATGGAGCGGAGCTGGCGGGCCCTGAAACTGCGGCTGCAGTGGGACCGACTGCTCTCTCCCCTGGATGCGCGACTGCCACCGTGCCACCACTGGAGCCAGTGGCTGAGAGGGAACCGGAGGCCGAAACCGGAAGAGCTGTGCCTGACCCCGCCGAGGACGCGGCGAGAGGAGAGGAGGCTGCGGAGGCCTTGCCCGGACCGGAATGCCAGCCAGCCTGGAAACCAGATGCTGTACCGGAAACGAAGGAATGCAGTCCCCCGGTAGGGACGATGGAAGAGATCCTGCCCGGAGCTGTTGAAGTGGACTGGAGGAAATGGAGCTCCTGGACGATGTGGAGTACGCCGCCTAGAAAGAAAACGAGTGGAGACACCGTGAACAGAGGAGCGGCAGCAACGGGAGCAGCGTGAGGTGCAGCAGCTTCGCCAGAGGTACCGGGAGAGAGATCTCGCCGATAAGGAGAGGTACGCTCCGGGAACCGCGGCGCCAGGGGGCAATACGTGAGTTCAAGCTTCAGGGAGGCTGGGGGTTCATACATGAGCTCGGGCTCTACCAGGAAGTTTTTGTAAACCGCAGGGATGTGGAGTCTCACCTGCCTGAGGGACACCCGGACAGGGACCTGCTGATAGAGGATGTTGTCACCTACACGCGGCATTGGGGCTTAAGGGGTGGTATGCCCTAAATGTATCCAGGGTCAACGCCCCAGTCCCGGAAGCAGGGAATGCGCCCCGTGTCGCGGCGTCCCAGGTCCCAACTACACCAGCACCCGTCGGCGCGCCTGTATCACGTTCTGATGCGCAGCAGAGCGCAGCGTCTGCTAGCGCGCCCCCTGCTGAGTCATGCCTGTGCACGCAGCAGAGATCGAGTTTGAGTGAGGCACCTGTTAGACCTCCAGGAAATCGTATGGAGAAAGTTGTAATGAGAACTGTGGCTACCCAGACCCCGGTAGCAGGACACGATATAATGGTGTTGCGGTTTAAGACCCATAGTGTGCTTCCAGCCCCAGGTGTGGAAGATGCTGCCATGTTCAAAGATTCATCTGATGAAGACCAGTAGGACCCGGACAGGGTTTACTGTACTGTAGAAAGTTCCAGAGATGTCTTGTTGAAATGTTGCACTTTAAGGTTTTACAGAGTATACCCCAGTTGGGTACTGAGTGTGATTTAATGTGATTTATGATAATGTTCTTGCTGAGGACTGGTGCTGAGAACACTTGCAGCACAAAGACAGTTTTTGTATATAGTTGGCATTTTGTGCCCCATCTTGGTTTTACCTAAACCATTACTACCTCAAGAAGACAAAACCCGTTTGGTGTGGCCGAAAGTGAGGTCTGCTAAAAGTGAAGTCTTGCAGCCCACCCAGGACCACCGTGGGAGGTTTGGAGCGGGTCCTCCACAAGTATAATGTGTACTTGAACTGTATAGTATTTTTGCACTGCATTTTCTACAATATTAAAAGTGTTATTTATTGTTTGTAAGGTTAAAGAGTCCTCACCTCCCGTAAGGGAAGAGTTAATGTTTTGTAACTTAAAAATCTTTTCTTTCAGCCCGGGAGTGCTGATATTAACCAGGGAGGGATGTAGAGCCCAGCTGCGCTTGGAATCTCATTTCCCAGAGGGATGCATGAAAGGTAATGACCACTAGAGGACACAATATGCATACAAACACCTTCACCAATCCCTAGAGCCACCAGAGGGAGCCTTTTTAGAGTATATAAGGATGGTGAAGTCACAGCAGAGAGCTCAGATTAGTTCGGAACGAGTTCAATGTAGTTGGTGATTCTACACAGAAGTGAGAAGTTGTTAGTTCTCTTGGAGAGTGGAGAGTTAGCTGTTGTGAATGGACTTGAATGAGTTCTGAGCAGAGGCTCCCTCTGGTGGTTACAAGCGGTACTGGACTGTCTAGTGAAGATTGTGAGGATTGGGAATCAGGTGTTACTGACTGGTCTTATATAAGGGAGTCGCCTTCCCATCAGGGTTGCCGGTGATCAATTGTTCTGGTCCCAATCCTTGATTCCTGTTTCCTTTGTAGCCTGCTGTGTCTGTCTGCATCTCCTGCTAACAGATAAGACATTTTCTTCTTTTTGTTTTTGTGCTTGATTTTTGCATTTTGTCCTGCACTTCTGTGGGGGCCATCTGGGTCCCCTCCGGGGGCTTTTGCCCTCTCAGTTTAGTTCAGCCACTGTTGTTTTGTACATTTGCTTTTTCCAGTTTTTTCAGTGGCTGCTGTTTTGATTTTGTTACACCAGAGAACTAATTTAGGTGGTAGAGGTCGTGTGATCTCAGGTGTTTTTGAAATTAGTAGAGTTGGTGCTTTTCAGGGTTTTTTTGGGATTGCAGTAAGTGCCCTTCCTATCCTTTTCTATTTAGATAGTTTGGGCCCCAACGTTTGCTCATACTATTTTCTGTCTGTGTCAGTATTTCTTCTTGTCTAACCGCCATTACATGTTTGGGGCTTTCTTTGTTCTTTGGGGATCTGCTCCGGGGCAGATAGCTTTCCTCTTTCCATCTTTAGGTATAGTTAGTTTCTCAGGATGTGACGAGGCGTCTAGGACCAACGTAGGAACGCTCCACGGCTGCCTCTAGTTGTGGTGGTTAGTCAGGGTACTGCAATCTCATAGATTCCAACTGCTCTGGTGTATTGCCTTTTTTACCTGCACTCCTCAGCTACCAAATCATAACAGTATCACCGGCCTAAACTGAAAATTATATGGTACTCACAGAAAGGAAAAATATTGTGAAAGAAAAAAAAAAAGGTTGTCAGAGTTGTCAGAGATATTTTTCTGTTTGTTGCACTTTTTTTTTTTTCCCTCTGTATCTCTGGGTGCTGGGGAGGATTTTTTCTCTCAATGGAGTTTGCACAGTTGTCTGGCCGTGTGGATCAGCTTGCCACTGAGGTTCGGAGTATTGCTACCTATCTTGCTAGGTTGCCTGTTGTGGAACCTAGGATTCCCATGCCAGATTTGTTTTTGGGGGATCGAGCCAAGTTTCTGAATTTCAAAAATAATTGTAAATTGTTTTTTGCCTTAAAATCTAAGTCCTCAGGGAATGCAGCGCAGCAGGTTCAAATTGTCATCTCTCTCCTGCGCGGCGATCCTCAGGATTGGGCTTTTTCCCTGACACCTGGGGATCCTGTTTTGAGTGATGTTGATGCATTTTTTCAGGCTTTGGGGTTATTGTACGATGAGCCTAATGTCACTGATCAAGCTGAAAAAGCCTTGTTGGCATTAAATCAGGGGCTTGATGACGCTGAGTAATACTGTCAGAGATTCCGCAGGTGGGCAGTCCTGACCAAATGGAATGACGACGCTTTGGCAGCCCTTTTTCGGAAGGGTCTGTCAGATAATGTAAAGGATGTTATGGTGGGATTCCCTATCCCCTCTGGTCTCAATGATTCTATGTCATTAGCGATTCAAATTGACAGACGTTTGCGTGAGCGGAGAAGTATGCGTGGAATAGTGTTGCCTTGTGAACCTGCTTCTGAACCCATGCAGTGTGATAGAGTGGTTTCTGGGGCACAGCGTCATGAGTTTCGAAAGCGCAATGGGTTATGTTTCTACTGTGGTGATGCCTCTCATGCTATTTCAGTCTGCCCTAAGCGGGGAAGACGTTTTGCACGCTCAGTTGTCTTGGGTAGTGTTCAGACTAAGTTTTTATTAACTGTTACTCTGATATGCTCTCTGTCCTCATTTTCTGCTCAGGCTTTCGTTGATTTGGGAGCAGCTATTAACCTGATGGATTTTGATTTTGCTAAACGTTGCGGGTTTCCCTTGATACCCCTACAGAAGTCTATTCCCCTACTGGGGATCGATTCTACCCCTTTGGCTGAGAATAAACCTCAGTTCTCTACTCAGGTGATAATGAGGGTTGAACCTGATCACCAGGAGAGCTGCAAATTTTTGGTTCTGTATAATCTGCATGACATTATCGTGCTGGGTTTCCCTTGGTTACAGTCTCATAATCCTGTTTTGGATTGGAAATCTGTGTCTGTAACCAGTTGGGGCTGCCAATGTGTTAATACCAACACTCCTGTTTTTTCTGCCTCCCCCCAGGCTCAAGATGTTCCTGACTTTTTGATTGATTTTTCTGATGTGTTTAGCGAAAGTAAATCTGCATTCTTGCCTCCCATAGGAGCTATGACTGCGCTATTGAATTAGTACCTGGTAGTAAATTCCCTAAAGGTCGCCTTTTTAACTTGTCTGTACCTGAACATGACGCTATGCGGTCTTATATCAAGGAGTCATTGGAGAAGGGTCATATCAGACCATCCTCTTCACCCTTAGGTGCCGGTTTTTTCTTTGTGGCCAAAAAGGATGGTTCATTAAGGCGGTGTATTGATTATCGTCTTTTGAACAATATTACTGTGAAATATCAATATCCGTTACCCTTGATTTCTGACCTGTTTTCCAGGGTGAAAGACGCTACTTGGTTTACCAAGCTTGACCTCAGGGGGGCATATAACCTTATTCGCATTAAGCACGGGGATGAATGGAAGACGGCATTTAACACCCCTGAGGGGCATTTTGAGTACCTTGTGATGCCCTTTGGGCTCACTAATGCTCCTTCTGTCTTCCAGTCCTTCATGAATGACATTTTCAGGGATTTTGTGGATAAATTTCTGATTGTTTATTTGGATGATATCTTGATTTTTTCTAATGACTGGGACTCTCATGTGGAACATGTTCGAACTGTATTCCAGATTTTGAGAGAGAATGCTCTGTATGTGAAGGGATCAAAGTGTCTTTTTGGCGTACAGAGGATCTCATTTTTGGGATTCATTTTGTCCCCATCTGTTATTGAAATGGACCCGGTCAACGTTCAGGCCATCTGTGATTGGGTCCAACCTACTTCATTAAAGGCTCTTCAAAGATTTTTGGGTTTTGCCAATTTTTATCGTAAATTTATTGGTATGTGTTGAGCATTCCGATACTGCAAATATCGGGTATCGGCCGATATTAGCTGTATCGGAATTCCGATTCCGAGTTCCGATATTTTCGTCTTATCGGATACCGGAATCGGGATGTCACTGTCACTGTCAGTGTCCGTCTGTCGGGTCTGTCAGGAGTCAGCGGCACTTACCTGGCAGAAGATCTCCGGCGGTCACGTCCTGGACTGCTTCATGGCCGCCATCCTCTTCTCCCCGGCGGTCACATGCAGTTTCTCGCGATAACTGCAGTGACTGCTGGGTAATCCCGGCCGTAAAGCAGTCAGTCCGATGACGTCACCGCCGGGGAAGCAGGTAATCAGCTGTGCTGCGTTGCAATGACAGGCTCTGCCTGTCATTGCGATGTAGCAGAGTTGGATCGTCGTGGGACAATCGTTACTATGGACTGCGTCGGACAGGTGGTATACTGTTGGTTTTTTTTTTTTCTTTTTTTACAGGAGATCGATGGCGTCGCAGGAATGAGAGAGTAATAAAAGAAATGAAAACTGTGTTGTCTCTTTTATTTCATTAAAATACTTTTTTCTTGCTTTGTCTTTTTTTTACACATTTAATAACTTTGGGATTAATAATGGATCGGTGTCTTATTGACGCCTATCCATTATTAACCGGGCTTATTGTCACCGTGCAATCAACGGTGACATTAACCCTTATTACCCAACTTGTCACCGCTACAGGGCAAGTGGGAAGAGTCTTTTGATGCGCCAAATGTGGGGCTGCTGTAGCCTGGTATTATCAGGCTGTTGAGGGCCAAAATCCATGGGCCTTGACAGTCTTTTAATACCAGGCCGCAGCAGTCTGCATTTTACTTAGCTGGTTAACAAAAATAGGGGGGATCCCCACGCCGTTTTTTTTTCGAGGGGATCCCCTATTTTTGTTAACCAGCCAAGCTAAGCAGACTGCTGTGGCCTGGTATTATCAGGCTTGCAAGGTCCATGGATATTGGATCCTTACCAGCCTGAAAAACCAGGCCTCAGCAGTCTGCTTCATCTGGCTGGTTAACAAAAATAGGGGGGACCCCACGCTAATTTTTTTCGAGGGGATCCCCTATTTTTGTTAATCAGCCAAGATATGCAGACTGCTGTGGCCTGGTATTATCAGGCTGGCAAGGTCCATGGATCTTGGCTCCTTAACAGCCTGAAAATCCAGGCCTCAGCGGTCTGCTTCATCTGGCTGGTTAACAAAAATAGGGGGGACCCCACGCCAATTTTTTTCGAGGGGATCCCCTATTTTTGTTAATCAGCCAAGATATGCAGACTGCTGTGGCCTGGTATTATCAGGCTGGCAAGGTCCATGGATCTTGGCTCCTTAACAGCCTGAAAATCCAGGCCTCAGCGGTCTGCTTCATCTGGCTGGTTAACAAAAATAGGGGGGACCCCACGCCAATTTTTTTCGAGGGATCCCCTATTTTTGTTAATCAGCCAAGATATGCAGACTGCTGTGGCCTGGTATTATCAGGCTGGCAAGGTCCATGGATCTTGGCTCCTTAACAGCCTGAAAATCCAGGCCTCAGCGGTCTGCTTCATCTGGCTGGTTAACAAAAATAGGGGGGACCCCACGCCATTTTTTTTTCGAAGGGAACCCCTATTTTTGTTAATCAGTTCCCTCTGACGTCACTGATTGTGTCCCTGGCTGACCTGAAGTGAAAGTGGAAAGCAATCAATTAAGCTTTCCACTTAAGGGCCCGTCTCACATAGCGATATCGCTACCGAGATCGCTGCTGAGTCACTAGTTTTGTGACGCAGCAGCGAGCTCCCCAGCGATATCGCTGTGTGTGACATTCAGCGACGATCAGCCCCCTGCCGGGTATCGCTGATCGTCGCTGAAATGTCAGGACCTTTGATCGCTGGTTTCCCGCCTGTCACACGCAGCGATGCGTGCCTGTCAGAGGGAAACCAGCGATCAAAAAAAAGGTCCTGACATTTCTGCGACGATCAGCGATACCGGCAGGGGGGCTGATCGTCGCTGAATGTCACACACAGCGATATCGCTGGTGAGCTCGCTGCTGCGTCACAAAACTAGTGACTCAGCAGCGATCTCGGTAGCGATATCGCTATGTGAGACGGGCCCTTAAGCGATGTTACCCGCAGTGTCGCTGTCCCAGATCATGTAGCGATACACCAGCGATCCTGACAAGTGCATATCGTTGTCGGGATCGCTGGTGTATCGTTATGTGACACCCAGCCTTTACTCTCCTGTCAGGCAGGAGAGGAACTCATTCATTTGGGGTTTACTGTGAGGCTGCAGCATTAGCTGCGGTCCCTGCAGTAAACATTAACCCTTTCTGAAGGATTACACCGTGGGACCTGACTGTGCATGGGATAGGTAAGAATAATTTTGCTTTTTTATTTTATTTTTATTACAGGAAATGGTTTTTGCAGTAAAATAAAAGATGGTCAAAAACATGTGTCTTTATTTCATTAAAATGATTTTTAATTAAAGTGTGTGTGTTTTATTTTTATTTCATGCAATAGGATTAATAATTGATAGTTGTCTAATTGACAGCTCTCAATTATTAACCTGGCTTAAGGTCACCTTTCAATAGCAAGGTGGCTTTAACCCCATATTAACCCATTCGCCACCGCTACAGGGCAATGGGAATAGACGGGCAAAGTGCCAGAAAGGGTGAATCTAATTATAGATTTGTCTTTCCTGGGGTGTCTGGGGGCAGATGTTAGTAGCCGGGGGGGGCAAAAATAATGGTGACCCGACATGAAATGACACTTGGTGTGCATAGGGTTAACCATGTCTTTTCATGTCCTTTGCTATCTAATTTGCACAAACAATTAAATCAGACTATGTGTGCAAAATTTCACACCTCTAGGGGTTAATTAAAGGTGTAAATTCGTAGCAAAAAAGTCCGTTTTTTTACAACGAATTTACACCTTTAATTAACCCCTACAGGTGTGAAATTTTGCACACATATTCTGATTTAATTGTTTGTGCAAATTAGATAGCAAAGGACATGAAAATAAATGTTTAACCCTATGTACACCAAGTGTCATTTCATGTCGGGTGCTTCTGTCTTTTCACTGAAGCCGGCTTTACCCGGCAATTGAATCAAAGGATATTTTACTATGTAGAAGTGTATAAACTATACATATATGTATATATATATGTCACAATGACATGTATATATATATATGTATTCTATGTGTGTATATTTAGTGTTTACAAGGAAAGAATGGGGTTTTTTTAGTTGCGATATTTTGTTCCCATAGACTTACATGGGACTTCCGGTATCGGTATCGGGTATCGCCGATATTTTAGTGATATCGGCGATACCATTCCGATTCGATACTTTAGCATATCGGAAAGTATCGCTCAACTCTATTTATTGGTAATTTCTCGGTTATTGTTAAACCATTAACTGATTTGACCAAAAAGGGTTCTGATGTGGTGAATTGGCCTCCTGAGGCAGTCTCTGCATTTCAGGAACTTAAGCAGAGATTCACTTCTGCTCCTGTTCTACGGCAGCCTGATGTTTCTCTGACATTTCAGGTGGAGGTTGATGCCTCTGAAATTGGGGCAGGTGCCGTTTTGTCCAAAGAGATCCAGAGACCTCTAAAAGTAACCCTTGTGCCTTTTTCTCTCGAAAATTTTCTCCTACTGAATGTAATTATGACGTTGGTAATTGGGAGTTATTGGCCATGAAGTGGGCTTTTGAAGAGTGGAGACATTGGCTGGAGGGAGCCAAACATCAGGTGGTGGTCCTTACGGACCATAAGAATCTGATTTATCTGGAATCTGCCAAGCGACTTAATCCTAGACAGGCCAGGTGGGCCTTGTTTTTCACACGTTTTAATTTTGTGGTTTGCTTTCTTCCTGGCACTAAGAATGTTAAGGCGGATGCCCTCTCGAGGAGTTTCCTTGCGGACTCTTCTGAGGTATTTGATCCTTCTGTTATTTTGAAAGAAGGTGTAGTTCTTTCCGCCATCTCGCCCAATTTGAGACTGGCTCTGGAGGGGTGTCAGGAGGATAGGCCCGAGCGCTGCCCTGTTGGGAAATTGTTTGTCCCGGACCAGTGGAAAAAGAGTGTGATGTCTGAGATTCATTGTTCCGCATTGGCCGGTCATCCCGGAATTTTTGGTACCAGAGACTTGGTTAGTCGGTCCTTTTGGTGGCCTACTTTGTCTCGTGATGTCAGGGAATTTGTGCAGTCCTGCGGGACTTGCTCTCGCTCCAAGCCTTGCTCTCGCTCTAGTGGTTTGTTGATGCCATTGCCTGTGCCCAAGAGACCATGGACCCATATCTCTATGGATTTCATTTCCGACCTCCCTGTTTCTCAGAGAATGACCGTCATCTGGGTGATTTGTGATAGGTTTTCCAAGATGATACATCTTGTGCCATTACCTAAGTTGCCTTCCTCCTCTGAATTGGTGCCTTTGTTCCTTCAGCACGTGGTTCGTTTACACGGCATTCCTGAGAACATTGTGTCTGACAGAGGAGTCCAGTTTGTTTCCAGATTTTGGAGGACCTTTTGTTCTAAGCTTGGTGTTCAGTTGTGTTTCTCCTCGGCGTTTCATCCTCAGACCAATGGTCAAACTGAGAGAACAAACCAGACATTGGAGACTTATCTAAGATGCTTTGTGTCTGCTGATCAGGATGACTGGGTCTCTTTTTTGCCTTTGGCTGAGTTTGCTCTTAATAATAGGGCTAGCTCTGCCACTTTGATGTCTCCATTTTTCTGTAATTCTGGGTTTCACCCTCGATTTTCTTCAGGACAGACGGAGGCTTCTGCCTGTCCAGGTGTTGACTCTGTTGTGGAGCGTATGCAACAGATTTGGGACCAGGTAGTGGAGAGGTTGTCCCTCTCTCAGGAAAGGGCCCAGCGGTTTGCTAACCGGCATAGGACTGATGGTCCTCGGTTTAAAGTGGGGGACTTGGTCTGGTTGTCCTCAAAAAATATTCCTATGAGAGTGGCATCTCCTAAATTTAAGCCTAGGTTCATTGGACCTTATAAGATCATGGAGATTCTTAATTCTGTTTCTTTTCGTTTGCTTCTTCCAGGGACATTTAAGATCCATAACGTGTTCCACAAGTCCTTGTTAAAGAGGTTTGTTGAGCCAGTGGTTCCTACTGCTTTGCCTCCTGACCCTGTTCTGGTTGAGGGCAATATGGAGTTTGTGGTTGAGAAAATATTGAATTCTCGTTTTTCTAGACGGAAACTCCAGTATTTGGTTAAGTGGAGAGGTTATGGTCAGGAAGACAATTCTTGGGTGTTTGCTTCAGACATCCATGCTAGGAGACTCATCCGTGCGTATCATAGAACTCATCCTGATCGACCTGGTTGCTCAAATGAGGGTTCGGTGACCCCTCCTCGAGGGGGGGGTACTGTTGTGAATGGACTTGAGATGAGTTCTGAGCAGAGGCTCCCTCTGGTGGTTACAAGCGGTACTGGACTGTCTAGTGAAGATTGTGAGGATTGGGAATCAGGTGTTACTGACTGGTCTTATATAAGGGAGTCGCCTTCCCATCAGGGTTGCCGGTGATCAATTGTTCTGGTCTCAATCCTTGATTCCTGTTTCCTTTGTAGCCTGCTGTGTCGTGTCTGCATCTCCTGCTAACAGATAAGACATTTTCTTCTTTTTGTTTTTGTGCTTGATTTTTGCATTTTGTCCTGCACTTCTGTGGGGGCCTTCTGGGTCCCCTCCGGGGGCTTTTACCCTCTCAGTTTAGTTCAGCCACTGTTGTTTTGTACATTTGCTTTTTCCAGTTTTTTCAGTGGCTGCTGTTTTGATTTTGTTACACCAGAGAACTAATTTAGGTGGTAGAGGTCGTGTGATCTCAGGTGTTTTTGAAATTAGTAGAGTTGGTGCTTTTCAGGGTTTTTTGGGATTGCAGTAAGTGCCCTTCCTATCCTTTTCTATTTAGATAGTTTGGGCCCCAACGTTTGCTCATACTATTTTCTGTCTGTGTCAGTATTTCTTCTTGTCTAACCGCCATTACATGTTTGGGGGCTTTCTTTGTTCTTTGGGGATCTGCTCCGGGGCAGATAGCTTTCTTCTTTCTATCTTTAGGTATAGTTAGTTTCTCAGGCTGTGACGAGGCGTCTAGGACCAACGTAGGAATGCTCCACGGCTGCCTCTAGTTGTGGTGGTTAGTCAGGGTACTGCAATCTCATAGATTCCAACTGCTCTGGTGTATTGCCTTTTTTACCTGCACTCCTCAGCTACCAAATCATAACAGTTAGCTCTAGGGGCGAGCACAGATCAGTGAGTCTGCAAAGCCAGGTGCAGGTCAGACGGTGAATCCTGATAGCCGCTTCAGACAGAGCTTAGAAAGAAAGAGAGAAAGAGAACAGCAGTTGTTGAAAGAACCTGAAGACTGCAGCTCTAAGCTTAGTTCAACTTGTGGAGGCTAGTACAAGTGGAAAGATAGCCACTCCAGCCTAGTCAGAACTGAGTCAACTGAGTGCAGTTCAGTGAGCAAGTGTGCCGACGCTTTGAGAGCGGTGAAGAAAGGAGAAGAATCAGCCATCTACTGCTAGTGTGTTTATGTGAGGGTCGAGTAGGACGAAATGCGAGTGGAAGAGAAGAAGAGAGTAACAGAGGTGGAAATAGCATGGATAGCTTACCTCTACTCTGATTATCCGGACACCGGGTCCGAGCTTGCTAGAATCTACACGACTAGTAGGAGATACCTGAGACCCTGCGGGACTTCAAGTCGCAGGGGCCCACAAGTGTTGATACGTAACCGGGGTCAGGAAGACAGGAGTCTGGGCAGGATCCGCCATTGGAGACACTGTTCTATCCAAGAGAAGGCCCTACCACAAGGTCAGCCGGGCGTGTAAAGTTGAAGACAGAGTTAGGCCTCGTTTCATACAGGTCAGAGACTCACATTATAGAAGTAAAGAGGCCCTACACCTACTCAGTGGAAAGAACTGGACGTGCATCCTTCACCCTGCCAGCACCCCAGGACGTGCCTGCCATTCCATCAGTAAAGGTACAGAAAGAGACTTTTGTGTGTGTGTTCCCACTATTACTCCTGCGGCTGAACTCTCCTCTTCCATCCTGCACCCCTACACCCCGTTTACCCTGAAGGACCCCAGCCTTGCCTGTGGAAGGCTTAACACCTTGCTGCCCAACACCAACCCTTCAGTGGATCTGTATAGCAGTGCTGGTCACCCTGGCCAGGTACCACAGGTGGCGTCACGAACATTCTACAAACCTTATAATCCCCTGTAAATATCCCCCTTTTCAGTGAGCGCCCAGGGCCACGGACGGAGCTGTGTCGCCGTGACATTCCCCATAGAAGTGAACGGGCTCGGTGCAGAGTACCCCACTGCCCTGGCAGGCGGCTCACTGATATTAAAAAACTGACATGTCAGCATGTTTTGACCACGGACACACGGTCCGTGGAAACACACTGACATGTGCACAGACCCATTCACTTGAATAGGCAAATAGCGCTCTGTTCCTCCCGAGTCTCTCCGCAATGCTAAGTAGTACTGTACAGTCACATATGGGGGATTGCCACGTTCAGTAGAAATTGTGGGACAAATTTTGTTGCTATTTTTACCCACTTCTTTTGTGAAAATGTAAAATCTTTGACTAAAACAAAATTTTGGTGGTAATAATGCTATTTTGTCCTCACTGCCCAATGGTATAAAATTCTGTGACACACCCATGGTGTCAATAATATGATCACTGCACCTCTAGATAAATTCACTGAGAGGTGTAGTTCGAAAAATGGGGTCAATTATAGGGGGTTCTGCTGTTGTGGCACTTCATGGGCTCTCCCAGTGGGTCATGGCACCTGCAAACCATAACAGTAAAATCTGGCGCTCCTTCCCTTCTGAGCTCTGCCATGTGCCCAAACAGTGGTTTACCCACACATATGGGGTATTAGCGTACTCAGAACAAGTTGCACAATAACTTTTGGGGTCCAATTTCTTCTGCTGCCCATGGGAAAATAAAAAAATTGAGGGTGAAAAGATCATTTTTGTGGAAAAAATATGATTTTTTATATTTACAGAACTACGTTACAAACTTCTGTGATCCAAGAAGTATCGTCTCTCCTTGCGGAGATCGACATGCTAAGCATGCTGAGATGAGGAGACCTACAAGTCAATGTCGACCCTTTAATGAGCCTTGTCACTGACGAGGAGTAGTACTCCCTGGTTCTGGTTTGGCTATTATCCTAGGTCATGTGACAAGGCTCATTAAAGGGTCGACATTGACTTGTAGGATTGCTACCTTCCAATAGGTGGCACTAGAGTTCTATTTCTCTTCCTCTCTGAAGAGACAATTTGCATAATTAGCATATTTCCCAGAGGAGCATTGTGGCGTTAAGTCTCCTCATCTCGGCATGCTTAGCATGTCGATCTATGCAAGGAGAGACGATACTTCTTGGATAATGGTCTGACGCCTCTCACACAGCCAAACCAAATCTCCGCTTTGCACGGACGATGGGCAGTACCCCAGAAACACAGTGTCTGCAAATTGAGATTCTGGTTTGGCTATTATCCTAGCTCATGTGACAAGGCTCGTTAAAGGGTCGACATTGACTTGTAGGATTGCTACCTTCCAATAGGTGGCACTAGAGTTCTAGCTCTCTTCCTCTCTGAAGAGACAATTTGCATAATTAGCAAACTTCTGTGAAGCACTTGGGTGTTATGAATGTGCTAGAGATGGTTTCTGAGCAGAGGCTCCCTCTGGTGGTTACAGACAGTACTGAACCTTTCAGCGAGGAGTGGCAATCTGGAATCACGGACTGGTCTGATATAAGGGAGGTTCCCTCCCATGATGGTTGCCGGTGATCAATTGTTCTTGTCTCAATTGTGGTTCCTGGTTCATTTGGAAGTTTGTTGGAGTCCTGCCTGCATCTCCTGCTTTCAGATAAGATATTTTTTGCTTTTCTTTTTTTGCTTGCTTTTTGCATTGTTTTCTGCACTTTTGTGGAGGTCAGCCAGGTCCCCTCCTGGGGCCTGAGCTCCTCACAGTTTTTCTGCAGCCACTGTTATTTGCTCATTTGCTTTTCCCTGTTTTTTCAGCGGCTGCGGCTTGGTTTTTGTTCACACTGAGATCTGATTTAGTGGGTGGCGAGATTGTGTGATCTCAGTATTTTTGTAATCAGAATTGTTGGATTTTTGTAGGGTTTTCTGGGTTGCAGAAAGTAATCTCTCCTGTCCTATCCTATTTAGTCAGCTTGTGGCCCCAGCGTTTGCTCAGTCTATTTTCTGCCTATGTTTGTATTTTCATCTTGTCTAACCGCCATTATATGTTTGGGGGCTTCCTATTTTCTTTGGGGATCTGCTCCGGGGCAGATAGCTTTCATCTTGCTGCCTTTAGGTGTAGTTATCTCTCAGGCTGTGACGAGGCGTCTAGGATCAACGTAGGAACGCTCCATGGCTACCTCTAGTTGTGTCGTTAGTTTAGGAATCTGCAACTCATCAGTTACCAACATCTCAGGTGTTTGGCTGCCCTGCTGTTGTTCCTGTCCTCCTCAGCTACCGAAACATAACACTTGGGGGCAGGGCTGCCACTAGGAATTTCGGGGCCCCATACTGGCAAAATTTATGGGGCCCCCCTTGAGACTCCGCCCAGGCTCCACCCCCCAGTTCCGCATCCACCCTAGCTCCTCCTCCACCACGCAAACCTTCCAAAATCCCTCCGCCCTTTCATGGAAAAACTTCACTTCTGTACCATGCCCTCACCAATGACACATTCAGGCTATGTGCACACGTTAAGGATTATTTGCGTTTTTTTCGGGGGAAAAAACGCATCAAAAACGCATGAATTAAGCATCCTATCATTTAGAATGAAGTCCGCAATTTTTGTGCACATGGTGCGTTTTTTTCCGCGAAAAAAAACGCATCTCGGAAAAAGAATCAACATGTTCATTAATTTTGCGGAATTCTAGCCTTTTTCCCGCTATATTATTGGCCTAGAAAGTTTACCGCAGAAAAAGTCAGTTTTTGCTCAGGAAAATTCTGCAAACATTCCTGAACGTGTGCACTTAACCTAACACCAATCACTCGATGAATATGCACCATTTTGCTTGTTTAGTATAATACACCCCATAGTCCTCCATATATTATAATGTGCACCACAGTCCTCCATATTGTAAAGTGCACACCACATAGTCCTCCATATAATATAATGTATCCATAGTCCTCCATATAGTATAATACACTCCTTATAGCCCTCAATATATTAAAATACACTCAGTCATCCATATAGTATAATACACTCCTCATAGTGCTCCATATAGTATAATGCACCGCCATAGTCATCCATGTAGTACAATTCACTTCCCATAGTATAATGCACCCCATAGTTCTTCATATGGTATAATGTATTCCCATAGTCCTCGATACAGTATAATGCAGCCCACATATAGTATAATGCAGTCACCCTATAGAGCATAATGCAGCCACCCCACAGAGCATAATGCAGCCACCCCACAGAGTATAATGCAACCACCCCACAGAGTATAATCTAAACCCCCATAGAATATAATTGAGCCCCCTTATATAGTATAATGTAGCCCCTCCATAAAATACAATGTAGCCCTACTCATATAGTATAATGCAGCCCCCATAGAATATAATGTAGCCCCCTCATAAAGTATAATGAAGCCCCCATACAATATAATCTAGCCCCTCATAGAATACAATGTAGCCACCTCATAGAGTATGATGCAATCACCCCTCATAGAATATAATAAATATAATACAGCCCCCATAGAATATAATGTATCCCCGAATAGAATATCATACAGCCTGCCTCCCCAAAGGAATATAACGTAGCCCCCATAGTATATAACACAGCCACAAAGTATATAACACAGCCACATATATTATATAACACAGCCACCCTATAAAATATAATATATCCCCCCATAGTATATAACACAGCCCACAAAGTGTACAACGTGGCCCACATAGTATACAGCAGGGCCCACATAGTGTACAGCAGGGCCCACATAGTGTACAGCAGGGCCCACATAGTATATAGCAGGGCCCACATAGTAATAGCAGGGCCCACATAGTAAATAGCAGGGCCCACATAGTGTACAGCAGGGCCCACATAGTATATAGCAGGGCACACATAGTATATAGCAGGGCCCACATTGTATACAGCAGGGCCCACATAGTATATAGCAGGGCCCACATAGTATATAGCAGGGCCCACATAGTATATAGCAGGGCCCACATAGTGTACAGCAGGGCCCACATAGTATATAGCAGGGCACATATAGTATATAGCAGGGCCCACATTGTATACAGCAGGGCCCACATAGTATACAGCAGGGCCCACATAGTATACAGCAGGGCCCACATAGTATACAGCAGGGCCCACATAGTATATAGCAGGGCCCACATTGTATATAGCAGGGCCCACATTGGATATAGCAGGGCCCACATTGGATATAGCAGGGCCCACATTGGATATAGCAGGGCCCACATTGGATATAGCAGGGCCCACATTGGATATAGCAGGGCCCACATTGATATAGCAGGGCCCCCATTTTACAGCAGGGCCCACATAGTATATAGCAGGGCCCACATAGTATATAGTAGGGCCCACATAGTATATAGCAAGGCCCCCATTTTACAGCAGGGCCCCTATAGTAGACAGCAGGGCCCCCATAGTATACAGCAGGGCCCCCATTGTATATAGCAGGGCCCCCATAGTATACAGCAGGGCCCCCATTGTATATAGCAGGGCCCCCATAGTAGACAGCAGGGCCCCCATAGTATACAGCAGGGACCACATTTTACAGCCCTCATCTCTCCTCCCCCCAGTAATGGCCCCACAGCAGGACAGATTTATATAAAAAAAAAACACTCCTCACCTCTCCTGGTGCCAGCGCTGCTCCCAGCTCCTGTCTCCTGCTCTGCCCGGCACACAGTGAGCGTGCTGTGTCAGAGGCAGAGCAGGGAATGATGGGAGAGGGAGCGTCAGCTGATGCTCTCTCCTCCATCATCTCTTTGAACTGTACTGGCAGACACCGGTATAGTTCAATGCAGCGGCGGGGAGAGTCGGCGCTGGGGGCAGGCGGGCCCCCCTGCCACACAGGGGCCCCCATAGCGGCTGTGTGATGTGCCGCTAGCTGGGGACCCCTTGAGGTGCAGGGGGAGCCTCAAAATGTTGAGGGCCCCCGGGCCCGAGCGCGGACCTGCGTGCTCGGGCGGCGGGCCCCCCCTAATGACCGGGCCCCATACAGCAGTAAGGGTTCTCATGCCCTGATGGCGGCCCTGCTTGGAGGTTCAAAGTGCTCATCACACATCTAGATAAGTTCCTTATGGCGTCTAGCTTCCAAAATGATGTCACGTGTGGAGGGTTTCCACTGTTTAGGCACATCAGGGGCTATCCAAACGCGACATGGCGTTCGATCTTAATTCCAGCCAATTTTGCGTTGAAAAAGTAAAACGGCACTGCTTCACTTCCGAGCTCTGCCATGAGCCCAAACAGTAGTTTACCCCCACATATGGGGTATCAGCATACTCAGGACAAATTTCACAATAACTTTTGAGATCCAATTTCTTCTGTTACCCTTGGAAAAATAAAAAATTGGGGGCAAAAAGATCATTTTTGTGGAAAAAATAAGATTTTTTATTTTTACGGCTCTACGTTATAAACTTCTGTGAAGCACTTGAGGGTTCAAGGTGCTCACCACACATCTAAATACATTCCTTAGGGGGTCTAGTTTCCAAAATGGTGTCACTTGTGGGGGTTTCCACTGTTTAGGCACATCAGGGGCTCTCCAAACGCGTCACAGCGTCCGATCTCAATTCCATTCAATTCTGCATTGAAAAGTCAAACGGCGCTCCTTCCCTTCCGAGCTCTGCCATGTACCCAAACAGTGGTTTACCTGCACATGTGGGTATCACCATACTCAGGACAAATTGCACAACAACTTTTGGGTCCAATTTCTCCTGTTACATTTGGTAAAATAAAAAAAAATCGATCTGAAGTAATTTTTTGTGAAAAAAAGTTAACTGCTCATTTTTTTTAAACATTCCAAAAATTCCTGTGAAGCACCTGAAGTGTTAATAAACATGTTGAATGTGGTTTTGAACACCTTGAGGGGTGCAGTTTTTAGAATGGTGTAACTTTTGGGTATTTTCTATCATATAGACCCCTCAAAGTGACTTCAAATGTGATGTGGTCCCTAAAAAAAATGATCTTGTAAAAGTGTGAAATTGCTGTTCAACTTTTAACCCTTATAACGTCCTAACAAAAAAAAAATTTGGTTCCAAAAATTGTGCTGATGTAAAGTAGACATGTGGGAAACGTTATTTATTAATTATTTTGTGTGACATATCTCTGTGATTTAAGGGCATAAAAATTCAAAGTTGGAAAATTGCAAAATGTTCAAAATTTTTGCCAAGTTTCTGTTTTTTTCACAAATAAATGCAAGTCATATCAAAGAAATTTTACCACTATCATGAAGTACAATATGTTACGAAAAAAAGCAATGTCAGAATCACCAGAATCCATGGAAGCGTTCCAGAGTTATTACCTCATAAATGGACAGTGCTCAGAATTCTAAAAATTGGCCTGGTCATTAACTTGCAAACCACACTGGGGGGGGGGGGGGATATAGGGGTTAAATATACCTCCTTTTATTGTAACACGGTCTATATTTTTCTTTCACAACCATGTTATATATATGTTATATTATTTTTTTTTATTCTTTATTGACTGTCACATCCCCTCTTCCTTATCATTTCCTGCCTTTGTTCCTCACCTCGTTATGGGCATTTTTCCTAAGTTTTCAATTGTATTAAATCCTGCTGTAACTGCATTGTGCATATTTGGTTTTGTACCTTGAGAAAGGCGAGAATCCAGCCCTGAAACACGTTTGAAGAATAAAAATCCATTTTGGAACACAAAAGGCTCCTCATTTACCACTCCACAGCCTGTTCAATGAAAGATCATCCTCCTCTACTACTGAGAATGTTACCTGGCACAATAAAAACATATTCTATGACTAGAGTTGTAATATAGTACTTGTGTAACCCTTGGGCATACTATATGACCTTCCAAGCATCTGTATAATTCCTCTCTTCCATATGTTTGCTTCTTCCTTCACTAATGTTTATCTGACTCTATACTTATTGGATCCTCTGTCATTGACTATGAATTGGTCTATCCTGACATTTGGCAGATTGCCCTAGGTCTCATGTTGAAATTTCTGTTATCAGCAACCAAGCCATTTGCAGAAGCAACAATTATATGCAGGTGGAATATCTTGCGTCTCCATTATCTGAGAAAATAAATGAAAAGTAAATAGATTGCTGGCTGCAGGAAAGGACCAGGGATTCCAAAGACAGAACAAGCTGCTTATTGCTTAACTGCCGCAAATATTCAAAATACCAGAGTGCAACTTCAATCACTGTCTATGCAAGGCAAGGAGAGTGTTCCAGAGGTTAGTTGGCTTCTTCTGTTATTAATTTTTAATGAAGGTAAATCTACACACATACACTGACGAGCAAAAAGATAATAACGTTTTGAACTTTTGACTTTCAAGCTCCATATCTCGACATCTACTTCGAGCATGAGACAACTATCATTTATAAACAATTTTGACTATTTCATACATAAATTTGACTTTCAACTACTTTGCATATGATTAGTTATGCAGATTCTTACCATGCCACTGCGTTATTACTGTTTTGGTCCTACGAAATCTATATTTAAATTTTTATTATTTTGTTAGTATTTTGTAAATAATTTTGGCTTCCAACACTGCCTGAATCCTTTCTGGACGCTCTCAATCAGATTCAAGCAATAAAACTGACCAAAACATCCCAAACTAATTACTGTGAAATTTCCTCTACCGTTAGCCACCTTCATATATCTTAAAAGAAAAAAAGGTTCTACCCTCGAGCGCTATAGCTTGCAACATCACAATTATAAAATCAAAACAATAATTGCATCATTACCTTGAACTATAAAAATTTTTGTAGATTAGTCGCTAACCAACCAAATATCATATTTAAATTGACGGCTCCATTTTGGCCATTTATGGTAAGACTCTCAATTTTGGTCATATCAAGACATGATGCGAATTCCTTTCTGGACTGTCTCTCAATCGTAGATTCAAGCATATAGCAATTGTCGCCATCTCTTAATCATTGACTTCAAGCATGTTCCTATCAGATACTGATCCCAAACTCTTTTACTTAATTTCTTATCCAGTTAGCCCATTTCTACCATCCAGACCTTCTACATTGAGCTTCATACTTATCACTTAATCATTCCAATCTTTCCATCTTCTACTGTACACTTTTTGTATTTTTTTGCAAACTCAAACCAAGTTTCTTTTGATGATATTGAAGTCGTAGGCCTCTTCACCTTTTTCGGACCACCATTCCAGACTTGTGTGACGTGCATTGCACGGTGCTTGCATGGAGATCATAGAATCATAGATCATAGAATGGTGGAGTGTAAGGGACCTCCTGGACCATCTGGTCCAACCCCCTGCTCAAAGTAGGATTCACTAAATCATCCCAGACAGATATCGGTCCAGCCACTGTTTGAAGACTTCTATGAAGGAGAACTCACCACCTCTCGTAGCAGCCTGTTCCACTCACTGATCACCCTAACTGTCAAAAAGTTTTTCTAATATTAATCTGTGTTTCTCCATTGCTTCTAGTCTTTCCATGTGCAAATGAGAATAAAGATGATCCTTCTACAATGTGACAGCCCTTGAGATATGTGTATACAGCTATTAAGTCTCCTCTCAGTCTTCTCTTTTGCAAGCTAAACATTCGCAAATCCTGCAACCATTCCTCATAGGACATGGTTTGCAGACCAGTCCCATTCTAGTCGCTCTTCTCTGAACTTGCTCCAGTTTGTTGATGTCTTTTTTAAATGCGGTGCCCAAAACTGGACACAGTATTCCAGATGAGGTCTGACAAAGAGAGTAGAGGGCAATAATTACTTCACGTGATCTAGACTGTATGCTTCTGCTAATGCATCCTAGAATTGTATTTGCCTTTTTTGCTGCTGCATCACACTGTTGACTCATGTTCAGTCTGTGATTCTGTTAGTTGCTGCCACTGCTCTAGTTTATTTATATCTTTTTGAATCCCCTCTCTCTCTTCTCCAGTATTAGCTATCCCTTCTAGCTTTGTGTCATTAGCAAACTTAATCAGCTTCCTTCATCTAAATCATTAATAAAGATGTTGAACAATACAGGGCCCAGGACAGAGCCCTGTGGTACCCCACTTGAGACATTCTTCCAACTCGATGTGCAGCCATTTACGACGACTCTTTGGGACCGATCACTAAGCCAGTTATGAATCCACCTAACAGTTGCCTTGTACATTCCATACTTAGTCATTTTTTCAATAACGATTGTGTGAGATACTTTGTCAAATGCTTTGCTGAAGTCAAGATATACTATATCTACAGCATTTCCCTGATCCACCCAGTCAGTGATTCTGTCATAGAAGGAAATTAAGTTAGTCTGACATGATTTATTAGTTACAAACCCATGCTGACTCTGTTTAATCACTTCATTCTTATCCAGGTACTTACATACATGTTGTTTAATAATTTGTTCAAAGATCTTTCCTGTATAAAAGTTAGACTCACTGGCCTATAGTTCCCTGGGTCCACCTTCTTCCTCTTTTTGAAGATAGGAACAACATTTGCTCTTCTCCAGTCTTCTGGGACTTCCACCTGTTCTCCAAGAATTTTCAAAGATTATGGAGAGTGGTTCAAGAATTTCTTCTGCTATCTCCTTCAGTACTCTGGGGTGTTATTCATCTGGACCTGTAGACTTGAATTCATTAGGTTAGCTAAGTGTTTCCTCACTATCTTACTGTTTATAGATATTCTGGATTCTTCTATTCTCTTAATAGACAGTGAAGATCAGTTGATGTTACATTTCCTTTCTGAGAGAAAACAGATGCAAAATAGTAATTTAAAAGTTCGGCCTTTTCAACATCCTGTCTTACCATTTCATCATTCATCCTGTAAAAATCCTATAGCATCTTTGACTTTTTTTTACTTTTGACATATCCCCAAAATCCTTTTTGTTGCTTTTGACATCTCTTGCAAGCCTTAATTCATTGTCAGCTTTAGATAATCTGATTTGTGCCCTGCAAGTTCTGCAGACAACATTATATTCTTCTTTCGATATGCCTCCCTCTTTCCATTTGATAAACATTTCTTTCTTCCTTTTTAGCATGAGTTTAAGTTCTGTGGTCATCCATCCTGGTTTGCTTAAATGCTTCCTATTCTTCCCTCTTTTCAGAATTGTTAACGATTGTGCTTTGAGAATCTCATTTTTCAAGATTTCCCATCCTTCCAGGAAATTTTTGTCCTTAACCCCTTCACCCCCAAGGGTGGTTTGCACGTTAATGACCGGGCCAATTTTACAATTCTGACCACTGTCTCTTTATGAGGTTATAACTCTGGAACGCTTCAACGGATCTTCGCGATTCTGAGATTGTTTTCTCGTGACATATTGTACTTCACGTTAGAAGTATAATTTCTTTGATATAACTTGCGTTTATTTTGAAAAAAACACAAATATGGTGAAAATTTTGAAAATTTTGCAATTTTCAAACTTTGAATTTTTTTTTCCCTTAAAACAGAGAAATATGTCACACAAAATAGTTAAGAAATAACATTTCCCACATGTCTACTTTACATCAGCACAATTTTGGAACCAAAATTTTTTTTTGTTAGGAAATTATAAGGGTGAGTTTCCACGGTCAGGATACGCTGCGTGTTTGGCGCTGTGCGCTGGCGCAGCGCCAAACACGCAGCGTCCAGATGTTACAGCATAGTGGAGGGGATTTCAAGAAATCCCGTCTCCACTATGCGTAACAATACGCAGGTGGAAAACCTGCGTAAACGGACATGCGGCGTCTTTTTAGACCGCAGCATGTCCTCGCGTATTGCGGCGATGGTGCGTCACCGCAACAGAATTAACACAGGGCTATGTAGCCCTGCGCTCTTTCCGGAGGTGTTCCGGAGGTGTCCTGAACACCTCCGGAAAGATCGTGCGTCATAAAGGGGCGGGGTTTAGACGGAGCGGAATTTCCGCTCCGTCCAAAGCGCTGTGGTTCCGGACCGTGGAACCACAGCCTAAGGGTTAAAAGTTGACCAGTGATTTCTCATTTTTACAACAAAATTTACAAAGCCATTTTTTTAGGGACCACCTCACATTTGAAGTCACTTTGACGGGTCTATATAGCAGAAAATGCCAAAAAGTGACACCATTCTAAAAACTGCACCCCTCAAGGTACTCAAAACCACATTCAAGAAGTTTATTAACCCTTCAGGTGCTTCACAGGAGCTGAAGCAACGTGGAAGGAAAAAATTAATATTTAACTTTTTAGCCACAAAAATGATCTTTACAAATTTTTTTTTTATTTTGACAAGGGTAAAAGGAGAAAATGGCAGATAAAGTTGTTGTGCAATTTCTCCTGAGTACGCCAATACCCTATATGTGGGGAAAACCACTGTTTGGGCACACGGCAGAGCTCGTAAGAGAAGGAGCGCCGTTTGACTTTTTCAAACTAAAATTGGCTGGAGTTGAGATTGGACGCCATGTCGTGTTTGGAGAGCCACTGATGCGCCTAAACAGTGGAAACCCCCCACAAGTGACACCATTTTGGAAACTAGACCCCCTAAGGAACTTATCTAGATCTGTTGTGAGCACTTTGAGCCCCAAAGTGTTTCACAAAAGTTAATAATGCCTGGGTGTGAAAAAAAAAAAAAACAATTTTCCACAAAAATGATTTTTTAGTCCCAAATTTTTGATTTTTCCCAAGGAAATTGGACCCCAAAAGTTGTTGTCCAATTTGTCCTGAGTACGCTGATACCCCATATGTGGGGGGGGAAACTGTTTGGACGCACGGCAGGGCTTGGAAAGGAAGCAGTAACGTTTTGGAATGCAAACATTGATGGGGTCATGTTCCGTTTGTAATGCCCCAGATGAGCCTAAACAGTGGAAACCCCCCACAAGTGACCCCATTTTGGAAGCTAGACCCCCTAAGGAACTTATCTAGATCTTTGGTGACACTTTGAACCCCCAAGTGCTTCACACAAGTTTATAATGCCCGGCATGAAAATAAAAAATCCTATTTTTTTCCCACAAAAATTATCTCTAGTCACTAATTTTTTATTTTCCCATAGTAACAGGAGAAATTGGACATCAAAAGTTGTTGTCCAATTTGTCCTGAGTACGTTGATACCCCATATTGGGGGGAACCACTGTTTGGGCGCATGGCAGAGCTCGGAATGGAAGTAGCACCATTTGACTGTTTCCAACCAAAATTGGCTGGAATTGAGATTGGACGCCATGTTGCATTTGGAGAGTCCCTGATGTGCCTAAACAGTGGAAACCCCCCACAAGTGACCCCATTTGGGAAACTAGACCCCCTAAGGAACTTATCTAGATCTTTGGTGAGCAATTTGAACCCCCAAGTGCTTCACACAAGTTTATAACGTAGAGCCGTAAAATTAAAAAATCATATTTTTTCCACAAAATTGATCTTTTCACCCCAATTTTTATTTTCCCAAGGGTAACAAGACTCCAAAAGTTATTGTGAAATTTGTCCTGAGTACGCTGATACCCCATATGTGGGGGTAAACCACTGTTTGGGTGCATGGCAGAGTTTGGAAGGAAGGAGCGCCGTTTGACTTTTTCAACGCAGAATTGGCTGGATGCCATGTCATGTTTGGAGAGCTCCTGATCTGCCTAAACAGTGAAACCCCCCACAAATGACACCATTTGGAAACTAGACCCCTCAAGGAACTTATCTAGATGTGTGGTGAGCACTTTGAACCCAAAAGTGCTTCACAGAAGTTTATAACGTACAGCCGTAAATAAAAAATCTTTTTTTTTTTTACAAAAATGATTTTTTTCGCCCCCAATATTTTATTTTCACAAGGGTAACAGGAGAAATTGGACCCCAAAAGTTGTTTTCCAATTTGTCCTGAGTACGCTGATACCCAACATGTGTGAGAAAACGACTGTATGGGTGCACGTCTGGGCTCGGAAGGGAAGTAGTGACGTTTTAGATTGCAGACTTTGATGGAATGGTCTGGGGCGTCATGTCGCATTTGGAGAGCCCCTGATGCGCCTAAACAGTGGAAACCCCCCACAAGTGACCCCATTTTGGAAAATAGACCCCACAAGGAACTTATCTAGAAGTATGTTGAGCACTTTGAACCCTAAGTGCTTCACAGAAGTTTATAACGTACAGCTGTAAAAATAAAAAATCCTTTTTTTTTACAAAAATGATTTTTTCGCCCCCAATATTTTATTTTCACAAGGGTAACAGGAGAAATTGGACCCCAAAAGTTGTTGTCCAATTTGTCCTGAGTACGCTGATACCCAACATGTGTGAGAAAACGACTGTATGGGTGCACGTCTGGCTCGGAAGGGAAGTAGTGACGTTTTGGATTGCAGACTTTGATGGAATCGTCTGGGGGCGTCATGTCGCATTTGGAGAGCCCCTGATGCGCCCTAAACAGTGGAAACCCCCCACAAGTGACCCCATTTGGAAAATAGCCCCCACAAGGAACTTATCTAGAAGTGTGGTCAGCGCTATGAAGCCCCAAGTGCTTCACAGAAAATTTATAACATACAGCCGTAAAAACAAAAAAATCATTTTTATTTTTACAAAAATGATTTTGTCGCCCCCAGTTTTTTATTTTCCCAAGGGTAACAGAAGAAATAGGACAAATTGCACAATAACTTTTGGGGGTACAGAGTACGCTGATACCCCATATGCGGGGGTAAACTACTGTTTGGGTGCATGGCAGAGCTCAGAAGTGAAGGAGCACCGTTTGACTTTTCAATGCAGAATTGGCGGGAATTGAGATCAGACGCCATGTCACATTTGGAGAGCCCCTGATGTGCCTAAACAGCAGAAACCCCCCAATTCTAACTCCAACCCTAACCCCAACATACCCCTAACCCTAGTCCCAACCCTAACCACAAACCTAACCCTAACACACCCCTAACCCTAATCCCAACCATAACCCTAATACTAACTTTAGCGCTAATCCTAACCCTAACTTTAGCCGCAACACTAACCCTAATGGGAAAATGGAAATAAATACATTTTTTTAATTTTATTATTTTCCCTAACTAAGGGGTGATTAAGGGGGGTTTGATTTACTATTTATAGGGCGTTTTGATGAGGTCGACGCAAAGAAGAAGGCATTTTATTGCAGTGATAGACTGTATTTTGCAATGCATCCAAATTTTGAACCCTTTTTTGTGTGCATCAATTTGACCATGAGTCTGTGAGTCTTATTTTGTGCACTGCGTTAGTTTTTATTGTATATTTTTAATCACTTGACTTTTTCTCAGTATTTATTTCGCTTTGTTGATTAGAATAACTTAAATCAGCTTTCATCAAATTCTTTAAGGTGAACAATACCGTCCAGGCGAGCTGTGGTACCACTTGTAGAGCATTCTTCAACTCGATGTGCAGACATTACGATACCTCTTTACATCACTAAGCAGTTATGAATTATAAGTCGCTTTAATAATATACAATTTTATTAATAAATTGTTAATATTTGTCATGCTTATGCTGAGCAGTAACTTTTTAATTTTTGTCGTGATGATGCTGTATAGAAGGAAATTATTAGCTGACAAGATTTATTTTCAACCTGCTGACTTGTTATTTATATCTTTCTTATTAATACATGTTTTTTTTTGTTAAAGTCTTTGGTATAAGTAGATCACTGCTATAGTTCCCTGGTCACTTTTCTTTTTTAAGAGGTAACAACATGTTATCTTGGCCAGTTTTATAGGGTGTCCGCGTTACCAACGCATTTCAAATTATGGGTGGTAATTTTTTGTTTCCTTTTTGTGTTATTCATATGGAACCTGAAAGATTATGAATTATTTGTTTTTTTTTCATGATCTTATTTTACAATATTTGGATTTTTATTTTTTAACTATTTTGTTACTTTCTTCCCTGGGTAACATACAATAGAATTTAAAGTTGTCAGATCCTGGTTTACCATTTCACATGCATCTGTACAACCATGCATCTTGCTTTTCTACTTTGCATTCCCCAAACCTTTTCGTGCTTTGAAAATCCCCTTCCCAAGCCCTAATTCTTGTCCGCCTTGAATTGATTTGTGCCCTCGCAAGTCTGCGACACATATATTCTGTCTTCCGATACTGCCTCCGCTTTCCATTGCATAAACATCATTTTTGATCCTTTTAGCATGTAGTTCGAGATCGTGAGTCATACATATCTGGTTTGCGTTAAATGCTTCCCATATTCCTCCCTCTTCAGATGCGATTGTGCCTTTGAGAATCTATTTTTCATGAATTTCCATCTCAGGACAATTTTGTCCTACAAGAGGAAATCCAGCCATTGGATCCCTCCAATTCTCTTCCTGAGTCCCTTAAAATCTGCCTTTCTGAAATCTAACCTTGACGTCTGAGTCTTCACAGGTCTTCCTCCTCTAGTTATCCAAAATTCTAAAATAGCATGGTTGCTACCTGCTAGGGTCCCAGCCACTCTTACCTCCTCAACCATTTCCTCCCTGTTTGTAAGGATTAGATCCAAATAGCAGACCCCCTTGTTTTGTCAACTACCTTTTGGAAGATAAAGTTGTCAGCAAGAGAGGATAAGAATTTCCTTGACCTGTTAGTTTTTCCTGAGAGAGATTCCCAACAAATGTCTGGATAGTTGAAATCTCCCATGACCACTATGTATATTTTTGGAGAACTTGGCCATTTGATGCATAAAAAATTCATCCATATCTTCAGCTTGCACAGGCGGCCTGTAGTAAATGCCTACAATGGTGTCCTTTCCATTGTTCTGTCCTTGTATTCTTACCCAAAC
The DNA here is from genome assembly GCA_033576555.1 of Oophaga sylvatica. Lineage (NCBI taxonomy): Eukaryota > Metazoa > Chordata > Amphibia > Anura > Dendrobatidae > Oophaga > Oophaga sylvatica. The sequence goes on from JARQOD010000005.1 coordinate 82,547,899, forward strand.
AGTTTCCACAGAACTCCCATCTCTGAAGCTTCAATCTCTGTGCAGATATACGCTTTTCTAACATACAATGCAACACCTCCTCCTCGTTTATCAAGTCTGTTTCTTGCAAATAAGTTGTATCCTTCTAGCTTTGTATTCCAATCATGTGTATTGTCCCACCAAGTTTCAGTGATTCCAATGACATCATATTTATTTTCCTGTGTTTGTAGTTCCAATTCTCCTTGTTTGTTGTCCATGCTTTGTGCATTGTATAGAAACATTTTAGTTTGTGATTGGTTTCTTTTTCTTCAATATTTTTATTATTTAGATTTTTTTGTCTTTGTTCTTCCCTTTCACTTCTAATAACAGAATTCTCAATAGTATTTGTCAGGTGTATGGCTTTTGCTGGCGTTTTGCTTTCCTTCCCACATTGTTCTAGTTTAAAGCTCTCCTGATGAGTGTAGCAAGGCAACTTCCAAATACATGTTTTCCAGTCTTCGTAAGGTGCACCCCATGTCTAGCAAGTAGTCCATTGTGTAGGTAATTCACTCCGTGATCCAGAAATCCAAATCATTGCTGACGGCACCATCACGTAGCCAGTTTTCACCTGCAGAATCTTATTTCCACCTCCTTGTTCCATGGCCATCCACTGGGAGGATGGAAGAAAGACTACCTGCGCTCCCAGTTCTTTCACTTTCTTACTTAAGTTTTCAAAGTCACTGCAGATGGTTTCCAGGTCGTTTCTTGCGGTGTCATTTGTCCCCACATGTATTAGCAGGAATGGGTAGTCATCTGTAGGTCTGAAGAGTCCTGACACATCTTTAATTATTGCACCTGGAAGACAGCACATTTCTCTTGAGGTTATATCCGGTCTGCAGATAGCGGCCTTTGTTCCTCTCAACAGGGAATCCCCCATGACCACAACTTTCCGTTTCTTCTTCACAACATTTTTCATTCTCCATTCAGGAGGACTCTGAAGGCCTACAAGGTTGTTGTTTGTGGGCAGAGTCTTATCCTGATGTATTTCTTCATCGTTCTCCTGCGTAAGAGCCTGGTACTGGTTCCTGAGCAGAATTGGTGCTGACTGCCTCCCGATCCTCCTGCCTCTCTGGGTCACATGCTTCCATTCCTCTGTTTCTTCAGGTGCACTTCGAATTTCTTCTCTTTCTGTACCATGAAGAGATAATTCTGCTCTGTCTAAGAACTCTTCACCTTCCTTAATGGTTTTCAATGTAGATAACCTCTCTTCTAGATTTTGCAACTTTTCCTCCAACAGGGACACAAGCTTGCATTTCTGACATGTGAAGTTTGACTTTTCCACTGGTAAGTCTGTGAACATGTAGCACGAAATGCAGCTCACCAAATGGCTCCTGGTCTCCTCCAAGTTGTTATTGTTCAAGAGATATCAAAGCTGTGAAATATATGCCAAAATTCTATCAGTGCGCGGTTTACTGATGTCCTCCTTTCAGCTGCAATGGCCAAAATCCAGTGTTCTTTCAGCTCTTCACTTACCCCAGAAGGCACTGGGAATATGCAAATCCTCTCCTCGGGACTCTTCCCCTGGTTTACTGATGTCCTCCTTTCAGTTGCAACGGCAGAAATCCAGTGTTCTTTGAGCTCGAGGAGACTCTTCACTTATCCCAGAAGGCACTGTGAATATGCAAATCCTCTCCTCGGGACTCTTCCCTGGTTTACTGATGTCCTCCTTTCAGCTGCAACGGCCAATATCCAGTGTTCTTTGAGCTCACGGAGACTCTTCATTTATCCCAGAAGGCACTAGGAATATGCAAATCCTCTCCTCAGGACTCTTCCCCTGGTTTACTGGTTTACTGATGTCCTCCTTTCAGCCACAATGGCCAAAATCCAGTATTCTTTGAGCTCGTGGAGACTCTTCACTTATCCCAGAAGGCACTGGGAATATGCAAATCCTCTCCTCGGGACTCTTCCCTCTGTGACTTCAATATTAAGAATCATACTTCTACTACTTCTACTACTTCTTCATCCTTCTCTGCTGTGCTTGTCGCTCCAGAACTAATAGATCTTGGGATGAGCCGACTCGTTGCCTCAGATATTTTGCTTGGACATCCACCTCTTGGCTTTTGAATGGATGTACGGACTTCATTTCAGTTTGGCAATTTTCTTGGCCTAGAGACCACTGCCGATGAGCTGGATAATGTTGTTTCACTTTTCTTGGGAAATCTTTTTTGATGGCTGATCCTTGTTTCGAACTAGTGACCTTTCTCTTGGGAATTAACATAATAACTCACTGAACTATTAGGGATTGTGACAATAGGTTGTAACAATACAGTGACATGACAAGAAACTGCAAATCGAATATGCTAAATAGTTGCAAGTCAAATTTATGAATGAAATAACCAAGATGATTGTCTATAAAATTACGGTAGTCTCACGTTCAAAGCAGTAGTAGATGAGATATGGATCCTGAAAGTCAAAACTTCCAAAACATTGTTGCCCTTTTTCTCCTCAGTGTATACAGTGAGGGAAATAAATATTTGATCCCTTTCTGATTTTGTAAGTTTGCCTACTAACAAAGACATGAAAAGTCTATAATTTTAAGGGTAGGTTAATTTTAACGTTGAGCGATAGAATATCAAAAATAAAATCCAGAAAATCACATAGTATAAATTATATAAATTTATTTGCATTTTGCAGTGAGAATTAAGTATTTGATCCCCTACCAACCATTAATAGTTCTGGCTCCTATAGACCAGTTAGATGCTCCTAATTAACTTTTTAGCTGCATTAAAGACAACTGTCTTACATAGTCACCTTTATAAAAGACTCCTGTCCACAGACTCAATTAATCAGTCAGACTACAACCTTTACAACATGGGGAAGACCAAAGAGATTTATAAGGATGTCATGGACAAGATCATAGACCTGCACAAAGCTGGAATGGGTTATAAAGCCATAAGTAAGACGCTGGGTGAGAAGGAGACAACTGATGGTGCAATAGTAAGAAAATGGAAGAAATACAAAATGACTGTCAATCGACATCGATCTGGGTCATCATGCAAAATGTCACCTTACGGGGTATCTTTGTTCATGAGGAAGATGAGAGATCATCCTAAAACTACACGGGGGGACCTTGTTAATGATCTCAAGGCAGCTGGGACCACAGGCAACAAGAAAACCATTGGTAGCAGATTATGCTGTAAAGGCTTAAAATCCTGCAGTGCCCGTAAAGTCCCCCTGAAGGCACATGTGCAGGCCCGTCTGAAGTTTGCCAAAGAACACCTGCATGATTCTGTGAGTGATTGGGAGAAGGTGCTGTGGTCAGATGAGAAAAAAATTGATCTCTTTGGCATTAACTCAACTCGTGTTTGGAGGAAGATAAATGCTGCCTATGAACCAAAGAATACCATCCCCACTGTCAAGCATGGAGGTAGAAACATCATGTTTTGGGGGTGTTTCTCTGCTAAGGGCACACTTCACCGCACCAATGGGAAAATGGATGGAGCCAAGTACCGTAAAATCCTGAGTGACAACCTCCTTCCTTCTGCCAAGACATTAAAAATGGGTCGTGGCTGGGTCTTCCAGCAAGATAATGATGCAGGGTATCCCGGTCACATGGGAGCGCAAAGGACATAAAAAGGGAGAAAGGGTGTTAGGGTCTGCGGAACGCACCTAATAGATATTGTAGAGAGGTGCTTTCGCAGCCCGGGGTCCACCGTGCAGGCAAAGCCCGCTGCTAGTAAGACGGCGTAAGTAGCGAACTCTGTTATCCCGCAGAGTCGCTAAAATAAATGCCGTAGCACGCTGTGGCAGTTAGTGCGAACTCTGTTAATCCCCAGAGCCGCTAACGGGAATGCCACAACGCTATATGGCGATAAGTGTGAACTCACTTAGCTTCAGTGAGCCGCAAAGTAAAACGCTAGGGCGCTGACCAGCGTTATAAAGCGAACCCTCTTGCGTCACAGAGCCGCTGAGAAAAAGACTGTGTCCTGTTAGACTCACAGGGAACACAGATGACTGCTAAGCAGATTGCAGTCTGTGGTCATGCAGTCAAAACACAAGCAATAATCTCCTCACCGGAGGTGCCGGTATTCTAGGGGCTTATTTCAGCCAGACCTAACCACATGCATACATGACCACACTGGCGCAAGCACGTAACAGATTTGATACTAGCGCATGGCGGCCCAGCCATGCCACCCTTTTATAGTAGCAACTACTTGGCCTGCCAGATAAGGACCAATAGGAAACTGCTCCAGAACACAAGTGGTTTCAGGACCTTCCTGGTGGACCAATAGGAGCTGCTGCAGTACCTGAGCATGTGACCCCTGATCTCCAATGAGAGATCTTACTCTGGGCATGTTCAGAAGGGGAAACGCATGACTTCGTCCTAAAGACGTCTGCTCCAGCACTGGTTATAATAGAAGATCCAGGAGACGCAGCAGCAAGTCTCTGCACAGCATTAGACCGGGCAAGACGCTGGGACCGAAGTCTCTGCTGAGCAGGCTCCACTGCGGCCGGAGACGTATGGGGGACCGCAGCGGGAATGGCCCGAGATTCCCCTTGTGCAGCAGTGGGAACTCGAACCCTAACAAAGGGTTGGAAGATTTCTTTAGTTTATTAGTTCCACAACGCGTTTCGACAGATAACTTCTGTCTTCATCAGGTGGCATATACAGGGTATGGAGGAAAAGGGGAGAATAAAAAGAACCAACAGCCAATAGCAAACAAGGTGCAATCATCGGAAACACTTGGTTGGTTAAATTAAAAAAAACAGTTAAAATAAATAAGTCTCATATAATCACAAATATGACATTATAAATATAAACAAATAAAGATATGCAATTAAAATATACAATTAAAAACAAGGGTTAAAATAAAAAGGAACAGAACTGTATATTAGAATAGAATATTTTGATTAAGTGTTTTTTTCGATAATGAGATTTAACCCCTCTGGTGCTAAGGTGCCGAGTTTAAAAATCCAATAGCTCTCTCTTCTTATTAGAGCTGTATAGCGGTCAGGGGCATCAACAGGTATCTGATCAATCACAGTGAGTTTTAGTGACCTTGGGTCTTTATTGTGCGCTGTGAGGAAATGTTTTGACAGACTATGCATTAAATATCCATTACGGATGTTCTGGCGATGTTTGTTCATCATCGCGTGCATAGTGTGTATTGTTCGTTCGACATATTGCAGCCCGCAGACGCATTCGATCAGATATACCACGTAACAGGATAGACAAGTCACATGGCACTTAATACTAAAACTTGAGCCCGTAGGGGGTGACCGAAAATTTTTTGTTCCGTTACCAATGGACACACAGCACAAACATTTGGTTGTTTTACATAAAAAACAACCTGGGTTAGGAGTAGGAAGAGGTTAGGGGTCTGCGGGTTGTGTTGCTAAAAGCAACAAAATTGGAAAGGGTGTGTTTTTTTCTAAAAATAGTTCTCGGTTGCACGGGGATATGCATTGACAAAATTGGATCTGCTTTTAAAATAAACCAATATTTTTTCAAAAGGTTATGTACAGTGCTATATGATTGTTTAAAAGTCGAGATAAAATTCCATTTATAAGATCAGAGGAATCATCAGGTCTGCTCTTCCTATTTTTAATTCGCTCAATGAAATCCTTTTGAGTGAGAGCTCTAGCTTTTATGAATGCATCAGAGACCAATTTTTGGGGACACTCTTTACTTTTAAAACGATTTTTTAAGATGACAGCTTCTTTCAGGAAATCACTATCTTTCGTACAGTTCTTCCTTATTCTCCAATATTGGCCGTAGGGGATATTCAAAATCCAATTGGGGAGATGAACGCTGCTGAAACTCAGATAACTATATACATCAACCCTTTTAAAGTGAGTAGAAGTTGAAAACTGACCATATGAATCAACTTGAATCATTAAATCTAGGAACTGAATACTTGTATTAGAAATATTTGCTGTGAATTTCAAACCCCAGACATTGTTGTTGAGGGACTGGACAAAATTTAGAGCTTCCAATTCGGAGCCCATCCAAATGATGAAAAGATCATCAATAAAGCGGCGGTAGAGATATATTCTACCCGCCGTAAGGGGGAACTGTGCGATGAGGACCGACTCAAAGACCCCCATATAAAAATTTGCATAACTGGGGGCGAATCGCGTCCCCATCGCACAGCCCCTGACCTGAAGAAAATATGCCCTCTTGAAAGAGAACACATTATTGTTTAAAACAAACATTATTGCTTTTTGAGAAAGTCAACTTGGGTGGGGGGCAGTTGGTCATCTTTGTCAGAAATTGAACTACCACCTCCAGGCCTAAATCGTGGGGAATATTAGAATAAAGGGCCTGAACATCCATGGGTCAGTGGATAACAATTACGGGCATTAGGCAATGATAGTAGAAGGTCAATTAAATGGGCGCAGTCTCTCAGGTAAGAATCAAGGTTCAAAACATATTTTTGTAGAAACAAGTCTACATAGTGTGAAAGATTGCTGGTGATAGAGCCGATACCTGAAATGATAGGGGGTCCAGGAGGGTTTATGGGGTCTGTGTGAATTTTAGGAAGAAAATAAAAGAAAGGGGTTTATACCTCATTTTTGTTGAGAATTCCAAGGGACCAAGCTTTTTTTTATTAATAAAGTATAATGAGAAAAAATTGCAGAAGAAATATCAGACGCCAATTTGACATAATATTCAGTATCCTTCAGGATCCTGAGTGCTTCATTAACGTACCATTCCCTATCCACAACAACTACCCCACCTCCCTTATCTGCATTCTTTATGACAATATTGTTATTGTTCCTTAAGGACTTTAGGGCTATTTTCTCAGCTAAGCTAAGATTTGTAGATGTTTTAAAAATGGGAGGAGAGGGAGCGGGGCTCTATGAAAATTAATTGCTGGAAGGTTTCAATGTGTGCACCTTTGTGTTGGACTGGGTAAAACTTGTTAGAGTCTGATTTTGGATTGACATGTAAATAGGTATCTATGGCATCAGAAAGAGGCAGAGTCAAATTATTGTAGAGGGTTTGTTCTTTTCTGTAATTAAAAAGTGCCGCTGTATAGTGAGCTTTCTAATAAATTCATTCAGATCTAAAAATAAACTGAAAGTATTAAGTGGCGCGTCGGGGCAATAAGATAAGCCGTGTGCGAGGAGCATTTCTTCAGCACTGGATAGTGTGTGACTTGAAAGGTTAAAAACATTAGATTTTTCCATTATACGGTTTCCATTGTCACTAGTTTTTTTACTTTTGGATTTAAAAATGTGTCTGGCCTTTCCTCTTCTCTACTTCCACGCTTCCTCTTTTTCTTTTTATTTTGGCAGACCGGCCTGAAGCAAGCTGAAAATATTGAGTGATTTTGGTGTTACTAAGGGGAGCATTAGTGACAGTCCGTGTAGGGCTTAGTGAGGGATGATCGAGGGAAACTGAGTTTAGTAGAGGAGAGTCTAGAGGGGTAGAGAATGTTTTGATGCACAAAGAAACTACTAACTTTATGAGGGGCGCCTGAAAAGTTCAAGGCCCGACCAAGAAGTAGTGGTCGTGGGTCAAAATTTTTCAGTCAGTTCTCGACATAGTCTCCTTTGAGGGTCACACAGGTATGCCATCGCTCTTGGAGTTTCATTATTCCACTCACTTGGTAGAACGTTCCGTCTTGCTCCTCCAAAAAGTCCTTTACGGCGTCCATGACGGCTTCATCAGAAGGAAAAATTCCACAGAAGGAAAACGACTTCCACCAAGGTGCTTTTCATCTGTGGGAATAGGTGATAGCCCGAAGGAGCCAAATCAGGGGAATAGGGTGGGTGCTGAAGCAGTTGGAAACCACAGGAGTGAATTGCAGCCATTGCCACAGCCGACGTGTGAACTGGCACATTGTCCTGGTGAAACAACACCCCTTTCCAGAGCATCCCTCGAACGTTTTCCTTAATTGCTGACCTCAGTCGATGAATCTGAGCTGCATAATATTCCCCATTGATGGTTTGACCTTTCTGGAGGAACTCCAGAAGAATGACACCCTTGGAATCCCAGAACACTGATGCCATCACCTTGCCAGCGGATGGAAACACCTTTGCCTTTTTGGGGCGTGGGGAGGTGGGATGTTTCCACTGTTTTGAGGCTTCTTTTGAATCCGGACGAAAGTGGTGTACCCAAGTTTCATCCATTGTAACAAATCTCTGCAGAAAAAGTTGAATATCAGCTTCAAACAGTTGCACATTTTCCGCAGAGCGAAGTTCTCTCAGACGTTTGTCCTCTAATGTCTAAAGTCTGGGCACCCATCGGGCCGTAACTTTATGCATGTTCAGCAGCTGTGTTAGGATATGGCCAACCCTCTCCACTGATATGCCCACACATTGTGCAATGTGCCGCTGTGTGACACGTTGATCTGCCATTACAATGTCTTGCACTTTTTGGACATTTTCATCTGTGCATGCGGTTGAGGAACGACCACTGCACGCAGCATCTTCAATTGATGTCTGTTCCCGCTTGAAATCTGCAACCCACTTTTTCACCATTGTATAAGAAGGAGCAATGTCCCCTAATGTCTCCAGCATGTCCTTGTGAATTTCCAATGGTGTCAGTCCTTTTTTCAGAAGGTATTGAATGACTGCTCGCTTTGCCAATTTCTCCATTTCCATATTTCAGCCTTGCCACCAAACTTTAAAATGCTGTCACGGAAACAAAAAAAATCAAAATAAATCCAGATTGCTCATGAGACCATTCAACTAAGTAAATAACATATTGCATTGCAAAACAAGACCATGTAAAAAAGATTTCATGGGTGGGCCTCGAACTTTTCAGGCCCCCCTCGTATTTCTCAATAATTCAGGCGATTCAACAGTTTAGACTATGGGAAATGTTGGTATTGCTGTATTCAAAGTGGGGGGCAGGGCAAGGAAAGAAAGAGAGTGTGTGGAGGATTGGGATGAGAGGTGGTCATCATGAATCGTAAATTGAGAGAAACCCCCTACACAGTCAATCTCGCTGGAGGTTAGGGTGATAGGGCAATTGTTATGTTTAGGTAGCTGAGGAGAAAAATCAAAAACGGCAATACACCAGAGAGGCTGGAACCTATTGGATTGCAGTAACCTGAACTAACCACAAACTAGAGGTAGCCGTGGAGCATTCCTACGTTGATCCTAGATGCCTCGTCACAGCCTGAGGATAACTACACCTAAAGGCAGAAAGATGAAAGCTATCTGCCCGGAGCAGATCCCCAAAGAAAATAGGAAGCCCCCAAACATGTAATGTCGGTTAGACAAGAAGAAGCACGGACACAAACAGAAAATAGAATGAGCAAACGCTGGGGCCCAATCTGTCTAGACAGAAAAGTACAGGAAAGAATTCTGACTGCAATCCAACAAAAAACCCTAAAAAATACCAACTCTTCTGATTACAAAAACACCTGAGATCACACGATCTCCACCACCTAAATCAGATCTCTGGTGTAACAAAACTAGGCCGCAGTCACTGAAAAACCAGGAAAAAGCAAATGAACAAATAACAGTGGCTACAGATAAACTGAGAGGAGCACAGGCCCCAGGAGGGGACCCGGCTAACCTCCACAAAAGTGCAGAAAATTATGCAAAAAGCAAGCACAAAAAGAAAAGCAGAAAATATCTTATCTGAAAGCAGCAGATGAATTCAAGACTCCAGCAAACTTCCAAATGAACCAGGAACCACAATTGAGACAAGAACAATTGATCACCGGCGACCATCATGGGAGGGAACCTCCGTTATATCAGTTCAGTCCGTGATCCCAGATTGCCATTCCTCGCTGTAAGGTTCAGTACTGTCTGTAACCACCATAGGGAGCCTCTGCTCAGAAACCATCTCTAGCACATTCATAACAGTACCCCCCCTTGAGGAGGGGTCACCGAACCCTCACTTGTGCAACCAGGCCGATCAGGATTAGCTCGGTGATAGGCACGGATCAGTCTCCAGCATGGATGTCCGAAGCAAACACCCAAGAATTGTCCTCCTGACCATAACCTCTACACTTAACCAAATACTGGAGTTTCTGTCCTAGAAAAATGAGAATCCAATATTTTCTCAACCACATACTCCAGATTGCCCTCAACCAAAACAGGGTCAGGAGGCACAGCCATAGGAACCACTGGCTCGACAAACCTCTTCAATAAGGACTTGTGGAACACGTTATGGATCTGAAATGTCCCTGGAAGAAGCAAACGGATGGAAACAGGATTAAGAATCTCCATGATCTTATAAGGTCCAATGAACCTAGGCTTAAACTTTGGAGATGCAACCCTCATAGGGATATTTCTTGAGGACAGCCAAACCAAGTCCCCCACTTTAAACCGAGGACTATCAGTCCTATGCCGGTTGGCAAACCATTGGGCCTTCTCCTGAGAGAGAGACAACCTCTCCACTACCTGGTTCCAAATCAGCTGCATACGCTCCACAACAGAGTCAACACCGGGACAGGCAGAAGCCTCCGCCTGTCCCGAAGAAAATCGAGGGTGAAACCCAGAATTGCAGAAAAATGGAGACATCAAGGTGGCAGAGCTAGCCCTATTATTAAGAGCAAACTCAGCCAAAGGCAAAAAAGAGACCCAGTCATCTTGATCAGCAGACACAAAACATCTCAAATAAGTCTCCAAGGTCTGGTTTGTTCTCTCGGTTTGTCCATTGGTCTGAGGATGAAATGCAGAGGAGAAAGATAATTGAACACCAAGTTTAGAACAAAATGTCCTCCAAAATCTGGAAACAAACTAGACTCCTCTGTCAGACACAATGTTCTCCGGAATGCCGTGTAACCGAACCACGTGCTGAAGGAACAAAGGCACCAATTCGGAGGAGGAAGGTAACTTAGGTAATGGCACAAGATGTATCATCTTGGAAAACCTATCACAGATTACCCAGATAACGGTCATTTTCTGAGAAAAGGGAGGTCGGAAATAAAATCCATAGAGATATGGGTCCATGGCCTCTTGGGCACAGGTAATGGCATTAACAAACCACTAGAGCGAGAGCAAGGCTTGGAACGAGAGCAAGTCCCACAGGACTGCACAAATTCCCTGACGTCACGAGACAAAGTAGCCACCAAAAGGACCGACTCACCAAGTCTCTGGTACCAAAAATCCCGGGATGACCAGTCAACGCGGAACAATGAATCTCTGACATCACACTCTTCTTCCACTGGTCTGGGACAAACAATTTCCCAATAGGGCAGCACTCAGGTTTATCCTCCTGACACCCTTCCAGAGCCAGTCTCAAATTGGGCGAGATGGCGGAAAGTACTACACCCTCTTTCAAAATAACAGCAGGATCAGATAACTCAGGAGAGTCCGCAAAGAAACTCCTCGAGAGGGCATCCGCCTTAACATTCTTAGTGCCAGGAAGAAAAGAAACCACAAAATTAAAATGTGTGAAAAACAAGGCCCACCTGGCCTGTCTAGGATTAAGTCGCTTGGTTGATTCGAGATAAACCAGGTTCTTATGGTTCGTGAGGACCACCTTCTGATGTCTGGCTCCTTCCAGCCAATGTCTCCACTCTTCATGGCCCACTCAGGCAATAACTACCGATTACCCACGTCATAATTACGTTCAGTTGGAAAAAATTTCGAGAGAAAAAGGCACAAGGGTTGCTCTTAGAGGTCTCTGGATCTCTTTGGGACAAAACGGCACCTGCCCCAATTTCAGAGGCATCAACCTCCACCTGAAACGGTAGAGAAACATCAGGCTGCCGTAGAACAGGAGCAGAAGTGAATCTCTGCTTTAGTTCCTGAAACGCAGAAACTGCCTCAGGAGGCCAATTCACCACATCAGAACCCTTTCTGGTCAAATCAGTCAATGGTTTAACAATACCGGAGAAATTACCAATAAATTTACGATAAAAATTGGCAAAACACAAAAATCTCTGAAGAGCCTTTAATGAAGTAGGTTGGACCCAATCACAGATGGCCTGAACCTTGACCGGGTCCATTTCAATAACAGATGGAGACAAAATGAATCCCAGAAATGAGACCTTCTGTATGCCAAAAGGACACTTTGATCCCTTCACATACAGAGCATTCTCTCTCAAAATCTGGAACACAGTCTGAACATGTTTCACATGAGAGTCCCAGTCATTGGAAAAAATAAGATATCATCCAAATAAACAATCAGAAATGTATACCACAAAATCCTTGAAAATATCATTCATGAAGAATTGGAAGACGGAAGGAGCATTTGTGAGCCCAAAGGGCATCACTAGGTACTCAAAATGCCCCTCTGGGGTATTTTACGCCGTCTTCATTCATCCCCGTGCTTAATGCGAATAAGGTTATACGCCCCTCTGAGGTCAAGCTTGGTAAACTAACTAGCACTTTTCACTCTGGAAAACAGGTCAGAAATCAAGGGTAACGGATATTGATACTTCACAGTGATCTTGTTCAAGAGACGATAATCAATACACGGCCTCAATGAACCATCCTTTTTGGCCACAAAGAAAAAACCGGCACCCAAGGGTGAAGAGGATGGTCTGATATGACCCTTCTCCAATGACTCCTTGATATAAGATCGCATAGCATCGTGTTCAGGTACAGACAAGTTAAAAAGGCGACCTTTAGGAAATTTACCACCAGGCACTAATTCAATAGCGCAATCATAGCTCCTGTGAGGGGGCAAGGATGCAGATTTACTTTCACTAAATACATCTGAAAAATCAGTCAAAAAATCAGGAATATCCTGAGACTGGGGAGAGGCAGAAAAACATGAGTGTCAGTATTAACACATTGGCAGCCCCAACTGGTCACAGACACAGATTTCCAATCCAAAACAGGATTTTGAGACTGTAACCAGGGGAAACCTAGTACAATAATGTCATGCAGATTATGCAGCACCAGAAATTTGCAACTCTCCTGATGATCTGGTTCTACCCTCATTATCACCTGAGTAGAAAATGGGTTTATTCTCCGCCAAAGGGGTAGAATCAATGCCCAGTAGGGGAATAGACTTCCGCAGGGGTATCATGGGAAACCCACAATGTTTGGCAAAGTCAAAATCCATCAGGTTAATAGCTGCTCCTGAATCAACAAAAGCCTGAGCAGAAAATGTGGACAGGGAGCAAATCAGGGTAACAGTCAACAGAAATTTAGTCTGAACACTACCCAAGACAATTGAGCGCGCAGAACATCTTCCCCGCTTAGGGCAGACAGAAAGAGCATGAGAGGCGTCACCACAGTAGAAACATAACCCATTGCGCTTTCGAAACTCATGACGCTGAGCCCCAGAAGTCACTCCATCACACTACATGGGCCCAGGAGCTGGCTCACAAGGCAACACCATCTCACGCATACCTCTGCGCTCACGCAAACGTCTGTCAATTTGAATAGCCAATGACAGAATCATTGAGACCAGAGGGGACAGGGAATCCCACCATAACATCCTTTACATTCTCTGACAGTCCTTCCGAAAAAGGACTGCCAAAGCATCATCATTCCATTTGGTCAGGATTGCCCACTTTCGGAATTTCTGACAGTACAACTCAGCGTCTTCAAGACCCTGATTTAATGCCAACAAGGTTTTTTCAGCTTGATCAGTGACATTAGGTTCATCGTACAATAACCCCAGAGCCAGAAAAAATATATCAATATCATTCAAAACAGGATCCTCAGGTGTCAGGGAAAAAGTCCAATCCTGAGGGTCGCCGCGCAGGAGAGAGATGACAATTTGAACCTGCTGTGCTGTGCTCCCCGAGGACTTAGGTTTTAAGGCAAAAAACAACTTACAATTATTTTTGAAATTCAGAAATTTAGCCCGATCCCCCAAAAAAAATCTGGCATGGGAATCCTAGGTTCCACAACGGCAACCCAGCAAGATAGGTAGCAATACTCCGAACCTCAGTGGCAAGCTGATCCACATGGCCAGACAACTGTGCAAACTCCATTGAGAGAAAAAAAAATCTTCCTCAGCACCCAGAGAAAAAGAGGGAAAAAATGCAACAAACAGAAAAAAAAAATCTCTTTTTTTTTTTTCCTCACTATTTTTCCCTTCTGTGAGTACCATATAATTTTCAGTTTGGGCTGGTGATACTGTTATGTTTAGGTAGCTGAGGAGAAAAAGCAAAAACGGCAATACACCAGAGAGGCTGGAACCTATTGGATTTCAGTAACCTGAACTAACCACACAACTAGAGGTAGCCGTGGAGCGTTCCTACGTTGATCCTAGACGCCTCGTCACAGCCTGAGACATAACTACACCTAAAGGCAGAAAGATGAACGCTATCTGCCCCGGAGCAGATCCCCAAAGAAAATAGGAAGCCCCCAAACATGTAATGGCGGTTAGACAAGAAGAAGCACGGACACAGACAGAAAATAGAATGAGCAAACGCTGGGGGCCAATCTGTCTAGACAGAAAAGTACAGGAAAGAATTCTGACTGCAATCCAACAAAAAACCCTAAAAAATACCAACTCTTCTGATTACAAAAACACTGAGATCACACGATCTCCACCACCTAAATCAGATCTCTGGTGTAACAAAACTAGGCCGCAGCCACTGAAAAAACAGGAAAAAGCAAATGAACAAATAACAGTGGCTACAGATAAACTGAGAGGAGCACAGGCCCCAGGAGGGGACCCGGCTAACCTCCACAAAAGTGCAGAAAATTATGCAAAAAGCAAGCACAATAAGAAAAGCAGAAAATATCTTATCAGAAAGCAGCAGATGAATTCAAGACTCCAGCAAACTTCCAAATGAACCAGGAACCACAATTGAGACAAGAACAATTGATCACCGGCGACCATCATGGGAGGGAACCCCCCTTATATCAGTCCAGTCCGTGATCCCAGATTGCCATTCCTCGCTGTAAGGTTCAGTACTGTCTGTAACCACCATAGGGAGCCTCTGCTCTGAAACCATCTCTAGCACATTCATAACAGGCAATGAGTGGAGGTACGAGGGGTTCCTCCATGAGAATGTTACCAGTAGGAACATTCGTGGAATTTTTATTGAGGGACTGAACAAATGAGCTTGGGGAGCTAGGACACGTATTGAGGTCCTCAAAGGAAACTCCTGGAGGATGTCCCTTGTTTTTAGTACAACCTCTGCTGGTAACATCCTCCACACACTCGCTTTCTTTCCTTGCGCTGCCCCCAACATTTCCCATAGTCTAAACTGTTGAATCGTCTGAATTATTGAGATATAAGTTAGTAGTTTCTTCGTGTATCAAAACAATCTCTACCCCTCCAGACTCTCCTCTACTAAAAACAATTCCCCCCGATTCTCCATCACTAAGCCCTACACGGACTGTTACTAATGCTCGCCTTGGTAACACCAAAATCACACAATTTTTTCGGCTTGCTCCAGGCTGGTCTGCCAAAATAAAAAGAAAAAGAGGAAGCGTGGAAGTAGAGGAAGAGGAAAGGCCAGACACATTTTTAAATCCAAAAGTAAAAAACTAGTGACAATGGAGACCATATAATGGAAAAATCTAATGTTTTTAACCTTTCAAGTCACACACTATCCAGTGCTGAAGAAATGCCCCTCGCACACGGCTTATCTTATTGCCCCGACGCGCCACTTAATACTTTCAGTTTATTTTTAGATCTGAATGAATTTATTAGAAAGCTCACTACACAGCGGCACTTTTTAATTACAGAAAAGAACAAACCCTCTACAATAATTTGACTCTGCCTCTTTCTGATGCCATAGATACCTATTTACATGTCAATCCAAAATCAGACTAGCAAGTTTTACCCAGTCCAACACAAAGGTGCACACATTGAAACCTTCCAACAATTAATTTTCAAAGAGCCCCGCTCCCTCCCTCCCATTTTTAAAAAATCTACCAATTTTAGCTTAGCTGAGAAAATAGCCCTAAAGTCCTTAAGGAACAATAACAATATTGTCATAAAGAATGCAGATAAGGGAGGTGAGGTAGTTGTTATGGATAGGGAATGGTATGTTATTGAAGCCCTCAGGATCCTGAATGATACTGAATATTATGTCAAATTGGCGTTTGATAATTCTTCTGCAATTTTTTCTCATTATACTTTATTAATAAAAGAAGCTTGGTCCCTTGGAATTCTCAACAAAAAAGAGTTTAAATTCCATAATATCTCTAGGTATAAAACCCTTTCTTTTATTTTCTTCCTAATATTCACAAAGACCCCATAAACTCTCCTGGACGCCCTATCATTTCAGGTATTGGCTCTATCACCAGCAATCTTTCACACTATGTAGACTTGTTTCTACATAAATATGTTTTGAACCTTGATTCTTACTTGAGAGACTGCGCCCACTTAATTGACCTTCTACTATCATTGCCTAATGCCCGTAATTGTTATCTACTGACCATGGATGCTCAGGCCCTTTATTCTAATATTCCCCACAATCTAGGCCTGGAGGCAGTAGTTCAATTTCTGACGAAAGATGACCAACTGCCCCCCACCCAAGTTGATTTTTTTAAAAAGCAATAATGTTTGTTTTAAACAATAATGTGTTTTCTTTCGAGAGGGCTTATTTTTATCAAGTCAGGGTCTGTGCGATGGGGACGCAATTCGCCCCCAGTTATGCAAATTTGTATATGGGGGTCTTTGAGTCGGTCCTCATCGCACAGTCCCCCTTACAGCAGGTAGAATATCTCTCTACCGACGCTTTATTGATGATCTTTTCATCATTTGGACGGGCTCCGAATCGGAAGCCCTAAATTTTGTCCAGTCCCTCAACAACAATGTCTGGAGTTTGAAATTCACAGCAAATATTTCTAAAACAAGTATTCAGTTCCCAGATTTAATGATTCAAGTTGATTCATATGGTCAGTTTTCAACTTCTACTCACTTTAAAAGGGTTGATGTATATAGTTATCTGAGTTTCAGCAGCGTTCATCTCCCAATTGGATTTTGAATATCTCCTACGGCCAATATTGGAGAATAAGGAAGAACTGTACGAAAGATAGTGATTTCCTGAAAGAAGTTGTCATCTTAAAAAATCGTTTTAAAAGTTAAGGGTGTCCCCAAAAATTGGTCTCTGATGCATTCATAAAAGCTAGAGCTCTCACTCAGAAGGATTTCATTGAGCGAATTAAAAATAGGAAGAGCAGACCTGATGATTCCTCTGATCTTATCAAATGGAGTTTTATCTCGACTTTTTTTTCCAATTTTGTCAATGCATATCCCCGTGCAACTGAGAACTATTTTTAGAAAAAAACACACCCTTTCCAATTTTGTTGCTTTTAGCAACACAACCCGCAGACCCCTAACCTCTTCCTACTCCCGGACGCCTCCTAACCCAGGTTGTTTTTCATGTAAAACAGCCAAATGTTTATGCTGTGTGTCCATTGGTAACGGAACAAAAAATTTTCGGTCACACCCTACTTCGGTCACACCACGCTCAAGTTTTAGTATTAAGTGCCATGTTACTTGTCAATCCTGTTACGTGGTATATCTGATCGAATGCGTCTGCGGGCTGCAATATTCGGACGAACAATACAGACTATGCATGCGAGAATGAAAAACCATCGCCAGAACATCCGTAATGGATATTTAATGCATAGTCTGTCAAAACATTTCCTCACTGCGCACAATAAAGACCCAAGGTCACTAAAACTCACTGTGATTGATCAGATACCTGTTGATGCCCCTGACCGCTATACAGCTCTAATAAGAAGAGAGAGCTATTGGATTTTTAAACTCGGCACCTTAGCACCAGAGGGGTTAAATCTCATTATCGAAAAAAACACTTAATCAAAATATTCTATGCTAATATGCAGTTCTGTTCCATTTTATTTTAACCCTTGTTTTTATTTGTATATTTTAATTGCTTATCTTTATTTGTTTCTATTTATAATGTCATATTTGTGATTATATGAGACTTATTTATTTTAACAGTTTTTTTTAATTTAACCAACCAA
Organism: Oophaga sylvatica; assembly: GCA_033576555.1. Lineage (NCBI taxonomy): Eukaryota > Metazoa > Chordata > Amphibia > Anura > Dendrobatidae > Oophaga > Oophaga sylvatica. The sequence goes on from JARQOD010000005.1 coordinate 82,565,686, forward strand.
GTGTTTCCGATGATTGCACCTTGTTTGCTATTGGCTGTTGGTTCTTTTTATACTTCCCTTTTCCTCCATACCCTGTATATGCCACCTGATGAAGACCGAAGTTTTCTGTCGAAACGCGTTGTGGAACTAATAAACTAAAGAAACCTTCCAACCCTTTCTCCCTTTTTATGTCCTTTGCGCTCCCTGTGACCGGGATACCCTGCATCACTGCTTTCATCCTCTTCTGAGGCACACAGCTGGAGCAGCATTGGACTCCTTTTCAAATTGACACTCCCTGACCCGCCAGCCTGGCGCTCCATCAGGTTGTCTCACCAAAATTTTTTTCCAGCAAGACATTGACCCAAAACATACAGCCAAGGAAACAAAGGAGTGGCTCAAAAAGTAGCACATTAAGGTCGTGGAGTGGCCTAGCCAGTCTTCAGACCTTAATCCCATAGAAAACTTATGGAGGGAGGTGAAGCTCGAGTTGCCAAGCGACAGCCTCAAAATCTTAATGATTTATAGATGATCTGCAAAGAGATGTGGACTAAAATTCCTCCTGACGTGTGCGCAAACCTCATCATCAACTACAAAAACGTCTGACTGCTGTGCTTGCCATCAAGTGTTTTGACACCAAGTATTAAGTCTTGTTTGCCAGAGGGATCAAATACTTATTTCTCACTGCAAAATGCAAATACACTTATATAATTTATGCAATGTGATTTTCTGGATTTTATTTTTGATATTCTATCTCTCAATGTTAAAATTAACCTACCCTTAAAATTATAGACTGTACATGTCTTTGTCAGTGGGCAAACTTACAAAATCAGCAAGGGATCAAATACTTATTTCCCCCACTGTATATACAGTATAATCAGACAAAAGAATGGTGGATATTGCAGAGAATAAAGAAGGACCCATGGCTGCAGTGCTACCCTCACTTTTCATGTTGGTACCTGCAGAAATTAAGGCTACTTTCACACATCGGTTTTTTGCCATCAGGCGCGATCCGTCTTTTTTTTAAATAAAAGGGATCCGTTTTTTGCTACCGTCGGATCCAGTTTTTTCTCATTGACTTGCATTAGCGCCGGATCACGCCGCATGTCCTTCCGTTTCGTCCGTTTTTTTCTGGATCCGGCAAAAATTTCAATTCCGGCGGCCGGACACAATGTGTCTAGGAACGTTCTTTGTTTCCTGCTAAAAAACCGGTCAGCGGCGGATGCGGTGCTACCGGCACTTTGCTGCAATGCAAATCTATGGGCGAATGCGGTGACCGGATCAGTCTTTTGCCTGATCCGGTCACCGCATTCCGTTTTTCCACTCGGAGCATGATCTCTCTCTCTCTTTCCCTCGTTCCAGGCATGCTCAAACTGCATTTCTCGGGTTCAAAAGTTCAGGACGGATCCGTCTAAAAACCTGATCCGTCGCATTAGTTTTTTATAATCTGCACTGGATCCGTCTTTCTTAAACTTGGACGGATTGTGCCTGATTGTAAAAAATGGATGTGTGAAAGTAGCCTAAGGCAACCTACCATGTCTTAGCAATTACATATTTGGTTTGCCTTGCAGCTTTAACCAATCTGGGGAGAATATTAACACTTTCCACTCCTCCTGTACTCTTATATTGCTAAGCCCTAGTGGAGCTTCTCTCCTACCTGCTCTTGGGTCCCCAAGGTATGGGTTCCCTAATCCGTTATGTGCAGCTAGTGTTTGATGTTGGTTGTCTGTTTGCTTTCACATTTAAGTCACAGTGGTGGTCAGGGAAAAATGTATAGAGAAGATGTGTCATTTTAGGCTGACTTGCCCACTGTTAGTCCGTTTGGCATAACGATTTGTACCTTGCTTGCAATACACACTTAGAAGGTGCTTTGTTGTAATTAATTTGGCAAATGGTATAGCTGTAACCAACCTTTACCCATTTAAAGAAAAAATTGTCTGCTGTGTATTTTTGCACATACATGGGTTAAAACAGGGTGAATCTTCCCATATGCCTCATTAGAAATTATAGACTTCATGGAAGGGAGTTCTATGTCTGACCCCTATGTTAGCCAGGACTAAGAGACACAGAGCAGTTTTTCATTGATAAATAGGCAAAAGTTAGAATTTTATAATGCTACATTTGTACTACATCAGCAACTTCTGCGTAAATGAGAGTTGCATATAGCCAAAGCCACTTCTACATTTTATGCTGCCTGAAGTGAAAATTGAAATGGCGCTCATCTACACAGTGCAATATAAACCTGCAGTGAATAATCTCAATTCCGTCATTGTTTTGAGGGATTTGTTTTAAAATATCTATAGTATGTCAAAAGTGGCTTGTGAATATGATTCTCCAGTGTGATTATGGCTATATCAAGCTTATATAAATATATGTATTTTTTATGTTTGGTTTGTGTTACTACTATCACCAAAACCACCATCAGTACATGAATACATCACCAAAACCATGATTAGTATATTAATGCATTGCTGGAAGCACCATCAGTACATGAATAAAGCACTGGAACCACCAGCAGTACATGAATACAGCACTAGAAACACCATCAGCACATGAATACAGAAACTAGAAACATCATCAGTACATGAATACATCACTAAAACCACAGTCAGTACAGAAATACAGCTTTAGAAACAACGACAGCACAAGTAATACATCAACAGAACCACAATCAGTGCATGAATACAGCATCAAGCATTTCAGAAAAGTCCAGACCCCGAGCTCAATTTGTTATAACGAAAAAAATTAACAAACTTCACTTTACACATCATCTCATGATTTACCACCCTTGCTTCGGTGTCTGTACTTGGCTGTAGCGCTGAAGTCAAGTCAATAGCGTAGCAGCCAGTCAATGAGCCCTGTGGCTCTGCCAAGGTAAATGGAACACCCCACTCAAGGCCACAGAGCACACCAATAAGCTGCTGCACTGTTGAAGTAACTTTAACATTGCAGCCAATTCCAGACACTGGAAGCAGCAGTGAAGACTCAGCACTGAATTCCCACATTGTCTCCCACAAGCTGGCTTCTGTCACATCTCTCCTCCTTCTGTCTACCCATATAGTCTCCTCACACTAACATTCCCCTCCACCCACCCACTAACTGATAGTGTTATGTTGATCATATCCCAGGAGATTGGCCTATTAACACTGAGAAGTCTAGTGATGTTTTTTTCCAGGCTTAGGCAATAGTTTGTTTGGCAATTAGAAATATAAAAGAGATAAAGGCGTGAGAATGTGAGAATATTTAGGGATATTGTGAATGCAATGGATTAGTAAGGGATTTTTCTTTAGTTTATAATCTGGGACTGAACAATGAGGAAATATACTGCGCTGCAGAGTCTTCATACTTTGGGAAAAAAGTAACCATATATAGTACATGTTGTGGAATGGCAGCCTTTGAAGCAATGGGATGAGTAGTTAGAAACAGGTTTAGCAACTCTGGCTGGGGTCAGGTACCATTTCATCATAACTTTATGTTTTTTTTCTAGCATCAAATAATTGAATATACTGCTTGTGGAGGAGGACCAGATTTGAGTCCAGTTTGTATCTATTAGATTAATATTTCTCCCTGTGGAGAGTGAATCACCAGCTCTCGCCATGCAATGCTCTTCTGGGCAATTTAATATGCAAACTGCTTCTTCAGAGAGAAAGAGGATTTGAACTCTATAGCGCCACCAGTTGGAAGCAGTGATCCTACAAGTCACAATCAACCCTAAAGAACTCAATCATCAGCCTCTCTCCAATCACGATTACTCATTAGCAATGATCATCTGAAAATACTTTATATGAAAGTTATTCAAAATTTCTGCATTGAAATGAAGGGCAAATATACAACCTACAGTTTATCAAGTCGGAGATCGTATGTATACTTCATGCCCCTAAAACACAATATTATTTTCAATTTGCACATTGCATTTTACTTTGGGACATTTGTTGGGCAGATTTGACCTGGATGTGTTTTTCTATGTTCTAGCTGTCGGAATTAATTTAGCCTTTTTCCTACCATTTCTACCAAAGCTGTATCGAAAAGTACAAGGCTATTGGAGCAAAAGTTGCATATGTGAATCCTGAAATCCAGTATGAATGCACATATCCCATGTGTGGAAACTTTATAATACACTCCTCAACATTGAAATTGCAACACCAAGAAGGAAAAGTTGTGGATTTATGGAAATCACAGGGTGTACAGACATGTTAATGATGTGATTTATTCAATATTGAGCATGAGTGCAACATGCATAAATACACGCAATAATACAAGTTGGCATGCTAACAGTAAGGTTATTTACCCCTTTACCCCCAAACCAGTTTTCACCTTCTTGACCAGGCCAAATTTTACAATTCTGACCAGACTCTGAAACGCTTCAATGGATCCCACTGATTCTGAGGTTGTTTTTTCGTGACATATTGTACTTTGTGATAGTGGTAAAATTTGTTCAATATGACTTGCCTTTATTTTTGAAAAAATTGGAAAGTTGGCAAAAATGTGGAAAATTTTGCAATTTTTAAACTTTTCATTTTTATTCCCTGAAACCAGAGTTATGTCACAAAAAATAGTTAACATTTCCCATATGTCTACTTTGCATCAGCACAAATTTTTAAACATAATTTTTTTCTATTAGGAAGTTATAAGGGTTAAAAGTTGACTAGTGATTTCTAATTTGTCCAGCAAAATTTACAAAATCATTTTTTTAGGCACCACATCACATTTGAATTAACTTTGAGGGGTCTATGTGACAGAAAATACCCAAAACTGACAACATTATAAAAACTGCACCCTTCAAAGGGCTCAAAACTACATTCAAGAAATGTATTAACTCTTCAGGTGTTTCACATGAATTTTTGAAATGTGGAAAGTAAAGATGAACATTTAACTTTTTTCACAAAAATTTCATTTAGACACAAATTTCTTTTTTTTCACAAAGGTAAAAGGAGTAAAAGGACCAATAAATTTGCTGTGCAATTTTTCATGGCATGCCAATACTCCATATGTGGTGGAAAAGTTCTGTTTGGGCACACGGCAGACGCCATGTCTCATTTGGAGAGCCCCAGATGTACCTAAACAGTGGAAACCCCCCAAACATGACCCCATTATGGAAACCAGACCCCCTAAAGGAACTTATCTAGATGTGTGGTGAGCACCTTGAACGCCCAGGTGCTTAACCAGAAGCATAGCTAAGGTTTTGGTTCAGGGGGGGAAAAACTTCTGAGTGGGCCCCTAACCATGTAACCCTGATTACAAGTATGGTGGCATACCCTAATAGTGGATGTAGGAGAACATAGAGCTTTTAGTGAAAATAATCTCTATATAAAGACCAACAGTGATATTACTGACATACAATGACATATAGTGGTAGATACCAGTCCTGCAGAATATATAAGAGATCACAGTACTGTTATAGATGGTGACTTATAGTGAATGTTCTTTATGGAGGAGTCATTCACTTTTCCAATCTTTTCCATCTGGCCTAGACCAACATGACAACTTCTTCCAGCCAGGACTCGGCTGCAGAGATTACAGCAAAGACACATGTGACTTCTCAACAATCCCCAACCATCACAAACTCCTTATCCTGCTGATAGCCCAATGCTGAGCTGCTGCCATACATGTCTCTATTACAGTACCAACTGTGTCGTACTGTGTGCCCTCTAATTTTCCTCCTACTGGAGCCCTAGATTCCTCTTTCATTGCACTCGTAAAGTATGATGTCAACAAAAGTGCCCCACAAACATTAAGTACCCCTACAGTGAATTCATACACATTCACAGTATTATGACCCTGTGAAAATTAAAAAAATCATACTTTTCCCACATAAATATTATTTTATCCCCAATTTTTTTATTTTCACAATGGTAACAGAGGAAAATTGAGCCCAAAGTTTTTTGTGCAATTTCTCCTGAGTATGCAGATACTCCATATGTGGGGGAAACTATCATTTTGACGCACAGCAGGGCTCAGAAAGGAAAGTGACATTTTGGAGCGCAGATTTTGATCGGATGGTCTGCGGGTGTCATTTTGCATTTGGTGAGCCCTTGATCTGCCTAAACAGTGGAACCACCCCACAAGTGACCCCATTTGGGAAACTAGATCCCTCAAGGAATTTATCTAGATACATGGTGAGCACCTTGAACCCCTAGGTGTTTCACATAATTTTACAATGTTGATCTGTGAAATTGAAAAAAATTTTTTTTTTCCACAAAAATGTGGTTTTAGTCCCAAATTTTTTCATATTGGAGATCAGATTTTGCTGGAACGTTGGAAGGTGCTATGTCACATTGGCAGAGCCCCTGAGGTGTCAGAACAGCATAAACCCCATAAGTGAACTCATTTACAAACTACACCCCCCAATGAGTTAATGTAGGGGTGCAGTCATCATATTGACACCACATGTGCCTCACAGAATTTTATACTATTGGGCTGTGAAGAAACAGTTAATATATATTAAACACTATTTAAACACATATTCAGTGCAATGGGTCTGCACCAGACGTAGTCTGCTCCATATATTTCATATCCCATATTTCAAATTACAGATTTCTAATTACACTACTCTGAACTAGACTAGAATTATAGAATGCATTTGGCCACTCACCACCCCTACAGTATTGTCATCATTACCATCTGACCATGATGTTCTTCTGTTCCCAAACTAAACTGTTGTGTTTCCACCACTTTCCCATGCTCCTGAATGCCCTACGTGAATTGTATTATTTTCTGGTATGAACTGTTGTGTTTCCACCACTTTCCAATGCTCCTGAATGTCCCATGTGAATTGTATTATTTTGCTGCTTTGCTCACCATCTTCTTGTATCCATAATTGTACTCCATTCCTTATCTTCACCACACATCTGAGTGGTCTGTGTAACCCCTTCCCCCTTTTATGACCTTTGCTTAACTCTACGCATCTGGCCTGTGCAGGCATACCCCACTTTCCAATCACACCTAAATCTCCTGAGCTGCACATATATTCAGTGCAATGGGTCTGCACCAGACGTAGTCTGCTCCATACATTTCAAATCCCATATTTCAAATTACATATTTCTAATTACACTACTCTGAATTAGACTAGAATTGGACTGGAATTTGACTGTAAGGTAACGGCTTATTTTTACTATCACCCCCATACTACTTCATTTTTACCTATATCCTGTAATCCCCCCACTAAGTAAGGAACTAGTCATTTCCCCCTCCATCCTCCCCAGCCATCTCACCTCTTCCTCAGAACTGATCCTCCACATTCAATCCTTTTTCTCTAGGTACACACGCCCACATCATGCCCTATACTACTCCCACCTTCTAACGCTCTGTCTGCTTATCCTCATTGCTGGCGACATATCTCGAAATTCTGGCCTTCCTCAACGCATCCCCACACTCATTTCTAACACCCTGCCACGATCCTCTACACGTCTTTGCAACCATGACAACCTCATACCTATTCACCCAGCCCCTACTCCCCCGGTCCCCTTACCTGGAGCACTATGGAACGCATGCTCTGTCTGCAATAAACTGTCGTTCATACATGACCTCTTTATCACCAACAAACTCTCCTTCCTCGCCATCACTGAAACCTGGCTCACTCCCTCTGACTCAGCCTCTCCAGCTGCGCTTTCCTATGGTGGATTCCATTTCTCTCACACCCCTCGTCCCAGCAATAAACATGGTGGAGGAGTTGGCTTGCTCCTCTCCAATACCTGTTCCTTTACCCCAATTTCTCTACCACCCTCCGCTATTATTCCCTCATTCGAGGTGCACTCCGTCCGCATCTATTCTCCCTCCAACCTCCAGCTGGCTGTCATCTACCGCCCCCAGAACTAGCCATCTCCACCTTTCTCAACCACTTCACCACGTGGCTACTCCATTTCCTCTCTGCTGACATCCCCACTATCATCATGGGCGATTTCAGCATCCCCATTGACACTTCCACCCCCTCTGCCTCTAAACTTCTATTGCTCATGGCTTCCCTCTGCCTCACTCAATGATCCTCTGCGGCCTCCCGCACGCTGGACCTTATCTTCATCCGTCTCTGTTCCCTCACTAATCTCACTAACTCACCCCTCCCCCTGTCTGACCACAACCTACTGACATTCTCTTCCCTCTCCTCTCCTAGTACGCAACCCCCACTCCACAAACTCAATCAACCCTCGCAGGAATTTCAAACACCTCAATTTACAATCACTCTCTGAGTCCCTTCTCCCTCTTGCAGACATAGCTTCCCTTCATGACACAGATGCTGCTGCCACTTTTTATAACACCACAATAACAGCCACACTTGATTCGGCCACCCCCCTCATGCAGAGCAAAGTCATACAATCAACAGGCAGCCCTGGCTGACCAGCCTGACCAAAGAACTGAGAAGGGCTTCCAGGGCTGCTGAGCGGAGATGGAAGAGAACTCATTCTACCGAGCACTTCAACGCATACAAGCAGTCCCTTGCCAGCTTCAAGTCCACACTCTCTGCCGCCAAACAAACTTACTTCGCATCTCTCATATCCTCCCTGTCTCACAACCCTAAACAGCTCTTCAACACTTTCAATTCTCTACTCCATCCCACAGCACCTCCTCCCTCTCCTCTCATTTCTGCTGAAGCCTTTGCCTCCTTCTTTAAGCAAAAGGTCAATACGATCAGAGAAAGCTTTGGCCTGCAGCCCCAATGCCCCTCTTAGCCACTCAGCCCTGTTCTTCCAAAACCAGTTTCACCACCATGACAGAAGATCAGCTCTCCACCCTCCTATCAAGATCACACCTCACCACTTGCGCGCTTGACCCGCTCCCATCCCACCTCATCCTTAACTTTGCCACAGTCTTCATCCCTACTCTCACACACCTCTTCAAACTTTCACTTACAAATGGTGTCTTTCCCTCATCCTTCAAACATGTTTCAATCACACCCATCCTCAAAAAGCCCTCCCTCGACCCATCCTCTGTGTCTATCACCCGATATCTCTTCTCCATTACGCCTCAAAACTACTGGAACAGCATGTATATCTTGAACTGTCCTCCCACTTTCCTCCTGTTCCCTCTTTGACCGGTTACAATCTGGCTTTCGACTGCATCACTCAACTGAAACTGCCCTAACTAAAGTCACTAACGACCTGCTAACCACCAAGAGCAAGCGACACTACTCTGTCCGCCTTCTCCTGGACCTGTCTTCTGCCTTTGACACCGTGGACCATTCACTCCTGATTCATCTCTTGGCATCACAGACTTGGCCCTATCCTGGATCTCATCATACCTAACAGACCGAACATTTAGTGTCTCCCTCTCACAAACCACCTCCTCACCTCGCCCCCTGTCTGTCGGTGTTCCTCAAGGCTCAGTCCTAGGACCCCTACTCTTCTCCATCTACACCTTTGGCCTGGGACAGCTCATAGAATCCCACGGTTTGCAGTATCACCTCTACACCGATGACACACAGATTTACTTATCTGGACCTGACCTCACCTCTTTACTGACCAAAATCCCACAGTGTCTGTCTGCTATCTCAGACTCCTTTTCTGCTCGCTTTCTCAAACTGAACATGGACAAAACAGAATTCTTCATCTTTCCCTCACCTTATTCTACCCCTCCACCAGACCTATCCATCAATGTCAATGGCTGCTCACTTTCCCCAGTCCCGCATGCTCGGTGCCTTGGGGTGATCCTCGACTCTGCCCTCTCTTTCAAACCACATATCCAAGCCCTCGCCATGTCCTGCCGCCTCAAACTCAAAAATATTTCCCGAATCCGCACATTCCTCAACCATGAAACCACAAAAACACTAGTGCACGCCCTTGTCATCTTCCGCCTCGACTACTGCAACCTCCTACTCTCTGGCCTCCCCTCTAGCACTCAGGCACCACTCCAGTCCATCCTACACTCTGCTGCTCGATTAATCCACCTGTCTCCCCTCTATTCCCCAGCCTCCCCCCTATGCCAGGCCCTTCACTGGCTTCCTATTGCCCAGAGGCTCCAGTTCAAAACCCTAACCATGACATACAAAGCCATCCACAACCTGTCTCCTCCATACATCTGTGACATGGTCTCCTGGTACCTACCCACACGCAACCTTCGATCCTCTCAAGATCTCCTTCTCTACTCCCCCCTTATCTCTTCTTCCCACAACCGCATACAAGACTTCTCCCGTGCTTCCCCCATACTCTGGAACTCTCTGCCGCAAGACATCAGACTCTCACCAACAACAAAAACCTTCAAGAAGAACCTGAAGACCCACCTGTTCCGACAAGCCTACAGCCTGCAATGATCCTCAGTCTACTGATCCATCGCACAACCAGCTCTACCCTCTCCTAGTGTATCCTCACACATCCCTGTAGACTGTGAGCCCTCGCGGGCAGGGTCCTCTCTCCTTCTGTACTTGTGTGTCCCTTGTCTCGCAAATGTTTATTGTACTTGTCTATACTTCCCCTTTTCACATGTAAAGCGCCATGGAATAAATGGCGCTATATAAATGTATAATAATAATAATAAACACTAAAATGTTGTTTTAGCCTCAAATTTTTAATTTTTCTAAGGGCTAAAAGGAAAAAATGGACCTCAGTTTGTTGTGCAATTTCTCCTGAGTGCGTCAATACTCTCCATGTAATCAGGAAATACTTTTCAGACACAGTGCAAAGCTCAGAAGGGAAGGAGCAGATTTTATGGCTATGGCTTGCAGGTGCCATGACCTACTGGGAGAGCTCCTGAGATGCTGGAACAGCAGAACCTCCAAACACCCCCTCATCCCAGCCTGCGGCTTGCAGCAACACGCCACTCTTGCCTCCTCCAGCAGCGACCCTGATACCCTGCCCCACCACGGCTGGTAAGGTATATTGGAATTATAAGACACACCCCCATTTTCCCACTTTAGGGGAAAAAAGTGCATCTTATAATCTGAAAAATATGGTAATTACATTTTTACCACCAAAATGTTGTTGTTTTAGCCCCAGATTTTACATTTTCACACTAGGAAGTGGGCAAAAATTGCTTTAAAATTTGTCCCACAATTTCTGATGAACGTTGAACTACCCCATATGTCTGTTTAGTACTGTTTAGCCATACGGCGATACTGAGGAGGGACAGAGCGCTAAATTTATCTACAGGTGTAGTGACTATTTTGACTCCATGGATGTTTTCCAGAAACAAGCAGCAGTGGATGTTGCTCTGCGAAAATTGTAAACTGCCGTTGTAGTCCCCAGTATGATGTAGTCCCCAGTACGTTGTAGGCCCAGCTCATGCTTCTAGAGAGATACACTCGTAAATCAGGCGGGCTTTCATAGCTATAGAAATGCCACACATGTGGACGCTAAATGTGAATTAGGCACACCGGGACTCAGAAAGGAGGGGGGCATTTGGATTTGGGAGCGGAGAATTTTCTAAATTTGTTTTGGGGGGGCAAGAGCTCTTTCACTTTTCCAGGGCCTTTGTACTACCAGTAACGTGGAAGTCCCCTATATTTCCATTAACAGATGACTGACCTGAGTGGGGGCTTGTTTTTTTTGTCGATTGATTTAAAGCTTTTGTTAAGAACATTTTACATAACATTTGGGATCACATTTATCCGGTGCTCTACGCTGACTACTTACTTTGGGCTTTCCATCTAAATCTCTGAGCGACGTGATTCAGATGAAACCCCCGATGGATCCATTCACTACAGTGAGGCAGCAGAGTTACTCTGGACTCCGTCTGGCCTTTGTTCAATGGTGTCCTACTTTTCAGAAATGCACAAAACTGTGGCCGACAGCATTTTTATGCACACTTAAAAAGACGGACACCCCCGGATCACAAGTCAGATTGTAACCACAGAGCCTCCATCTGCCTCATTATAGGGAATCTTCCACCAGAGGTTCTGTCTGAAACACGTATTTCAGAGATTTACATGGAAACCCCGATGCAAGCACTCAGCGCAGAAATCAGGATAAATATAAGCCGAAACTTACTGCGAGTTTTGTGAGACAGAATGAACAGATCAACTGCATGTGAAGAATTGGTTTTATTTATTCTTCACATCGTTCCTCGTGCGGTATAAGTGATTAGACAATTTTATTCTTCGTGTTGGAGTGATTATAGTGATATCAGATTAATATCGGGTTTTTATGTTTGGCTGCTGTCACACACTAAAAGATGCTTTTTTTTGTAAAAACTAGTGTTTGCATCACCTTATTTTCATAGCTATAATTTTTACATATTTCTGCTGACAGTCCTGTGAGGGCTTGTTTTTTGTGGGACAAGTTGACATTTTTATTGGTACCAATTTTGGGCACATAACATTTTTTGATCGCTTTCTATTCCGATTTTTGGGAGGCAGGATGAACAAAAACCAGGAATTCAGGAATTATTTTTTTTACGTTTATTCTTTATGCCGTTCTGTGTGTGGCAAAATTGAGAAGCCAGCTTATTCTTCAGGTCAGCACGATTTCATAGATATCTTTATTTATGTTTTGGCGCTGTTACACCATAAAAATGATTTTATAGAAGAAAGAATTATTTTTCTTCTGAGAGTTATAACTTTTATTTTTACTCTTATGTAGCTCTATCATGGCTTGCTTTTTTACTGGACAAGATAACGTTTTCAGAAATACCATTTTTATTTACATTTGTCTTTTTGGTGGCGTTTTATTCCACTTTTTGTTCTGAGGTATAATGATAAATCATTGTTTTTTGCCTGTGTTTTTTTTCAATGTTCACTGAAGAGGATAACTAGTGCGACAGAGCGGGTCATTCTGGGCACGGCGATAACAAATCAAACTGTCCACTTAGGATGAAACACTGATTGACAATCAATTTCACATGCTGTTATGCAAATGAATAGACAACAGATGGAAATTATTGGCAATTATCAAGACACAGTCAATAAAGGAGTGGTTCTGCAGGTGAGGACCGCAGACCACATCTCAGTATCAATGCTTTCTGGCTGATGTTTTGGTCACTTTTGAATGTTGGTTGTGCTTTCACACTCATGGTAGCATGAGATGGACTCTATAACCCACACAAGTGGCTCAGGTAGTGCAGCTCATCCAGGATGGCACATCAATGCGAGCTGTGGCAAGAAGGTTTGCTGTGTCTGTTAGTGTAGTGTCCAGAGGCTGGAGGTGCTACCAGGAGACAGGCCAGTACACCAAGAGTCGTGGAGGGGGCCATAGGAGGGCAACAACCCAGGAGCAGGACCGCTACCACCACCTTTGTGCAAAGAGGAACAGGAGGAGCACTGCCAGATCCCTGCAAAATGACCTCCAGAAGGGCACAAATGTGCATGTGTCTGCATAAATGGTTAGAAACCAACTCCATGAGGCTGGTCTGAGGGCCCGACGTCCACAGATGGGGGTTGTGCTCACAGCACAACACCGTGCAGGACGCTTGTCATTTGCCACAGAACACCAGGATTGGCAAATTAGCCACTGGCGCCCTGTGCTCTTCACAGATGAAAGCAGGTTCACACTGAGCACATGTGACAGACGTGACAGAGTCTGGAGACGCAGTGGAGAGCGATCTGCTGCCTGCAAAATCCTTCAACATGACCGGTTTGGCAGTGGGTCAGTAATAGTATGGGGTGGCATTACTTTAGAGGGCCGCACAGCCCTCCATGTGCTCGCCAGAGGTAGCCTGACTGCCATTAGGTACTGAGATGAGATCCTCAGACCCCTTGTGAGACTATATGCTGGTGTGGTTGGCCCTGGGTTCCTCCTAATGCAGGACAATGCCAGACCTCATGTGGCTAGAGTGTGTCAGCAGTTCCTGCAAGATGAAGGCGTTGAAGCTATGGACTGGCCTGCCCATTCCCCAGACCTGAATCCGATTGAGCACATCTGGGACATCATGTCTCGCTCCACCCACCAACGTCACGTTGCACCACAGACTGTCCAGGAGTTGACGGATGCTTTAGTACAGGTCTGAGATCCCTCAGGAGACCATCCGCCGCCTCATCAGGAGCATGCCCAGGCGTTGTACAGTAGGGAGGCCATACAGGCACGTGGAGTCCACGCACACTACTGAGCATTATTTTGACTTGTTTTAAGGACATTACATTCCACTTTAATTTTGTGTGTGACTCCAAATTCAGGCCACCATTGGTTAATAAATTTGGTTTCCATTGATGATTTCTGTGTGATTTTGTTGTCAGCACATTTAATTTTGTACAGAACAAAGTATTCAATGAGAATATTTCATTCATTCAGATCTAGGATGTGTTATTTGAATGTTCCCTTTATTTTTTTGAGAAGTGTATACATATATATATTATTTTGTGATTTTTTTTTAATATATATTTGTTTAACTTTTTTTTACTTCTTTTGAACTTTTTTGACTTAGTCCCACTACGGGACTTTCAGCACGCTGATCGCTTTTAAAGTATAGCAATGGAGGAGCATTGTGTTAGATCATGCACTGCTGCACTGACACAAGCTAGTTAGATCATGCACTGCACGTGTTTTAACTAACTTGCTAGAGCCTGGTGAACTAGATGTCGTCATGACAACATCAGGTCACCATGGCAATAATCGGACCCCAGCGGTGCTAGAACAAGTCATGTCATTGATCTTGGCCCCCTGAGGAAGCCAATGCGAAACACACGTAGGGGAGAGTGTTACACTCACAACCATGAGTATGGGTAAGAGCCAGCAATGACATGACTTGTTCCAGCACTGCTGAGGATAAATATTTGGATGGTCACTGACCTAATAAAATGGATGATACAACATACTTCCCCTTATGTGATGGTAGTGAGCCTGTCATCTCTTAATTATCTTGTGTAGAACTATTTGCACTGTCATTTTTCATACAGTATATATCTAATGTAATATGATGGTTCTGTGCTTCTTTCTCCCTGCATTCATGCCTGTGTGGTGACACCATATTTTTGGTGCACCTTTGACAAGATTTCAATAGCTCTGTTTTTAATAAAACTGTTTTGAGATGTATTTTGTTCTGTTTATCATGAACTACTTTGTCATTAAAAATATATATTTTCAAATTATTACATATTCTTTAGTGGTGTATATGCTCCCTGTTTCTATGTTCTAATCATTGCAATTATGTTCTCAGCCCTTACATTTCCATCTAGTGATGAGCGAATCTGTTCATAAGCGATCGCCAAACATAAATTTGTCACGAATATGGCACATTCGGGTTCGTGATCAGAAACCCGAGCAAAATTTTATAAAATCGTACATAGAGGCACACAGTTGAGTAGGTCATCTGAGGAGGAAGACACGTAGTGATGCAGCCACACCGAGCGATGCATACTCAACCACAACTGTGCCTCTGATCAGGAGAATCCGTGGGTCTGCAGCTCGCAGGGGTGGCAAGGGTTGCCTAGCCTGGGCCTTTTTTGACACTGCAAAGGATGAGCTAACTCACGTAATCTGCCAACTTGGCAAAAAAAAACTGAGTCGAAGTAAAAAGTGTAATTATTTGACTACTACATGTATGATCCTTCACGCGCAATCAACATGCTTTAGTGTGGGAATCCCACTGAGACCTCAACAACCATCAGCCGCCCCATTAATCATATCTGCTGTTTCTTCCTCCTCCTCCTTGGGTTCTTTACCCACTCCATTCACGCTGACTGAGAGGCCGCCTTCAGCTGCAACGGAAGCAGACATGCCTGCTGTTTTTGACCGATCTCAGAGAACTAGCACACCACAAGCTTCTCAATCCACAGTAACATCTCTGCCTGCACCTCTCTCACGGTCCAGCAGTTTGTCCACTTCACCATTCTTCGCCCTCTCTCAGCACTGCAGCCAGCCCACGGTTCCACAGTTGTGGTCACGTAAAAGATTGTTTCCCGCTACGCATGACAAAGCTAAAAAGTTGAACTCCACCATCTCCAATTAGTTGGCCACGGAAATGCTGACTTTCCGCCTGGTAGATACAGACGGTTTCCGAAAGCTGATGGCCGTCACAGTCCCCCAGTACCAATTACCCAGAAAGCTGTGCCTGCACTACACCAGCATGTAGCAGACAACATCACTGGCTCCTTGACAAAATCTCTGTCTGCCAGGGTGCATTTCACCTCAGACACTTGGACGAGTAAGCATGGCCAAGGGCATTACATCTCGCTCACTGGGCACTGGGTGACTCTTGTGGCTGTGGGACAGGCGCTGCTTAACCTTTACATTTAAAACCTCCTCCACTGCTTCTGCCTCCTCTACCTCCTATAGGGCCTCCACCTGTACCCTCAACCTCTGCCTTTACGAGACACACGTTCCAACAGAGCAGAGCGAACCCCCACCACCTCCGTACTGCGCAGTCAGGGCTCACCGCAATCAGGCAGTCTTAAAATCGATATGCCTTGGAGATCAGTCATACAGCTGAAGAGTTGTGGACAGCTCAAATTTTTTCTGATCAGATCTTCAGCCTGCAACCTGGTCCAGGTGGTTGTAGCCTCTGTGTGTTTTTTCTTTTTATTTGAAGAGTTCACTTCCCAGTATTTTTTTTGTTTGTTTTCTTTTCTTTTTTCTCAAATCTCTTCTTCCTTTTTGGGTACCTGCAAATAGAAACATATTTATGAAAATAATTATTTATTATTTGTAAAAACAAAACCCATTTTCTTCTGTAACTGTCATGTGCTGTATCATGTGTTACTTCCATGAACTTTGACATTTGTTTGACATGTGATTTCCTAATTGGTGCTAGATCTGAATGCCTATTTAAATAGCATGTAATGACAGTGGATACTTGTATCATCTCCTGAAGAAGAACTCCTTGTGACTTTGAAACGTGTTGATCAAGAAAATAAACCATCACTTTCATCTTTACTGTTGGATTGTCATTTGTACAGCAGCACGGTTTTTCACCACAAATCTGTCCAGTTTGAATACTATTGTGTGGTCACTTGCCTGACCAGTGGTCCTGCAGCAGCTATTACACACCAGAATACCTTGAACAGAAGGTGAGTGCAATCTGATTTTATATTTTGTCTCCACCACTGGATAAGACCCTATTTGCGCTTTTATCTCTCTAGCATCTTGTAATACATTTGGGTGTAGTGAAAGACCTGTCGGTCCCTATTACACTGTTACTACTGTGGTGAAATTGATGCCACTTTGGTGGTGTCTGCCAATAATTTTTGGAAATGTGAACACTCCTTGTTGGGTGTCCATCTGCTGGATTGGTTGTAGTGGAAGACCTGTCGGTCTGTATTATACTATTTCTACTGTGGTGAAATTGATGACACTTTATTGTTGTCTGCCAATAATTTTTGGATGTGTGAGCACTCCTGGTTGGGTCTCCTTCATGCGTGTTGCCTGTAGCAGTAGGCCTTCGAGACCGTGAGGCCTCCACTTCCTTTGACTCAACTACCCGTGTTAATATCCTTACATTTTTCTGACAATGGTAGTCTACAAATCTGATATTTGTGCCACCTAAGTGTGGCTCAGCATGAAAGCAGGTAGAGGTGTTGCATGTGGTATCAGGGCTCCCAGCAAAGGGGTGTGTAGCCCAGCTGTGACTGGAGCCACATGTTACCCTGGAGGATGCACGAAAGGTAAATCCATGATAACCTATAAGCACACAACACTTCACATTTTCCCTGGTTCCACCAGAGGGAGCCCTTGAGACGACAGTAGTGAGATGAAGGCAGTCTAGCTGAGAGTTAGCTAGTCGTTGGTTTTACCTCAGAGTGTCAGATCTTGTCAGAGCGTGTTGCAGAGCAGACAAGCTAGTTACCTCAGACGAGTAGAGAGGGAAAGACTAGCCAAAGAAAGACTTATCTGAGGACTTCAGAACTGCTCAGCTTACATCGTGGAGTCCAGTAGCAGTGGAAGGGATTGCCACTTAGTCTGGTCAAAGTTGAGTCCACTGAGAGTGCTTCAGCGAGCGTTTCAGTAAGTAAGCGTGCCGACGCTTGGAGAGCGGTGAAGAAAAGAAAGCTGACATCTGCTGCTAGTTTGTGCTTATGATAGTGGTGAGAGTAGGACGAAAGGTAGGTGGAAGAAAGAGGAAAAGAGAGTGACCGAGGTCAACCAGCATTGATAGCTTACCTCCACTCTGCACCACCGGACACCGGGTCCGCGCTTACCAGCATCTGCACGACTGGTAGGAGACACCGGAGACCCTGGACTTCAAGTCGCAGGGGCCCAGCAGTGCTGATACGTAACCGAGGTTAGGAAGACGGGGGTCTGGCAGGTACCACCACAAAGACACTGTTCTGTCCACAAGAAGACCTCACCACAAGGTCAGCCGGGCGTAGCTGAAAACACAGAGTTAAGCTTTGTTTTATGCAAGTCAGAAACTCACACACATTAAAGGCGTAAGGAGGCCCTACACCTACTCAGTGGATTACTGGACGTGCATCCTCCACCCTGACGGCTTCCCAGGACGTGCCTGCAAATATCACCAGTAAAGGTACAGAAAGAGACTTGTTTGTGTGTGTCTGCATTATTGCTCCTGCACCCCTACACCGCCATATACTTTGAGGAATCAGTCTCGCCTGTGGGAGACTTAACACCTTGCTGCCTCAAACCCTCAGAGGACCTACCCTGCAGCGCTGGTCACCCTGACCAGGAACCACAGGTGGCGTCACAAACATTCTATCATCCCCTGTAAATATCCCCCTTTAGTGAGCGCCCAGGGCAACGGACCGAGCTGCGCTACCCGTGACATCCCCCAGTGAAGTGAACGGGCTCGGTGCCGAGTACCCCAAAGCCCTGGTACGTGCGACTCATTCTTTTGGCGTCACGAACAGGATACGAAGCTCGCTATACGTGAGTCCTGTGTGCCTGAAGTGGACTGTTTTTGTGCTAGACACCGTGTTGCTGTTTTTGAGATTTTTGGCACCAGTTGTCCGCCATTGCCCGCCAAATTGCAGCGCTACAGCGCAAAGAGAAGGGGCGTACCTGCAGAAAGCGCACGGAGTCCCGGACACGCCCCTAACGCTGACGCGGCGGCAGGTCCTGTGGAGAACTTCAGTGATCGCTCTGACGTCAGAGAGCCGGCGACGCAGGTCCTTCCACATCGCTGTGCCTGGCAGAGCTTCAGCCTTCAGGAGAAGGTAGGCCACGCTTAACTAGGGGGGCGCAGACATGTCGCAGCCGCAAGCTGACAGCGCGGCCCAGGGCGACCGCTCCGGTGACTTACCCGCCGGCGCTGCCGCGCGGGGTGGAAACGTTGGCCCCTCACCTGGTCCTGTGGCCCCGATAGTACTGCTAACGCTGCCATACATGCCTGGAGCGAAGTGGCTCCCTCAGTACAGCGGTAAGCCAGATACCCTGTCAGGGTTTAAACGCAAAATATGCAGCATAATGGACATGTACCCTATGACAGAGAAACAAAGAGCTGCAGTGGTAGTAGGACAATTGACTGGTGCTGCAGAGAGGGAAGTAGAGACTTGGACAGCTGCAGACCAGGAATCAGTGCTTTCAATTTTCTTAAAGCTGCAGACGATTTTTGAGGACCGCACTGAAACAGATCTCTGGATGAAGTTTTACCAATGCTCCCAGAGACCGGATGACAGTATTAGGGACTATGCCTGCCGACTACAGGGGGCCCTGCGAGCTCTCAAACAGGTCAACCCTATAAATGCCATTAATGAAAGCAAAATGTTGAAGGAACAATTTGTACGGGGACTGAGATCCCAAGCTGAAAGCAGAACTGTCCACTGGTGGTCCTTGGATCATCCTGACGCTACCTTTGATGCCCTAAAAGATATGGCTATAAAAGGACTGCGACCCCTGGAGAAGCCTGAGGTGGCAACCCAGTGTCACCCGGGTGAAGCCACTCTAAAGCCGGCAGCACCCACCTTTTCCCCGCTGGTGGCGGAAGCCAAAACGCAGGTAGCGCCCCCTACTGAGTTGGACTGTCTGCGCTCAGAAGTGCGCCAGCTGACTAAAAACCTGGCCGCTGTAATGAGTGCCCTGCAACTGCGGAAGGAGGAAAGATCCTGCTAGCTGACTGCCCAGAGGATGTCCCTTGGATGAACCGGAGGAAAAGGAGGACGTCGCCCCACCTGAGGAGGACAACGCCACCCCCAGGAGCGACCCCTGATCAGCACCATCCTCGCCGAGAGATCATCTGCTACCGTTGCAACAGAGAAGGTCATCTAGCCCGACAGTGTCATTTAAACGAGCAGTTCCTGGGTCCGAGGGCCAACACCCAGGAATAGACTCATCAGGCCCCTCAGACTGGAACCGCAGGTTTGTGGGAGGAAGACCCTACCTGTCCATCATCCTGGACGGGATCGCAATCCCTGCCCTGCTGGACACTGGATCTCAGGTGACCATCATACCTGATGTCCTGTATAATAAGTTTTGGTCCATGGACAGTCTCCAGCCCCGAGCCCTGACTTTGCTGTGTATGCCTCTAATGGTCTCCCTGTTGATATACTCGGAGCCAAAAACGTGGACGTAAAGGTGGGCAGAGTGGAGCTGAAGGACCAGGGACTCTTAGTAGTAAAGACTGTAAATGAGGAAAATGGCTTAAATGTGGTTTTAGGTACAAACATTATTAGTAACTGTCTGGGAGAGGTTGTGTTTTTGCTCCAACAGCTCGCCGAAGTTGCCAGGCCAAAGCAAAAGGGAATGATCCAGAGGGAGATCCGGGCCCTGATGTGCCAGCAGCAAGCGAAGCTGACAGATGGTGAAATTGGTAATGTACGGGTGACAGACCCGAACCCCATTGTGATACCCCCAATGAGTGAAATGCTTATATGGTGTAGAGCAGCAATAGGTCTGAGAGGACAGAACTACCAAGCAGTAGTAGAGCCCCATTGTTCAGAGCACAGACCTACACTCTTGACTGCTAGAGGGGTAGTAGAAGTACGAAATGGGAGGGTACCAGTACGTCTTCTCAACTGGGGAGAAGATGAAGTAAATTTACCACGTTATGCCACTGTTGCTAAATTACATACCGTAGATAACAACTCCATTTTCACGACCGAGTCCTTAGCCTCCCGCCAACCAGCGGAGGATAATGACCCAGCAACCCAGGTGGAGGATTGGTGTCAGCAGCTCCATGTCGGGACAGACACCACTCCAGCCCACCAGAAACAAGGAGTACTACGAGTGGTACAGGAGTACGCACAGGTATTTAGCAAACACCCACTTGACTTTGGGACCATTAAGGGAGTACACCATCATATCCCTACAGGCAGCCATCCTCCCATCAAAGAACGGTACAGGCCTATACCTCCAGCACACTACCAGAAAGCTAAGGAAATGTTGCGTGACATGAAGGAAGCAGGGGTGATAAGGGATAGTTGTAGTCCCTGGGCAGCACCTCTAGTCCTAGTTAGGAAAAAGGATGGAAGCATGAGAATGTGTGTAGATTACAGACAAGTGAATCGCATTACACATAAAGATGCATACCCTTTACCACGCATTGAGGAATCCTTAGCTGCCTTAAAAACTGCTAACTACTTTTCCACCCTTGACCTCACTAGTGGGTACTGGCAAGTAGCTGTGGCTGAGGAGGATCGGGAGAAGACGGCTTTCACCACCCCAACTTTGAAACCGTGTTGCTGTACCTGGACGACGTAATTGTGTACTCCAAGATGTATGAGGATCATCTGAAGCACCTGGCAGAGGTATTCGAGTCACTGTCCAAATACGGGATGAAACTAAAGCCTTCAAAGTGCCATCTGCTCAAACAAAAGGTACAGTACTTGGGACACATTGTCAGCTCAGAAGGAGTAGTGCCGGACCCCGAGAAGGTCACTGCCATCCAGAAATGGCCAGAACCAAGGAATCTCAAGGAGGTGCGCCAGTTCCTGGGACTGACAGGTTACTACAGGAGGTTTGTAAAGGACTACACCAAGAAGGCAGCGCCTCTGCAGGACCTTCTGGTAGGACAGCCCCTCAAGAGCAGAAATCCTCCATTCCACTGGGGTAAAGAACAAGCTGAGGCATTCAAGGAGATGAAGGAGATCCTGACAGGCGATGAAATCCTAGCCTACCCTGACTACAGCCAGCCGTTCCTGCTGTACACTGATGCCAGCAACGAAGGATTGGGAGCTGTCCTCAGTCAGAAGCAAAATGGGCAAGAAAAAGTCATCGCGTATGCAAGCAGGAAGCTCCGGCCGACCGAGAAGAACCCAGAGAACTATAGCAGCTTCAAGTTGGAGTTCCTGGCGCTGGTCTGGGCCATTACAGAAAGATTCAAGCATTACCTAGCCTCCAGCAAGTTCACTGCTTACACTGATAATAACCCCTTGACACATCTTGAAACAGCCAAGCTGGGAGCCATGGAGCAACGTTGGATGGCTCGGCTGTCGAACTATCAATTTACCATCAAGTACAGGGCGGGCCGTAAGAACGCCAACGCTGACGCCTTGTCCAGAATGCAGCATGAGTCAGACACGGAAGAGGAATTGGATGATCTAGAAGAGATTGAGCTACCTGCATTCCACAGAAATGGGATGATCCACGAGCAACGAGCCTACAGGAGGCAGCGTGGTAAGACGTTAAACCGTTTATCTCACCACAGCTGGAAGGAGACCCAGAACAGTGACCCGGTTGTCAGCCGCATCAAGGAGCTGATAACTCAGGAAGGTTCCTCCTTGGAGAAGGATGCGTCTCAACAAGCAAAGCAGCTGTGGAACGAGAGAAGCCGGCTGTTTATCTACCGAGAGAAGCTGTGCCAAAAGTACGTCAACCCCAGAACCCATGAGATGGTATGGCAGATAGTAGTTCCAAGAACGGACATCCAGATGGTGTTGGAAGCTTACCACGATAGAGCGGGGCACTTTGGCTGGAAGAAGCTGGAAACCCTACTGAAGTGTCGTTTCTACTGGGTGGGAATGCGAAGTTCCATCGAGAAATGGTGTAAAAACTGTGCGTCCTGTAGCCTCCGAAGAAAAGACTACAGCAGCCAGAAAGCACCCCTGCAACCCATCAAGACGACTCGTCCCTTAGAGATCGTGGCCTTGGACCATGTAAAGTTGTCACCCAGCCGGTCAGGATACTCATATGCCCTGACCATGGTGGATCACTACTCCAGGTTCCTGGTGGTTGCCCCTGTCAAAGATCTGACAGCTGAAACAGCAGCAAAGACGTTTCAAGGCGTATTTCTGCAGACCCCATGGATATCCAGAGCAAGTGTTAACGGATCGGGGTCCTGCATTTGAAGCCGAATTGTTTAAGGAATTCTGTCATTTGTACGGATGCAAGAAGATTAGAACCACACCGTACCACCCTCAGACAAATGGTCTCTGTGAAAAGATGAATCACATAGTCATTGATCTGCTGAAGACGGTACCACTTGAGGAGAGGAATCGGTGGCCAGACCTACTACCTGACCTGGTAGATCTGTACAATCACATACCTGTGAGTTCCACTAATTGCACCCCAGCCTACCTTATGCGAGCAAGACCAGGAAAGCTGCCTATGGATTTGGAACTTGGTGTTGTAGAACCAGAAGCTGATGTTACTACTGAAGATTAGGACACGAACCGACAGGAACAGTACAGGAGAGTACAAGCCTGCGTGGAAGATAGTCTCAATAAAGTAAGGGAAAAGCAAGAGGAGAACTACAACAAAAGTGCGCCAGCTAAACCTTTTATGCCTGGAGAAATTGTGCTAAAAAGGAAAAGAAGAATGCACAAACTAGACGATCAGTGGGAAAAAGAGCCATATGTCGTGCAAAGTTCCAAGTTTGACAACAGGAAAACCTGTACCATTAGCAAAGATGGAGGAAAGAGGACCACAACGGTATCCAGAGACCACCTAAAACTGTGTCCAGACATGTTAAAACTTCATGAGGAAGAACTTGTTATGGAAAAGGAGAAACCAGGTGAAGTCATACACACGGACCTAGGAGATTTTCCTGCAGATTGGCCTTGTATCGGGGACGCTGTGATTATTCCAGTACTTCAATTTTACCAACCACAAGAAGCACCCCAACGTTGAGTTGAACCAGTTGCCGCAGCAGAAGAAATAGTTCGTGAGGAACTTGCTCCTGTAGCATCTCCAGAAGTAGAATCTCAAAGAATGGAATCTCAAAACATGGAACCTTCAGATGTAGGGTCTCAGGAAGAAGAATCCCCTGGCGAAACAGAACCGCATCGCCCAGTCGCTAGTATGCTTGCCAGATCCCTAGAGAGGTGGAGGCAGATTTACAGTTTTCCGGCACGCAGGACAGATAGGCCAGAGGCTACTATACCTGACACCACACCACGTAGGTCAGTACGCACAACGAAAGGAAGGTTACCTGTTAGGTACCAAGAGTAGGCCTAGCAAATTACTCCAGTGAACCAATATCCAAGTGTAAAAATGTAAATAAGATTTGTGTAAATATTTGTATATATGTTACTTGTATTATGAAACGTTTGAAGTGTCCTTACCTCCCGCAAGGGAAGAGTTATAATTATGTTTATTTGTTGATGTTATAAAAATTGATTTCTTTTTCAGCCCGGGAGTGCTGA
This sequence comes from Oophaga sylvatica, assembly GCA_033576555.1. Lineage (NCBI taxonomy): Eukaryota > Metazoa > Chordata > Amphibia > Anura > Dendrobatidae > Oophaga > Oophaga sylvatica. The sequence continues at coordinate 82,589,987 of JARQOD010000005.1, forward strand.
TATTAACTAGGGGGGGATGTGTAGCCCAGCTGTGACTGGAGCCACATGTTACCCTGGAGGATGCACGAAAGGTAAATCCATGATAACCTATAAGCACACAACACTTCACATTTTCCCTGGTTCCACCAGAGGGAGCCCTTGAGACGACAGTAGTGAGATGAAGGCAGTCTAGCAAGAGTTAGCTAGTCGTTGGTTTTACCTCAGAGTGTCAGATCTTGTCAGAGCGTGTTGCAGAGCAGACAAGCTAGTTACCTCAGACGAGTAGAGAGGGAAAGACTAGCCAAAGAAAGACTTATCTGAAAGCCTGAGGACTTCAGGAACTACTCAGCTTACATCGTGGAGTCCAGTAGCAGTGGAAGGGATTGCCACTTAGTCTGGTCAAAGTTGAGTCCACTGAGAGTGCTTCAGCGAGCGTTTCAGTAAGTAAGCGTGCCGACGCTTGGAGAGCGGTGAAGAAAAGAAAGCTGACATCTGCTGCTAGTTTGTGCTTATGATAGTGGTGAGAGTAGGACGAAAGGCAGGTGGAAGAAAGAGGAAAAGAGAGTGACCGAGGTCAACCAGCATTGATAGCTTACCTCCACTCTGCACCACCGGACACCAGGTCCGCGCTTACCAGCATCTGCACGACTGGTAGGAGACACCGGAGACCCTGGACTTCAAGTCGCAGGGACCCAGCAGTGCTGATACGTAACCGAGGTTAGGAAGACGGGGGTCTGGCAGGTACCACCACAAAGACACTGTTCTGTCCACAAGAAGACCTCACCACAAGGTCAGCCGGGCGTAGCTGAAAACACGGAGTTAAGCTTTGTTTTATGCAAGTCAGAAACTCACACACATTAAAGGCGTAAGGAGGCCCTACACCTACTCAGTGGATTACTGGACGTGCATCCTCCACCCTGACGGCTTCCCAGGACGTGCCTGCAAATATCACCAGTAGTGTTGAGCATTCCGATACCGCAAGTATCGGGTATCGGCCGATATTCGCGTTATCGGAATTCCGATACTTAATTCCGATACTTTTTCCATATCGTATACCGGAATCGGAAGTTCCCATAATTCTTTGAGAGGCAATGTGATTTTAGTCAGCCAATGAGGAATCCTACGAAGTGTGGGCACATCCTGTAATGATGCGGTCATCTTAACTAATGGCATGGCTGTGATTGGCTGCTGAAATGATGTCAGAATGCACTATAAAAGGCGCCGCAGCCATTTTAGCGTCACTGTGCTGTGAACTCAGTTAGGGACAGAACGCTGCTGTGCTGACTCTGAGGGACAGTTAGATATTGCGATTTTGTGTACTACTGTGCTTGAGGCAGGCTAGTTTACCAACCGCTGTGTAAAGCTTCATTTTGCCAGTGTTGTTTTAACAGCTCTGTGCAAGGTGTGTGTGTGACAGTGCAGGTGACGCTGCAGTTTGCTCTGCATCCACCGCTGTTTGTAGGCATCTGCACGTGTCACTTTTTTTTTTTTTTTTTTATTTTATTTAGTGGAATTGGTGCAGCTCCATTATATTAGAAAAAAATCAAATCTATTAGTGTGACGTGCTTCCATCCGTATACAATACATTGGTTGCAAACACTATAGAAGTACAGAAAGGAGCTTTTCACAGATTGTGGACAGTTGTGTTTCAGTGTTCACTTCAGTCTGTGTTTTTTACTTTTTTGAGTGCAGATCACGCTCCAGTTACTTGTTCAAGCACTGCTGCTTGTACTCTGCTGAGCGTGTCTCAGTGGCTCATCCTTTTCATTTATCTCCAATTGGTTCTGCTACATTCCATTTAAAATAAATCTAATCTATTAGTGTGACGCGCTTCCATCCGTATACAATACATTGGTTGCAAACACTATAGAAGTACAGAAAGGAGCTTTTCACAGATTGTGGACAGTTGTGTTTCAGTGTTCACTTCAGTCTGTGTTTTTTACTTTTTTGAGTGCAGATCACGCTCCAGTTACATGTTCAAGCACTGCTGCTTGTACTCTGCTGAGCGTGTCTCAGTGGCTCATCCTTTTCATTTATCTCCAATTGGTTCTGCTACATTCCATTTAAAATAAATCTAATCTATTAGTGTGACGCGCTTCCATCCGTATACAATACATTGGTTGCAAACACTATAGAAGTACAGAAAGGAGCTTTTCACAGATTGTGGACAGTTGTGTTTCAGTGTTCACTTCAGTCTGTGTTTTTTACTTTTTTGAGTGCAGATCACGCTCCAGTTACATGTTCAAGCACTGCTGCTTGTACTCTGCTGAGCGTGTCTCAGTGGCTCATCCTTTTCATTTATCTCCAATTGGTTCTGCTACATTCCATTTAAAATAAATCTAATCTATTAGTGTGACGCGCTTCCATCCGTATACAATACATTGGTTGCAAACAATATAGAAGTACACAAACGGGCCTTTCACAGCTACTGAACATGGGTTTTTAATTTTTAACTAAAATATGTATTTTTTCAAATGACACAAATATAAGTAATGTTGAAGAGGAATAGTCCTACATCCATTGTTTGCACAATATTACAGGTGTACATCATGTCCCTTAATCAACAATGTATTATTATATTTACTTGTATGCTTTTATTTAAAAGCCAAGAACACAGAAGGATAACCTTCGCACTGCAGCTGTTGTCAAAGTTCAACCCACATTATGCACTTCCAACATTGCAGCATTTGAGGCATGATGTGAGTTGGATTGGTCAAAGTTATGGAGTGAGAAGGTTCACCATCAGTACCCTATAGCATAAGTATGCTTTTGTGTTAGCATTTGTGTTAGACATGTGGATATCTGCCATAATATGTCACAATTATTTAGTTACAGATTTGTTACCAACACTAATCATTGAATGGTTTTAAATTTGACGTTTCACTTGTTTACAGCTTAGAAATAAGGGTGTAGCCTGATATCTATGTGTAGCACTAGCCACTTTAACATGTCATGTTTTTTTAAACATGTGTAGCTAGGTAGCAGTAATTTTTGCCGGACACACAGCAGGGGAACAGCAGGCGTTACTGAACCCCACTATCACTATAGCTTGTGTATTGGTCTGTGGACACGACACTTCTGAGCAGCAACTGGCAGTGTTGTAGCCCAGGGAGTATAGCTCAGGTGGTAGAAAGATGAACATAACAGGAGACATGGAAAACGTTGCCAACCAGTTAGTTAATCTGAAACCGGACAGGCAAATTCAGGCGAGATCCATGCCTAGTTCATTTTCAGAAAAGTAAGCCGTTCTACATTATCGTAGGATAGTCGCATGCAACGGTCTGTTAGTACACCACCTGCAGCAGTAAAGACGCGCTCCGATAATACACTGGCAGCAGATCAAGCCAGCACCTCCAATGCATACTGGCTAAGCTCTGGCCATGTATCCAGCTTAGAGACACAAAACTTGAATGGGGAAGAGCCATCTGGGAGTACACTGAGAGGGCAAGACATGTAGTCTGTCACCATCTTACGGAAATGTTGCCTCCTGCTGACTGGAGCCGTCTCGGATGGTGTAGACATTGGTGGCGCTGCCACAAAACTTCGACACATTTGGAACATACTGTTCTTGCCCTGTGCAGAGGCGCTGCTTGTGCTCCCTCTTGTTGCAGAGCTGTCTCCACTGCCTCGACGCACAGAGCTGCTTTGTAAATCAGTAGCAGCAGCAGTGCTCTCGGCTGGAATGGAGAACATTATGGATTGCACCAGTGTGTCTTGGTACTTCCGCATTTTACGCTCCCGGTTCAACGGTGTGATGAGGCTTTGTAAGTTGTCCCGGTAGCGAGGGTCTAGGAGGGTGTACACCCAATAATCAGACGTGGTGTGAATGTGTTCGATGCGGCGGTCGTTTCTCAGCCACTGCAGCATGAAATCAACCATGTGCTGCAGACTCCCAACTGGCCAAGAAACGTTGTCCCCTGCAAGAGGCGTCATCTCCGCCTGCTGTGCATCACCCCACCCTTGGTCTACATACTGACTAGAGCATTGTCTACCTCCCTCTGGAGCGATGTCTTCCTCCTCCATTGACTCCTCCTCATCCTCCTCACAAAGTCCTTCAAATACATATAAATTTACAAAATTTAAAACTCAAAATTTAAAAACTTTGTATCATAATTCTGTAACATCAGTTTATGGAAACACAATAGCATTACAAAAGGATAGACAAAAAATGTACATTATGTGCTTTGTAAATACATTAAAAGTTTGTAATGGTTATGAAAATATAGACAGCGACTCTGGAGGTTCAATTGTTGATACAGCATGGTACTTTGAAAGTCCTCCAGCCCTTTGTGAGGAACCACGTTGCGCTGACTGTCCAGAAGGTGATGGAATTTGTGACTCCTCATCCTCCACCTCTTCCAAAACCTCATGCCTTAGTGCTTGCAGTGTTTTTTGAAGCAGGCAGATAAGGGGGACAGTCAGGCTGACTAGTGCATCATCTGCACTCGCCATCCGCGTTGACTCATCAAACGCACGCAAAACGTGGCAGATATCCTTCATAGAGTTATTCGCCACTCATTACACTGGCAGTGGCTGCCCATTCATTATAGGATCCAATTCTAATTACTGGTTCTCACCAACAAAGCTCTCCACAGCGCAGCACCCCCCTACATCTCCTCCCTTATTTATATTTATCGGCCTAACCGACTGCTGCACTCTGCAAACGACCTTCGACTAACCTCTGCACTAATCCGTACCTCCCACTCCCAACTCCAAGACTTCACCCGCGCTGCGCCAATCCTCTGGAATGCTCTACCCCAAGAAATTAGGACTATCCGCAATTTGGATGGTTTCAGGCGCTCCCTCAAAACACATTTGTTCACAGTGGCCTATCACATTCACTAATCAAAGTCATTCTATGTGTAATTCTGTGTGTGTAGCCCATTCACTATCTCCATGCATCCCTCACTTCCTTAAAATGGCTGGACCATCATTGTAAAAACACCATTGTATATAAACACCTGTACTTTGTATCTCCCACACCTCATTGTAGATTGTAAGCTTTCACCAGCAGGGGCGGCTGATTTTGCTTTAATTATTGTATTGTTAACGTTGTTACTTATGACTCGTGTTTTGAAACTGTTAAACTGTAAAGCACTGCGGAATATTATGGCGCTATATAAATAAATAATATTATTATTCTTATTATAGAGGCCCACTCAGTAGTGGTGAAGTGTGAACGCCGCAAATTGCGAGTTGACTGCGCCTGATGCAGCTGATACTCCATTACTGTTGGCTGCTGCTCACACAACCGCTCCAACATATGTAACGAGGAATTCCACCTGGTGGGTACGTCACATATGATGCGATGTTCATGAAGGTGAAATCTGCGTTGCAGAGCTGCAATCAGCGATCTGGCCATGCTGGAACGTCGCAAGTGAGCGCACTCTAGGCGGACCTTGTGCAGCAGTGCATCAAGATCCGGATAGTCCCTCAAAAAACTCTGCACGACCAAGTTGAGCACATATGACAGACATGGTATGTGAGTGAGGTTGCCAAGGCCCAGAGCTGACACCAGATTTCGGCCATTGTCACACACTACCAAGCCTGCCTGTAGATTCTCTTCCAAAAACCACACGTCGCTCTCCTGCTTTATGGCATTACAGAGCTCCTGCGCTGTGTGGCTAAGATTCCCCATGGAAATTAATTTCAGGATGGCCTGTTGACATTTGGACACGGCTGTGCTCATATCGGTCGCAACAGGTAAACGTTCACGGGTCCATGTGGAGGTAGACCGTGACGGCTCCTGCAGCGATGATTCTGAGGAACTGGAATAGGAGGAGGAATCAATGTGTACAGACTTGATTCCTGCAATCCTTGGAGTTGGCAGAACACGTACAGCGCCACTCGCAAGATCAGTACCCGGCTGCACAACATTGACCCAATGGGCAGTGAGGGAAAGGTATTGTCCCTGGCCATGGGTGTTAGAACCCTCTTGTTAGGTTTTGTTTCAGTTTGCTGGTCACATGACCTTTTTTCCCTATTTAGTCTGGCTCCGCCCTTCTGGCTTTGCTTGACTTCATTGTATTATCTACTGTTAAGCTAGCCGGGTGCTTAGGTGCCTTAATCTGTCAGTTTTGCTTGATGTTAGGATCACAAAGTATTTATTTTTCTGTTTAATTATCCATGCTACAATTTATGTTAGGAGGTGTCCACCTTTTCTCACAGTCCCTAGATCTTGTAGGGATTACTCCCTCGCAACTATAGGTCTTCGTTCACACTAGATGAGGACTTTAGCGGGTCTGGTCGCAGGATCAGGTTCCCCGTTACATCGTAGGGATTCAGCTTAGTTGTATTGTAGGGACAGAATTCCCTTCTTTCCTTACTGGTTGTAGCAGATCATAACAATGGGTACTGGTCCACGCATCGGTGGTCAGGTGGACCTTGCTACTGAGGGCTTTTAGTAGCGCATGTTTAATTTTTCCCTCAACATGCTTTTGCAGACCAGGGACGGCTTGCCTGCTGAAATGAAATCGGCTTGGCACATTGTATTGTGGGATTGACAATGATATTCAGTTACGGAAACTGTCTGTCTCCACCAGCCTGAATCACAGCATTTCAAGGGACAGGAGTTTTGCAATGCCAGCATTCAGAGCCTGTGCTCGTGCATGGTTTGCGGAGTATGGCCGTCTTTTATCCCATGCCTGTGCTACCGCTGGCTGTTTTGTGGCCTGGGAGTGTGAGGATGACAGGGAACTTGCTGCTGTGTGTGGAATAACAGTTTGTCTCTGGACAACAGTGGCCGAGGTTCTTCCATGGCGATCCTGTGAGGAAGCATAACCAGCTGTGTGTGAGCTCGATGAAGAGGCTTCAACACAACCTGAAGATGTAGGTGCTGCTGTAGGTTGGCCTACATCTCTAGTGTGTCTTTGTAACTCAACTACGTGCTTTGTCCGCACATGTTTCCACATATTTGTGGTATTGAGGTGACTGACACTTTTAGCTATTTTTAATTTTTAATTACACAGCTTGCATTTCACATAGCAAATATCATGTGCAAGTGTGTGAAAAAAGGACCACGCAGTGCAAGTCCTGGGAGCGCACGTTTTGACTTTTGGAAGACAACTGCTCCGAACAGGTGCCAAACTGGAGGCTACAGGCAACCGAGTCTGCAGCCTAACTCTCCCTCCTGTTTGTACCGTTGGGGCAATGTCTTCCTCTATCTTCCTTCTATCACTAACCATTTCTCTAGGCCTCTCCCAGCTTTCAACCAAAGTACTGGTTCTCACCCACAAAGCTCTCCACAGTGCAGCACCCCTCCTACATCTCCTCCCTCATTTCTATCTATCGGCCTAACCGACTGCTGCGCTCTGCAAACGACTTTCGACTAACCTCTGCACTAATACGTACCTCCCACTCCCGACTCCAAGACTTCTCCTGCTCTACGCCAATCCTCTGGAATGCTGTACCCCAAGAAATTAGGACTATCCACAATTTGCATGGTTTCAGGCGCTCCCTCAAAACACATTTGTTCAGAGCGGCCTATCACATTCACTAATCAAAGTCATTCTATGTATTCTGTGTAAGTGTGTGTGTGTCTCTAGCCCATTCACTATCTCCATCCCTCAGTCCCTTAAGATGGCTGGAACATCATTGTAAATGCACCATTGTATATAAACACCTATACTTTGTATCTCCCCCATCTCATTGTACATTGTAAGCTGTCACGAGCAGGGGCGACTTATTTAGCTTAAATTATTGTATTGTTAACGTTGTTACTTATGACTTGTGTTCTGAAACTGCTAAACTGTAAAGCGCTGCGGAATATGATGGCGCTATATAAATAAATATTATTATTATTCCTCTGAGCTGCTCCCACCACCTTCCTGTTCTTCATGCCATGTTGGGTCTTGGACCTCATCATCTCCACTACCCTCTTCCAACACCTGCTGTTGGGTGGTCTGGCCAGCACCATGCTCAACAGAAACTGGCACCTGGGTCTCATCATCATCATCAGATGCGTTCTGCGGTGTGCTGACCATCGGCACTGTCTCACCCGCCTCTTCAGATTCAGAGAGACACAGCTGTTGCGCATCACTGCATACTCCCTCTTCACATTACAGAATGCTGCTTGGCTGGGCCCCTGTTTGCAAGCCAATAGATTCTGAGAACAGAAGCAGACACTCAGCTGGCTCCTGTACAGAACTCTCTGACTGCCTGGGCAATTTGCCAGGCGGTGAAGAGACAGATGGTTGCCCAACAGTGCTGTGGTCCTGAGAGGAGGTGGAAGCAATTGAAGTCGATGCATTGGCTGAGATCCAAACAACAACGGCTTCAATTTGTTCTTCCCGCAGCAGGGGGGTACTCCGAGCTCCTACAAAAGTGCGCATAAAGGAACGCTCACGGCCCGGGGAAAACTGGTGGATGCTGTGTCACTGGGGGCCGCAGCAGCCACAGAATCCCCACGTCCTCTCCCTGAAGAAACTCCACGACCACGTGCCTTACTCCCTGCCTTCTTCATCTTGGTAGATTGATAAAGAAAGTCTGAAAAGTTATAAGGTCTAAGTGTGGTTATTCCGCAGAGACTGCAGTGAACACTGCACACAACTGTTCACTACCCAATGCGTCTCAGCAGGAAGGCAGTCTGTGCGTCAAAACAAAGGCACAAGCATACATCCATGTACCCTGTTTATACAGCTATATAAAAAAAAATATGTAGTAGTGACGCACACTTTATTGAGGTACAGTATTACATCGCCATTCACCATCTGTGGCTATGCAGTGTCATCTATATATACCTTATCTATCTGTTGTCATGCTTCCAAGTCGACAGTCAGCCATAAATAGCAATTTTCACTATGCACTATGCACTTTTTAAAGGTTATGTTTGTTAATAAAAATGATTATTGCCACATATTATGAGTATTACATGATGGAAATTGTATAATTTTGTATAAAATATTTAGGGACATTATTCAGCAAATGGAACATTTTAGTAATATCACAGATAACTTGTAATGCTGATGATGTTTTGAAGTCAGACATTCATTGTCTATACAATAAAAATGGTGTACATACTGTTACTTATCCATCATTAATGGATTCAGATATGTACTTGTATGCTTTTATGTACAACCGTATAGCAGATTCCTTAACTAATTTATTTTGTGGTTTGCATTGCTGTTCAACATGTTAATGTATGTGTTTATGTTTGTCAATTCTTTATTTATCTAGATATTAGTTTAAATGAAATCATCATCTTATGGTAGTAAAGGTTATCTTTCTCTTGTTTGAAGTATAGACATTTAAAATTGACAGGTAACAAGGAAATTACTTGATCTAGTATTTAAACATCCTCCTTGACCCTGGGCTCCAACACCGCCAGTTGTTGCTCGGAAGTGCTGTTAGCACAGTCAACACTTGCTCCTGTGTTACTGGGGTTCAGTAACGTCAGCTGGTCCTCGGTTGTGCCATTGGCTCTTTTCCTTCTGCTGCCCCTCCGGGTTCCAGCACAGTCAGCTGGTCCTCGTTACTTGCATTGGCTCTTGTACCTTCTGCTACCCGTCCGGGTTCCAGTACCGTCAACTGGTTCTCCGCAGTGCCTTTGGCCTAGGTGCCTCCATCTCGGTATCCGAGTTCCAGCAACGTCTGCTGGTCCTTGGTAGTGCTTTGGAGCACAGGTACCTCCTGCTTAGTAACCGTGTCCCAGTAACGTCAGCTGGTCCTCGGTTGTGCCATTGGCTCTTTTCCTTCTGCTGCCCCTCCGGGTTCCAGCACAGTCAGCTGGTCCTCGTTACTTGCATTGGCTCTTGTACCTTCTGCTACCCGTCCGGGTTCCAGTACCGTCAACTGGTTCTCCGCAGTGCCTTTGGCCTAGGTGCCTCCATCTCGGTATCCGAGTTCCAGCAACGTCTGCTGGTCCTTGGTAGTGCTTTGGAGCACAGGTACCTCCTGCTTAGTAACCGTGTCCCAGTAACATCAGCTGGTACAAGATTGTGCTACAAATACAAGATACGGAACAAGAGACACAAGAACAATAAGCAGAAGATCTAAAAGCAGAAGAACATGAAGTATAAGACCAAAATGAAGAGCAAAATATATGCTCTAAATTCTAAGCAGAAGAAGACTAAGCAGTGTATGGGGGTGAGTCCGTTCCTCCTCGTGGTGCCCCTGGAAAATGCCTGCTGCTGCAGGCTAAACTGAACACGGACAAATACTGTTGTAATTTAAATCTTTTGTGACAGCAAGAACGGAAGGATGAAAAATTCATACTTTGACAGATTACAAGTACAGGATTCTCTGTCACAAATAAGAATATGATGAAGAAGATGAAGCAGAATATGAATAAGAATAATAGTTTAATAAGAAGAATATGAGTAATGTTAACAAAGATGAATAGCAAGAAGTTTAAGAAGAAGATAAAGAAGGTGAAGATGAAGAATAATTTGATGAAAAAGATGATGCTGCAGAAGATTATGAAGGAGAAAGTGTGTGAAAAGTTAAAAAGGTGAAGATGAAGAGCATGGAAGTTGTGTAATATACATATTTGCCAAAATATAAAAAACGTTAACATTGTCAATTTCTTCGTCAATCCGAACATCTTTAAAAAAAAAAATATTTATGCTATTCCATTTGATTGGGTTAAACATCTATGCCTTTAATGTCTCCTCAACCTTCCCCAATACATTCTACATTACTCTTTCTTGTTTTCCTTCATGTACAATTAACCAACAAGGCAAGAATGGGTTTTTTTTAATTTCGATATTTTGTTCCCATAGACTTACATGGGACTTCCGGTATCGGTATCGGGTATCGCCGATATTTTAGTGATATCGGCGATACCATTCCGATTCCGATACTTTAGGATATCGGAAAGTATCGCTCAACTCTAATCACCAGTAAAGGTACAGAAAGAGACTTGTTTGTGTGTGTCTGCATTATTGCTCCTGCACCCCTACACCGCCATATACTTTGAGGAATCAGTCTCGCCTGTGGGAGACTTAACACCTTGCTGCCTCAAGCCCTCAGAGGACCTACCCTGCTGCGCTGGTCACCCTGACCAGGAACCACAGGTGGCGTCACGAACATTCTATCATCCCCTGTAAATATCCCCCTTTAGTGAGCGCCCAGGGCAACTGACCGAGCTGCGCTACCCGTGACATCCCCCAGTGAAGTGAACAGGCTCGGTGCCGAGTACCCCAAAGCCCTGGTACGTGCGACTCAGGGGCCTACACCGATCCCTCACCCACCTCGTCTTACTGTGATGTGCAATTGAAAGCTGTAAATACTGTCCCAGACCCCGATACCTCATGCCTGGCTGACTGCTACAGTTTCATGCTGCAATTTGTACTGTGGGTGATTTGAGGCCACTTTCCTGGTGTCTGTCCCTCATTTGATGTGTTTTGGTAGAATTTGGGGCTGTTATAAGGTGTTGTGCATGTGTTTGTTTTTGTATTCAACTGATGTTAATGGCGTTAGGATTAGTGTTGAGCGATACTGCCCAATATCCTAAAATATCGGATCAGATTGGATCGGCCCGATACTCAAAAAGTATCGGGTATCGCCGATCCAATACCGGAAACTCAATGCAAGTCAATGGGACAGAAATATCGGAACTAAAAAAACCTCTTTCTTTCCTTGTAAACACTAGATATACACACATAGAATACATATATATATATATATATATATATATATATATACATGTCATTGTGACATATATACCGTACATACTCGTGTATAAGCCGAGAATTTCAGCCCATTTTTTAGGGCTGAAAGTCCCCCTCTCGGCTTATACGCGGGTCATATACGGGGGTCGGCGGGAAGGGGGAGCGAGGGTGTCGGATTATACTCACCTCTCCGCCGCCGCGGTCTCTGCAGCCCCCCTGCTTCTCCCACGATCTCCGGCTCCTTCCTGCAGCGGTCACATGGTACCGCTCATTAAAGTCATGAATATGCACATATTCATGACTTTAATGAACGGTACCATGTGACGGCTGTAGGAAGAAGCGCTGCAGAGATCGCCGGGAGAAGAGGAAAGGCTGCAGGGACGCGCGGCAGAGGGGTGAGTATAGCTATATTTACCTGTCTTCTCTCCACCGCTGTGCTGCGTCCTGTCTGACTCCTCTGGCTGTGAATGATAAGCAGAGGGCGCGATGACGTCATTAGTGAGCGCCGCGCCCCCTGCCAGATCATTCACTGCCGCAGTGCCGAGGACCAGGAAGAGGACGCAGCGCTGCGGTGCAGAGAGGACAGGTAAATATCTCAGGTGCCGGGTCCTGAGCGAGCGGTGACGCCGGCACCTGTCCCCCATAGCGCGCCGGTGTCCCCACCTGCTCAGGACCCCGGCACCTGGCCCCCAGCGACGAGAGGTGAGTATGTCATTTTTTTTATTTTTTTTTTGCAGCAGCATATGGGGCATAATCTGGAACATATGGGGGCATAATATGGAGCATATGGCGGCATAAACTGTGGAACATATGGGGGCATAATATGGAGCATATGGGGGCATAAGCTGTGGAACATACGGGGGCATAATATGGAGCATATAGGGGCATAATATGGAGCATATGGGGGCATAAGCTGTGGAACATATGGGGGCATAATCTGGAGCATATGGGGGCAAAATATGGAGCATATGGGGGCATAATATGGAGCATATGGGGGCATAAGCTGTGGAACATATGGGGGCATAATATGGAGCATATGGGGGCATAAGCTGTGGAACATATGGGGGCATAATCTGGAGCATATGGGGGCATAATATGGAGCATATGGGGGCATAAGCTGTGGAACATATGGGGGCATCATATGGAGCATATGGGGGCATATGCTGTGGAACATATGGGGCATAATCTGGAGCATATGGGGCATAATCTGGAGCATATGGGGGCATAATCTGTGGAATATATGGGGGCATAATCTGGAACATATGGGGGCATAATCTCTGAAGCATATTGGGCATAATCTGGAGCATATGGGGGCATAATCTGGAGCATATAGGGGCATAATCTGTGCAGCATATGGGGGCATAATCTGCCAGATCATTCACTGCCGCAGTGCCGAGGACCAGGAAGAGGACGCAGCGCTGCGGTGCAGAGAGGACAGGTAAATATCTCAGGTGCCGGGGTCCTGAGCGAGCGGTGACGCCGGCACCTGTCCCCCATAGCGCGCCGGTGTCCCCACCTGCTCAGGACCCCGGCACCTGGCCCCCAGCGACGAGAGGTGAGTATGTCATTTTTTTTATTTTTTTTTTGCAGCAGCATATGGGGCATAATCTGGAACATGTGGGGGCATAATATGGAGCATATGGGGGCATAAGCTGTGGAACATATGGGGGCATAATATGGAGCATATGGGGGCATAAGCTGTGGAACATATGGGGGCATAATATGGAGCATATAGGGGCATAATATGGAGCATATGGGGGCATAAGCTGTGGAACATATGGGGGCATAATCTGGAGCATATGGGAGCAAAATATGGAGCATATGGGGGCATAATATGGAGCATATGGGGGCATAAGCTGTGGAACATATGGGGGCATAATATGGAGCATATGGGGGCATAAGCTGTGGAACATATGGGGGCATAATCTGGAGCATATGGGGGCATAATATGGAGCATATGGGGGCATAAACTGTGGAACATATGGGGGCATAATATGGAGCATATGGGGGCATAAACTGTGGAACATATGGGGCATAATCTGGAGCATATGGGGCATAATCTGGAGCATATGGGGGCATAATCTGTGGAATATATGGGGGCATAATCTGGAACATATGGGGGCATAATCTCTGAAGCATATTGGGCATAATCTGGAGCATATAGGGGCATAATCTGTGCAGCATATGGGGGCATAATCTGTGGAATATATAGGGGCATAATCTGGAGCATATGGGGACATAATCTCTGAAGCATATTGGGCATAATCTGGAGCATATGGGGGCATAATCTGGAGCATATAGGGGCATAATCTGTGCAGCATATGGGGGCATAATCTGTGCAGCATATGGGGGCATAATCTGTGGAGCATCATATGGGGCAAAATCATTTTTCACCCTAGGCTTATACGCGAGTCAATAAGTTTTCCCAGTTTTTTGTGGCAAAATTAGGGGGGTCGGCTTATACACGGGTCGGCTTATACATGAGTATATATGGTATATACATATATTTATAGTTCATACACTTCTACATAGTAAAATAGCCTCTGATTCAATTGCCGGGTAATGCCGGCTTTTGTGAAAATACAGAACCACCCGACATGAAATGACACATGGTTTACATAGAGTTAACCAGTTAACCATGTCTTTTCATGTAGTTTGATATATGGTTTTCACAAACAATTACATGAGTATATGTGTGCAAAATTTGACACATGTAGAAGTTAATTAAAGGTGTAAATTCGTTGTAAAAAAACACATTTTTTTGCTACGAATTTACACCTTTAATTAACCCCTACATGTGTCAAATTTTGCACACATACGCTCATGTAATTGTTAGTGAAAACAATATATTAAACTACATGAAAAGACATGGTTAACTGGTTAACTGTATGTAAACCATGTGTCATTTCATGTCGGGTTCTGTATTTTCACAAAAGCCGGCAATTGAATTAGCGGCTATTATACTATGTAGAAGTGTATGAACTATAAATATAAATATATATATATATGTGTCACAAATTCAATGACATGTATATATGTATATATATATGAGATGTAAAATTGATGAAAAAAATGCGTGGGCTCCCGCCCTATTTTCTCAACCAGACAGACAAAGCCAGCAAGTGGGGGCAGATAATAATAGCCCAGAGAGGGACCATTATTTTTGGCCCCCCCCTGGCTACTAACATCTACCCCCAGACACCCCAGAAAAGGCAAATCTATAATTAGATTCGCCCTTTCTGGCACTTTGCCCGTCTATTCCCATTGCCCTGTAGCGGTGTCGAATGGGTTAATAAGGGGTTAAAGCCACCTTGCTATTGAAAGGTGAGTTTAAGCCAGGTTAATAATTGAGAGCTGTCAATTAGACAACTATCAATTATTAATCCTATTGTATGAAATAAAAATAAAACACACACACTTTAATTAAAAATCATTTTAATGAAATAAACACACAGTTTTTGACCATATTTTATTTTACTGCCATTCCTTGCGAAGCCCTTGTTCACCTGTAATAAAAATAAAATAATAAAGCAACATTATTCTTACCTATCCGATGTTCAGTCAGGTCCCCCGATGTAATCCTTCTGAAAGGCTTAATGTTTACTGCAAAGAACGCAGCTAATGCTGACAGTCTCACAGTAAACCCCCGACTGAATCATCTCCTCTCCTGGCTGACAGGAGAGGAAATGGTTAGCATAATTGATTGCTTCCCACTTTCACTTCAGGTCAGCCAGGGACACCCACATCATGAGAGGGAATCCCGGCTGACCTGAAGTGAACTGATTAACAAAAATAGGGGATCCCCTCTAAAAAAAAAAATGGCGTGGGGTACCCCCTATTTTTGTTAACCAGCCTGATAAAGCAGACTACTGAGGCCTGGTTTTTCAGGCTGTTAAGGAGCCAATATCCATGGACCTTGCAAGCCTGATAATACCAGGCCACAGCAGTCTGCTTATCTTGGCTGGTTAACAAAAATAGGGATCCCCTCTAAAAAAAATGGCGTGGGGTCCCCCTATTTTTGTTAACCAGCCAGATGAAGCAGACAGCTGAGGCCTGGTTTTTCAGGCTGGTAAGGATCCAATATTCATGGATTTTGCAAGCCTGATAATACCAGGCCACAGCAGTCTGCTTAGCTTGGCTGGTTAACAAAAATAGGGGTTCCCCTCAAAAAAAATGGCGTGGGGATCTCCCTATTTTTGTTAACCAGCCAAGTAAAATGCAGACTGCTGCGGCCTGGTATTAAAAGACTGTCAAGGCCCATGGATTTTGGCCCTCAACAGCCTAAAAATACCAGGCTGCAGCAGCCCCACAAATGGCGCATCCAAAGATGCGCCAATTGTGGCACTTTACCCGGCTCTTCCCACTTGCCCTGTAGCGGTGGCAAGCGGGGTAATAAGGGGTTAATGTCACCTTTGATTGATCGGTGACAATAAGACCGGTTAATAATGGAGAGGCGTCAATAAGACACCGATCCATTATTAATCATAGTTTGAAAATTTAAAAAAAAAAACACAGCCAGAAAAAAGTATTTTAATGAAATAAAACACAACACAGTTTTCATTAATTTTATTTCACTCTCATCCTGCGACGCCATCGATCTCCTGTAAAAAAACAAAAATAACAAACCAACACAAATATTCCCTGTCCGACGCAGTCCAAAGTCACGAGTGTCCCATGACGAGTCCAGCTCTGCTACATCTGGATGACAGGCTGAGCCTGACATCCACATAGAGCAGAGCTGCTTACCAGTGCTGCGTCCCCGGCGGTGACGTAATCCGGACTGGTTTACGGCCAGCTGTCGCGAGAGTACAGCTGGCCGAGATTTCCCAGTACCCGGCAGTCACTGCAGTTATCGCGAGATGCTGCACGTGACCGCCAGGGAGAGGGCAATGGCGGCCATCCAGGAGGACGTGACCACCGGGGAAGGGGATCTTCTGCCAGGTAAGTGCTGACTCTGCTGAGTCCTGACACCTGACAGACCCGACCGACACTGACAGTGACAGTTTCGGGAAGTTCCTGTGTCACGTACTTCGTTCTGTGACACAGGAACTCCCATAGACTTTGACGGAAAACTCAGATTCCGGTATCCGATATGACAAAAATATCGGAACTCAGAATCGGAATTCCGATACAGCAAATATCGGCCGATACCCGATATTTGCAGTATCGGAATGCTCAACACTAGTTAGGATATGTCAGCGAATATTCGACTAATTAATAGGCGAATGTTGCAAATTCGGCGAACGTAATCTGAACAGAACGTTGAAATATTCACTCATCTCTAATTACATCCTATCAAATATCATAGGAACAATCTGCTAACAGATTCCAATTAATGGTTGTCTGAGGAATGTTCTTCCACGCTGACTGCACTAGGGCAGCCAGCTCATCAAGATCCACCGCTAGCAGATGCCTTTGTAATTGACGTTCCAGATGTGCTCAATGGGAAACAAGTGCCGAGATGCTGCAGGTCACTGCAGCACTTTAGGCCACACAGGCTGCTCACAGTAGCAAGAGCAACATGTGGTCTGGCATTGGGTAAAATCCTTCTGTGAACCCAGTCATAGCTAAAGGGGTTTTTCCATCACAATAATGACTAGGATATCCAAATATACTTCACTCTCCATATTATCATAGAACCAAGAGTTTGGACTCTCACCAATCAGAGTGTTATGGCATATCACCAGAATATTCTATGATGGTAACACTGCTGCAAAGGGGGAAAAAAAACCTTCCCACAGAAATCAGTAAGGAGATCAAAAGTGCAAACAACACATGCCATGAGATACTCAGCTCCCTCCTGAAATTACAAAATTGCATAACTTATTCATTTTCAACCTTTCTACATGAAATATGTGGTAATTAAAAATTAACATTTAGTTTTGGAAAACCATATATTCACTCAGAAAAGTCATAAAAATTGTCTACAACTCAAGTTGGATTTTAACCACAGAAACACCATAAATACTTAGCAACTTATCAAACAGAATATGTAATATATATATATATATATATATATATACATATATATATATACAGTACAGACCAAAAGTTTGGACACACCTTCTCATTCAACGATTTTTCTGTATTTTCACGACTATGAAAATTGTACATTCACACTGAAGGCATCAAAACTATGAATTAACACATGTGGAATTATACATTACACTTTACAAAAAAGTGTGAAACAACTGAAAATATGTCTTATATTCTAGGTTCTTCAAAGTAGCCACCTTTTGCTTTGATTACTGCTTTGCACGCAAAAAAGGTGAACGGATGGACTCTACATGCCTGGTTCCCACCGTGAAGCATGAAGGAGGAGGTGTGATGGTGTGGGGGTGCTTTTCTGGTGACACTGTTGGGGATTTATTCAAAAAGGAAGGCATACTGAACCAGCATGGCTACCACAGCATCTTGCAGTGGCATGCTATTCCATCCAGTTTGCGTTTAGTTGGACCATCATTTATTTTTCAACAGGACAATGACCCCAAACACACCTCCAGACTGTGTAAGGGCTATTTGACCAAGAAGGAGAGTGATGGGGTGCTACGCCAGATGAGCTGGCCTCCACAGTCACCAGACCTGAACACAATCGAGATGGTTTGGGGTGAGCTGGACCGCTCACCGCTTCAATTTTGAATAAATCCCCAACAGTGTCACCAGCAAAGCACCCCCACACCATCACACCATCTCCTCCATGCTTCACGGTGGGAACCAGGCATGTAGAGTCCATCCGTTCACCTTTTCTGCGTGCAAAGCAGTAATCAGAGCAAAAGGTGGCTACTTTGAAGAACCTAGAATATAAGACATATTTTCAGTTGTTTCACACTTTTTTGTAAAGTGTAATGTATAATTCCACATGTGTTAATTCATTGTTTTGATGCCTTCAGTGTGATTCTACAATTTTCATAGTCATGAAAATACAGAAAAATCTTTGAATGAGAAGGTGTGTCCAAACTTTTGGTCTGTACTGTATATATATATATATATATATATATATATATATATATATATACTGTATATACCAATGGATATGGATATACAGGTGCTTCTCACAAAATTAGAATATCATCAAAAAGTTAATTTATTTATTTCAGTTCTTCAATACGAAAAGTGAAACTCATATATTATATAGAGCCATTACAAACAGAGTGATCTATTTCAAGTGTTTATTTCTGTTAATGTTGATGATTGTGGCTTACAGCCGATGAACACCCAAAAGTCATTATCTCAGTAAATTAGAATAATTAACAAAACACACCGGCAAAGGCATTATAAGCATTTAAAAAGGTCCCTTAGACTGTTTTAGTAGGCTCCACAATCATGGGGAAGACTTCTGACTTGACAGATGTCCAGAAGGCAGTCATTGACACGCTCCACAAGCAGGGTAAGCCACAAAAGATTATTGCTAAAGAAGCTGGCTGTTCACAGAGTGCTGTATCTAAGCATATTAATGGAAAGTTAAGTGGAAGGAAAAAGTGTGGTAGAAAAAGTAGCACAAGCAACCAGGATAATCCCAGCCTTGAAAGAATTTTTAAGAAAAGGCCATTCAAAAATTTGGGGGAGATTCACAAGGAGTGGACTGCTGCTGGAGTCATTGCTTCAAAAGCCACCACACACAGAGGTATCCAGGACATGGGCTACAAGTGTCGCAATCCTTGTGTCAAGCCACTCATGACCAATAGACATCTCCAGAAGTGTCTTATCTGGGCCAAGGCAAAAAAGAACTGGACTGTTGCTCAGTGGTCCAAGGTGTTGTTTTCAGACGAAAGTAAATTTTGCATTTCATTTGGAAATCAAGGTCCCAGAGTCTGGAGGAAGAGTGGAGAGACAGACAATCCAAGCTGCTTGAGGTCTAGTGTGACGTTTCCACAATCAGTGATGGTTTGGGGAGCCATGTCATCTGCTGGTGTAGGTCCACTGTGTTTTATCAAGACCAAAGTCAGCAAAGCCATCTAACAGGAAATTTTCAAGCACTTCATGCTTCCCTGTGCCGTCAAGCCTTTTTGAGATGGAAATTTCATTCTCCAGCAGGACTTGGCACCTGTCCACACTGCCAGAAGTACCAATACCTGGTTTAGAAACAACAGCATCACTGTGCTTGATTGGCCAGCAAACTCGCCTGACCTCAACCCCATAGAGAATCTATGGGGTATTGTCAAGAGGAAGATGAGAGACACCAGACCCAACAACGCAGATGAGGTGAAGGCTGCTATTAAAGCAACCTGGGTTTCCATAACACCTCAGCAGTGCCACAGGCTGATCGCCTCCATGCCACGCCACATTGATGCAGTAATTGATGCAAAAGGAGCCACGACCAAGTATTGAGTGCATTTACTGAACATACATTTAAGTATTCCAACATTTCGGATTTTAAAATCATTTTTCAAGCTGGTATTATAAAGTATTCTAATTTACTGAGATAATGACTCTTGGGTTTCCATTGGCTGTAAGCCATAATCATCAACATAAACAGAAATATACACTTGTAATAGATCACTCTGTTTGTAATGACTCTATATAATATATGAGTTTAACTTTTTGTATTGAAGAGCTGAAATAAATTAACTTTTTTATGATATTCTAATTTTGTGAGAAGCATCTGTCTATATATACACATGTATATCTCAATCATCTTTGAAAACTTGTAACATATAGTATAAATAAGTTGCAGAGGTTC
This sequence comes from Oophaga sylvatica, assembly GCA_033576555.1. Classification (NCBI taxonomy): domain Eukaryota; kingdom Metazoa; phylum Chordata; class Amphibia; order Anura; family Dendrobatidae; genus Oophaga; species Oophaga sylvatica. The sequence goes on from JARQOD010000005.1 coordinate 82,610,255, forward strand.
TAATTATAAAACTGAAAACTGACAGCTATAATATATATATAGTCATGGCCTAAAGTGTTGGCACTCTTGAAATTGTTCCAGAAAATGAAGTATTTCTCACAGAAAATTATTGCAATTACAAATGTTTTGTTATACACATGCTTATTTCCTTTGGAAGCATTGGAATGACAAAAAAGCAGAGCGAAAAAAAAGGCAAATTGGACATTGTTTCACACAAAACCCCTAAAATGAGTTGGACAAAATTGTTGGCACCTTTCTAAAATTGTTTCAAGCAAGTGATGCTCGTTCAAACTCACCTGTGGCAAGTAACAAGTGTAGGCAATATGAAAATAACACCTGAAACCAGATAAAAAGGGAAAAAGTTGACTCAGTCTTTGTATTGGGTGTTTGTGTGTACCACATTAAGCATGGAGAACAGAAAGAGGAAAAGAGAACTGTTTGAGAACTTGAGAACCAAAATTGTTGACAAATATCAACAATTTCAAGTTTACAAGTCCGTCTCCAAAGATCTTGATCTTCCTTTTTCCACGGTGTGCAACATAATCAAGAATTTTACAACCCATGGCACTGTAGCTAATCTCCATGGATGTGGATGGGAGAAAAAAATTGATGAAAGGTCGCAACGCAGGATAGACCGAATGGTGGATAAGTAGCCACAATCATGTTCCAAAGAAATTCTAGCTGACCTGTAGGCCCAGTGTGCAACAGTGTCAGGGTAAACTAGCCGTCAACATTTGAATGAAATTAAACGCTATGGCAAAAGACACAAGAGGACCTAACTGCTGACACAAAGACATATAACACCTAGACTGCAGTTTGTGAAAATGTACATGAATAAGTCAAACTCCTTCTGTGAAAGTGTCTTGTGGACAGATGAGACCAAGATAGAGCTTTTTGGTAAAGCACATCATTTTACTGTTTACCGAAAATGGAATGAGGCCTACAAAGAAAAGAACATAGTACCTACAGTCAAATATGGTGGCAATTCAAAGATGTTTTGGGGTTGTTTTGCTGCCTCTGGCACTCGGTGCCTTGACTGTGTTGCAAGGCATCATAAAATCTGAAGATTGCCAAAGAATTTTGGGCTGCAATGTAGTGCCAGTGTCAGAAAGCTGAGTTTGCATCATAGGTCATGGGTTTTCCAGCAGGACAATGACCCCAAACATACTTCAAGAAACACGCAGAGATGGATGGAAACAAAGTGCTGGAGAGTACTGAAGTGGCCACCAATGAGTCCAGAGCTAAATCCCATTGAACACCTGTGGAGAGATCTTAAAATTGCTGTTTGGAGAAGGCGCCCTTCAAATATGAGAGACCTGGAGCAATTTACAAACGAAGAGTGGTCCAAAATTCCAGTTGAGAGATGTAAGACGCTTGTTGATGGCTATGGGAAGCGATTGATTGCAGTTATTTATGCAAAGGGTGTGCAACCAACTATTAAGATGAGGGTGCCAACAATTTTGTCCCACCAATTTTAGGGGTTTTGTGTGAAATTATGTCCAATTTACCTCTTTTTCTCTATTTTTTTGTGTTGTTCCAATACATACAAAGGAAATAGACGTGTGTGTGTAACAAAACATGTGTATTTGTAATAATTTTCCAGGTGAAATATTTCATTTTCTGGAACAATTTCAAGGGTGCCAACACTTTTGATTTCTAATTAGAACTCTACAACATATTTATCCTGCGTGTTACAAGTTTTCAAAGATGATTGGTGACGTATGTGGTGATGGATTGAAATGACGTAAATCAGTTCCAGAAATAACATACACAGACTTTTCACAACCACAGCTAATGTGCAAGGTATTTGCTGCTCTACTACCAGAATTAGGCACGTGCGATTTAATCTCTATATTTAGTACTGACAGTCTGCTTTTACTTGAGGTGGAGAGAAATTGTGTGATTGTAAAAAGTTTGCCCTTCAGAAATCAATATATGAAGCTTTTGGGTCTAGTGTTGCAGACAATTGCCAAATGGCATTAAGGTCACTTTAAAATGTTAAATTTAGATTTTTTATGTATGAAGATTTTAGGTGTGAAACAACTAATTCTGCCTCTCTTTCCTTAAAAAGAAACAGGTGCAAATAGTCAGAAATTTAAAATGAGTTACTGTTTATTTTTTTACCTGTATTATGCCCATACAGGTTAAGCATAATGGCTCCCAACTAGTACTGCAGATCTGCTCCTTTTCTTTGAATAGGCACTTTAGACAAAAGCTAAGATAAATGCAAATTAAGAATATACCCTCTAGTAAATAAGTAAATAGTAATAGTAACATAAGGTACTTAATTAATACTAATTCTATAAAAAAAAAAAAAAAAGCCATGCCACCACGACATGGTGTACTCTTTCAGGACGGTACTATCCTCCAGTATTAAAACCTCAGCTTGTCTCTGCCGACCTCATTGTAAATAGAGGCAGAGAAAGAACGTGTCAAAACTGTGCAGACAATTGCCCATAGGAAGCTGTATAGATGAAATGCCTAGCTCAAAAAGTGCTGAAGAGCAGTACCTGGCAGCAGCCGCTATAAAATGAATGTAGCTCTACTGTTAATCATTTCTTAATCTTCTGACGATCAAACCCCAAATACCAATGGATCTGTGGAGTTGCTGAGTGTCAGATCTGCACCCATCTTATATTGGTGCCCTGTCCTATGGATAGGTCACCAATAGAGATGAGAAGATCTTGTGAAATTCAAATTTGCTCAATTTTCCCCCCTATAAAATTTAATTTGCGGAGAATAAATTTACATGAATCTCAATACTGGAAAACTTGAAACCGCTCAGATAATACAAATAGTAGAGAGTAGAGAACGAGAATCCTGCTGATCATAAGAGCTTACACTCTACATGAGGGACTTACTCAGTGACTGTGGAGATGGAAAACAACTCTTCAGTACAAACTGTGATCAGTTGGGAACCGCTGATAGCCCAGGTACTGATCACCACTACACTGTACTAGGTATGATAATCCACTGGATTTAGTATAATATTACAGGCTATATTCACTAGTTTCCTAGATATTGAGTTGATCCAGGGAGCTAGTCTGATTGCCGTATGTAGAGTCGGGAAGGAATTTTTTTCCCCAATGTGAAGCTTACTGTTTGCCACTTGGGTTTTTTTTTGCCTTCCTCTAGAGCAACATGTTAGGGCAGGTTAGGATAGGATATGGGTTGAACTAGATGGACTTAAAGTCTTCCTTCAACCTTAATAACTATGTTACTATGTTACAGGATGTCTTAGCTGCAGGGCATTATGGGGAGGCATGGGTAAAAATGAATGATCATTCAAAACTACGTGATCGCTCTGGGGTTATCCTTCACATTGAGTTTTTGTCATTGGCAGTCCTGGAAAAAAACAATTTGCTGTGGTTCTGTACCAATTACGTAGAATGAGTGCTTCCCTCCACTACAATCTGTAACATTTCCATGACACATGTTTAGTGCTTTTCTTTTGATTTCTCTTTTCTGTTAGCTCCCAAATTCTTCGGCAAGCTGTGCCTGGACTTTGAGTCTGTCATCCATCAGATAGCCTACTTTAATTACCTGTTCACAGCAGGGGGGTCTCAGTTGTTGCCTTTGAATTTGATGTCTGACAGAGGGGTGTAATTTATGTCCAAATCTTGGAGAGTGTTTTGCAAGAGATTGGGTATTAGCTTGACCTTCTCCTCTGCCTACCATCCCGAGACCAATGGTCAGACGGAGAGGACCAATCATTCGCTAGAACAGATTTTGTGGTGTCTTGCCATGTCCCAGAAGGATGATTGGTGCTCCTCGTTGCCCGTGGCTGAGTTCGCATTTAATAATTGGGTTAATCAGCCACTGAAACCTCTCAGATTTTCTGTAACTATGGTTTTCACCCCCAGTTTGGTGAATTTTCCAGGCTGGATTCGGGGTGCCCAGGGGCTGATTCGGTGGTTTAATGGTTAGGGGAGGTTTGGAAGGAGGTCTGTTGTGAATGCTCTGGATTCTGAGTTAGGACTCCCTCTGGTGGCTGCTGATAGCAATGGCGCTGCTGTAAGGTTCTTTGTCTCTGTTGACATGTTCCTTAAAACTCAGTTTTCCGTCGGCCATTTTGCTTTCTGTCTTTCTGCAGCTCTTGCCGTCAGTTAATATGGAGTTTCCAGTTTTCATGTTCCCGCCCTGATTCTTCCCTCTTGCTTCTTAAGCAGCCTCAGCTGAACAATCAGTGCTCCTGAATCAAGCCTCAGTCAGTCTGTGACCTGACTCCTGGAAGCCTTGGACTTGTACTCCAGCTATTCCCTACTGAGGAACTTTGGAACACTTTTGGACTCTGGAAACCTGCTGTTTGGTGAATCCATGTTTGCAGAGGAATTACGGTACAGAGAAGAGATCCTGAACCTGCTTTGGAGATTTATTGTAGTGCTTGAAGTTACTCTGGCCTGCTGTGTCTCCTGTCGCTGTTCCTGCAAACTGTGTGAACTTTTCAGCATGCTTGTATGAAGTAATACAACTCATTTCATTTCAACCTATGTCTCCTTTGTTTTCCTCGCACCCAAGCACAAGACGCTATAGGAACTGTACACTATACATGACAAGATTCAGGAGCCAATGTTTAGTGTCTGCTGGGTCTGGGAAAGCCGTGTCTGCTGTGACTGTGGATATCAGATGTCCGTTTAATACCTTATGTGATGACAGTGGTTGTGACTTCTCACAACCATTCCAGCACTTCTGCCTTAAAAGATCTGGAAGATGGAGGCCCGCATAAAGGAACTTTGCGGAGTGACTGATACAATCCTTTCAGATGTACAGACTTTAAAAACCCGTTTTGCAAGCCTACAGGACCTCACTAATCATAATTTGCAAGTGTTTGGACAGACTACCCAGGAATTGCGAGCCAGGATTGAGGCTCTAGAGGAACGAGCCCAGGCTCCTGCCATAACCCCAAGTTCTGGGATCCCCAAATTACCTCCTTTTCGTTTTGGCCGTGAACGTGAGAAATTCAGGGGATTTATTAATCAATGCAATTTATTTTTCTCTGCACATGCTTCACAATTTCCCACTGAACGATCCAAAGTGCTTACTATAATCATGTTGCTTACCAATAAGGCTTTGATGTGGGCAAACCCTCTGATTGAGACTGAGGATGATTGTTTGAATCACCTTGATGCTTTTATTTCAGCCATGGGGCAGGTGTTTGATGACCCCAATCGAGGTGCAACAGCTGAAGCAGCCATGTTAACTTTGCGCCAAGGTAAGCGTTCAGTAGCCGAATATGCCCTGGATTTCAGGAGATGGGCTCTTGATACCACTTGGGACACTTCCGCTAAAAAATCTATTTTTCGGAAAGGGTTGACTCCACTGATTAAGGATGAACTTGCTCGTGCCGACCCTCCCACTGCGTTAGGTGACTTTATTAACTATTGTATCCGTATTGATGCTCGTCTGACTGAACGCAGACAAGAGAGATGGTTCGAAAATTATCGCACTAACCTTTTACTACCTCCCTCCTCAGCTAAGGAACCTTTGAGTAGGATCACAAGGGAACCAGAACCTGAACCCATGCAGGTGGACTCTTTACAAAGACGGGTTAGTGATGCACGCAAAGAACATCGTATAAAGGAAAATCTATGTTTCTACTGTGGTAAGTCAGGGCACTTCATTATAAACTGCCCCAGCCGTTCTCGTAAGACTACTGCAGCAGTCATTCACTGTGAGTGTTGCGAGAGGAGCTCTGTCATGTCCGAGCCTCAGGCTCCAGAGAGATCTGCTGCAAGAGATCTTGATTTCTCGGACTTAAACTCTGTTAGTTCTGGGGACGATGACGGTATAAACGCTGCAATTTTTCAAGTTTCCTCAGCGGTGTCCCAGCTGAGTTGTAAAAGAAACAATTCTCATTACTTCCTTTCCATCAAACTCTGGGTTGACTCAGTCTGGGTGTCTAGCTCTGCTATGATCGACTCAGGAGCAAGTGGAAATTTTATGGATATCTCCTTTGCTCTGAAACAGGGGATACGTTCAGTGAAGAAGGCTACTCCAGTACAGATGGAGACTGTGGATGGCTCTCTACTGACTTCTGGACCAGTGGATCAAGAAACAGAGCCTTTGAGGGTCCTTATGGGTAAAGATCATCAGGAGAAAATGTCTTTTATGCTTATCTCTTCTCCCCACTTTCCCATTATTCTAGGGCTACCATGGCTGCAGGCGCAGAATCCTACGATTAACTGGGAGACCAAGGAATTACACTTTCCGGAGAAACAGATGAGTCAAGGAGTTTCAGCTTGCTCTGTTCCTAAAGGAACCATGTCAGTCCCTGAACTACCAGCTGTATACCAGGACTATGTGGATTTATGTGACAAGAAGAACGCTGATCAGCTTCCTCCTCACCGTCCATATGATTGTCCAATTGAATTATTGCCTGGAGCCGAGATACCTTTTGGTAAGATCTACCCCTAGCGGGGCCCGAGCTAAAAGCTTTGAAGGATTATATAGACGAAAATTTAGCCAAGGGCTTCATACGCCCCTCTTCATCTCCCGCAGGTGCACCCATCTTCTTTGTGAAGAAGAAAGATGGATCTCTGAGACCCTGCATAGACTATAGGGAACTCAATAAGGTTACTATTAGAAACCGTTATCCATTGCCTTTAATCCCTGAATTGTTGGAGAGAGTGCGGCATGCCAAAATTTTCTCTAAACTGGATCTCCGTGGGGCCTATAACTTGGTCCGTATTAGACCTGGGGATGAATGGAAGACTGCTTTCAGGTCACGCTATGGACACTTTGAATATCTAGTTATGCCTTTTGGTCTGAGTACCGCCCCAGCCACTTTCCAACACTTCGTGAATGATATCTTCAGGGATCTCCTAGATACATTTGTGGTGATTTATCTGGATGATATTCTAATTTTTTCTAACTCCACAGAGGAACATCATGGACATGTGAGAATGGTCTTAGAACGCCTAAGACAAAACCATCTCTACATCAAACTTGAAAAATGTGAATTCCATAGGACCGAAATTCAATTTCTGGGGTATGTACTATCTACGCAAGGGATTAGTATGGATGGAAGCAAGACCCAAGCCATCAAGGATTGGCCAATTCCTAGAAATATGAAGGAGGTGCAGCGTTTCATCGGGTTTGCCAACTTCTATAGACGTTTCATTAAGAATTTTTCTGAGGTAGTGTCACCTATCACCCAACTTACCCGGAAACAGTCTAGGTTCTCCTGGACCCCGCAAGCTCAGGAAGCATTTTCCTGTTTAAAGGATACATTTACCACCGCACCTATCTTAGTACATCCCAACCCCGAGCTTGCCTTCATAATAGAGGTGGATGCTTCAGACTGTGCCGTTGGAGCTATACTCTCTCAGAGAACAGGTGAGAAGAATGTCTTGCATCCCTGTGCCTTCTTTTCCCAGCAGTTGTCTTCGGCTGAGAGGAACTACGATGTGGGCAATAGAGAATTGTTGGCCATTATTGCCGCCTTCAAGGAATGGAGACACCTTCTTCAGGGAGCTGCACAGCAAATAGTCGTCCTGACAGACCATCGTAACCTTGAATTTATCAGGTTGGCTAAGTGCCTGACTCCTCGCCAGGCTCGCTGGAATCTTTTCCTAAACCAATTTAATTTTGTCATTTCTTATAGACCAGGATCGCGCAATGGAAAGGCTGATGCACTCTCTAGGATTCATCCAGCAGAGACACGTCCACTTACTCCTCCTAAGACTATTCTTCCTGACTCTAGATTCCTGGGAGTGATTCATAATCAAGACCTACTTAAGGACATCAAGGAAGCATACCATGCGGATTCTTTGTTGGCTCAACCCCCAAGGGACGTAAGTCTTGTCTTTAAGAATGGTGTGTGGATTCAGGGACAACGTCTGTATATACCTGAAACAGTCAGATTGAGAGTATTGCAACTCATCCACGATTCCAAGATAGCCGGGCATAGGGGAATTCTAAAGACACAAGAATTTCTTTCTCGCTTCTTTTGGTGGCCCACTTACAGGAAAGATGTCTTAAACTATGTCACTTCATGTGAAGTCTGTGCAAGATGCAAAACACCTCGCTCCTCACCAACTGGTCTGTTGCAACCTCTTCCCACCCCGTCCCGCCCGTGGGGATCCATTTCTATGGACTTCATTGTGGAGTTACCAACCTCTCAAGGGAAGAACACCATTCTAGTGGTGGTTGACCGTCTAACAAAGGCAGCTCATTTTATCCCTTGTGTCGGCTTACCCACTGCAAAACAGACATCAGACTTGATGATTAAGAATGTGTTTCGCTTACATGGAGTACCAGATGAGGTCATTTCGGATCGAGGGGTGCAATTCACTTCAAGGTTTTGGCAAAATTTCTGTGCAGCATTGGACATTAAAGTAAACCTTTCTTCTGCTTTTCATCCCCAGACTAATGGACAGACAGAACGAACCAATCAGACCCTGGAGCAGTATCTCCGCTGTTTTATCTGCCACCTACAGGATGATTGGGTGGATCTACTTCCACTGGCTGAGTTCTCTTATAACAACTCTCAGAGCGCCTCCACTAAGCAGTCTCCTTTTTACTCCAATCTAGGTTATCATCCTAACATTCTTCCTCGATTTCCCATAGATACGCCCTTGCCGGCAGTGGCTGAAAGAATCACTTCTTTACAAAAGAATATGGATCTTCTAAAGGAAAATCTAGAATTGGCTCAGGAAAGGTACAAGAAAGCAGCAGATAAATTTCGTAAACTTGCACCAGCTTTCAAGGTAGGAGATTTGGTCTGGCTGTCAACCAGAAATCTTAAATTAAAGATTCCATCGTCTAAATTGGGACATAAGTACATTGGACCTTATAAGATCAATAAGATTATAAGTGCTGTTGCTTGTCGTCTTCAACTGCCCAGAACTATGAGAATCCACCCTGTCTTTCATGTATCCCTACTAAAGGCTGCAACACCCAATACGTTTCCTGGACGTTCTTCTCCTTGCCCTGACCCAGTGCTGGTCGATGGTCAGGAAGAATTTATGGTGGAAAGGATTCTAGATTCCAGGTTGTACAGAAATCAGTTGCAATATTTGATTAAATGGCAGGGCTACCCAGTGGAGGACAACTCATGGGAACCAGTCAATAATGTAAATGCTCCTCGCCTGCTCCGCCAGTTTCATCAGAGGTACCCTGACAAGCCTGGTCTGAGGTCATCCGGAGGTTGTCCCTAAGGGGGGAGTAATGTAAGGTTCTTTGTCTCTGTTGACATGTTCCTTGAAACTCAGTTTTCCGTCGGCCATTTTGCTTTCTGTCTTTCTGCAGCTCTTGCCGTCAGTTAATATGGAGTTTCCAGTTTTCATGTTCCCGCCCTGATTCTTCCCTCTTGCTTCTTAAGCAGCCTCAGCTGAACAATCAGTGCTCCTGAATCAAGCCTCAGTCAGTCTGTGACCTGACTCCTGGAAGCCTTGGACTTGTACTCCAGCTATTCCCTACTGAGGAACTTTGGAACACTTTTGGACTCTGGAAACCTGCTGTTTGGTGAATCCATGTTTGCAGAGGAATTACGGTACAGAGAAGAGATCCTGAACCTGCTTTGGAGATTTATTGTAGTGCTTGAAGTTACTCTGGCCTGCTGTGTCTCCTGTCGCTGTTCCTGCAAACTGTGTGAACTTTTCAGCATGCTTGTATGAAGTAATACAAGTCATTTCATTTCAACCTATGTCTCCTGTGTCTTCCTCGCACCCAAGCACAAGACGCTATAGGAACTGTACACTATACATGACAGCTGCCTTGACTGACAGAGGCCCTTCAGCTGAGGATTCAGCTGCGGATGATTGGCAATCTGGGAGTGATGACTGGGGAGATTTAAGGGAGTAACCTTCCCATGATCCTCGCCGATGATTAGTTGTTTTCTTCCTGGTCTAGTTTGGAAGTCAGCTTGCTTTCTGCTGTCTCCTGCAACTTTCAGATAAGTTATTTTCTGCTTGTTTCTGTGGTTTTGTTTTCTTTTGTTTTTCTGCTCTTCTGAGTGAGGTCAGCCGGGTCCCCTGCTGGGGCCTGCTCTGGTCTCTGTTTCTCATTTATCTTAGTTTATTTGTTTAGGCCCTGTTATTTCAGTGGCTGCTGGGTAGCTACGTATTCACACCAGAGTTCTGATCTAGCGGGGAGAGATCGTGCTGTCTCAGTATTTTTTGGAATCAGAAGTGTTGGAATTTTTCCTAGGGTTTTGCTGGATTGCAGACAGTATTCTTTCCTGTCCTATCTAGATTGTTTTGGGCCCCAGCGTTTGCTTATTCTATTTTCTGCCTGCGTTTGTATTTCATCTTGTCTCACCGCCAATATATATGTGGGGGCTACCTATTCCTTTGGGGCGCTACTCCGGGGCAGTTAGCTTTCCCCTTTCTTTCTTTAGGCTTAGCTAACTCTCTGGCTGTGTCGAGACGTCAAGGTCACCGTAGGTACGTCCCACAGCTGCTTCTAGTTGAGCGGTTAGTTTAGGGGTCTTCAATCATTAGTTACCAACCTCTCTGGGTGTCTGGCTGCCTTGGCTATTTTTGTTACTGTCCTCCTCAGCTACCAAATCATAACAGAATCACCGGCCTACCCGTTATACTAGGGTACTCAAAAAAAGGAAAGAATAGTAAAAAAAAAAGGGTTTCAGATTTTTTTTCCTCTTTTTCTCTGGGGGCCGTAGGAGGATTTTCTTTTCTTAAAGTGCAGTTCTCTGGTCGTGTTGAGCGGCTCGCTACTGAAGTTCGGGGAATTTCTGCCTATCTCACTCAGTTTTCTGATATGGAACCTAGGATTCCTCTGCATGATTTATTTTCTGGGGATTGGTCTAAATTTTTGAACTTTAGGAATAGTTGTAAATAGTTTTTTGCCTTGAAACCTAATTCCTCGGGGAACGCAGCGCAGCAGGTTCAAATTGTCATCTCCCTGTTGCGTAGCGAGCCTCAGGACTGGGCCTTTTCCATGACACCTGGGGATCCTGTGTTGGCTAATGTTGATGTGTTTTTTCAAGCTCTGGGATTATTGTACGATGAACCTAATGTTATTGATCAAGCTGAGAAAACCTTGTTGGCATTGAACCAGGGTCAGGAAACAGCAGAGCAATATTGTCAGAAATTCCAAAAATGGGCAGTCCTTACTAAATGGAACGATGATGCACTAGCGGCTCTTTTTCAGAAAGGGCTGGCAGAGACCGTAAGAGATGTTATGGTGGGATTTCCTGTCGCCTCGGGGCTCAACGATTCTATGTCATTAGCTATTCAAATTGACCGACGCTTGCATGAACGTAAAACTATGCGAGAGGTGGTGTTGCATTTCGAACGGGCCCCTGAGCCCATGCAGTGTGATGGGGTTGTTTCTGGGGCTCAGCGTTGAGAATTTCGGAAGCATAATAAGTTGTGTTTTTATTGTGGGGATGCTTCTCATACTATTTCTGTCTGCCCTAAGCGGTAAAAAAAACTTTTTTTGCGCTTATTTGTTTTGGGCAATGTAGTCTAAATTTCTCTTGACTGTTACCTTGATCTGCTCCTTGTCCACATTTTTCGCTCAGGCTTTTGTCGATTCAGGAGCAGCCCTGAACCTGATGGATTTCGAATTTGTCAAATGTTGTGGGTTTCCCATGGTACCCCTGAGGACTCCTATTCCTTTGCTGGGCATTGATTCTACCCCTTTGGCGGAGGATAAACCCCAGTTTTGGACCCAGGTGATAATGTGGGTAGCCCCGGACCACCAAGAGAATTGTAAATTTTTAGTGTTGCATAATTTGCATGACATTATTGTACTGGGTTTTCCTTGGTTGCAGACCCATAATCCTGTTTTGGAATGGAAGTCTGTGTCTGTGGCCAGTTGGGGTTGTCAATGTGTTCATGGTGACACTCCTGTGTTTTCTATCTCTCCCCAGCCTCAGGAGATCCCCGGCTATTTGGCTGATTATTCTGATGTGTTTAGTGAGAGTAGGTCTGCGTCCTTACTCCTCATAGGAGTTATGACTGCGCGATTGAGTTAGTGCCCGGTTGTAAATTTCCCAAGGGTCAGCTCTTCAATTTGTCTGTACCTGAGCATGATGCTCTGCGATCTTATATCAAAGAGTCATTGGAGACTATCCTCTTCACCCTTGGGTGCCGGCTTTTTCTTTGTGGCCAAAACGGATGGTTCCTTGAGACCATGTATTGACTATCGTCTCCTTAATAAGATCACTGTTAAATATCAATATCCGTTACCCCTGATTTCCGATTTATTCTCCCGAGTGAAAGGTACTAGTTGGTTTACCAAGCTTGACCTTAGGTGGGCGTATAATTTTATTCGCATTAAGCACGGGGATGAATGGAAGATGGCGTTTAATACCCTGAGGGGCATTTTGAGTACCTAGTGATGCCTTTTGGACTCACTAATGTCCCTTCCGTCTTCCAATCTTTCATGAACGATATTTTCCGGGATTTTGTGGATAAGCTTCTGATCGTTTATTTGGACGATATTTTGATTTTTTCTAATGACTGGGATACTCATGTGGAGCATGTTCAGATGGTGTTCCGTATTTTGAGAGAAAATGCTTTGTATGTCAAGGGATCAAAATGTCTCTTTGGCGTACAGAAGGTTTCGTTTTTGGGATTCATTCTATCTCCGTCTGCTATTGAAATGGACCCAGTCAAGGTTCAGGCCATTTCTGATTGGGTTCAGCCCACTTCATTGGAGGCTCTTTAGAGATTTTTGGGTTTTGCTAATTTTTACCATAAATTTATAAGTAATTTTTCTGATATTGTGAAACCACTGACTGATTTTATCAAAAAGGGCTCTGATGTGGTAAATTGGTCTCCAGAGGCAGTTTCGGCTTTTCAGGAGCTTAAGCGGAGATTCACGTCTGCTCTGGTTCTGCGGCAACCTGATGTTTCTCTCCCATTTCAGGTGGAAATAGATGCTTATGAGATTGGGGCAGGAGCCGTTTTGTCCCAAAGGGATCCTGTATCCTCTAAGATTAACCTTGTGCCTTCTTCTCCCGAAAGTATTCCCCAGCTGGACGTAATTATGATGTGGGGAATCGGGAATTATTGGCTATTAAGTGGGCGTTCGAAGAGTGGAGACATTGGTTAGAGGGAGCCAAACATCAAGTTGTGGTCCTCACTGACCACAAGTACTTGATCTATCTCGAATCAGCCAAGCGATTGAATCCTAGACAGGCCAGGTGGGCCTTGTTTTTCACGCGTTTTAACTTTGTGGTCTCCTTTCTCCCGGGTACTAAGAATGTTAAGGCGGATGCCCTCTCTAGGAGTTTCCTTGTGGATTCTCTTGATGTGACTGAGCCTACGGCCATTCTGAAGGAGGATGTGTTTTTTTCCGCTATCTCACCGATTGAGACTGGCCCTGGAGCAATTTCAGGGGGATAAACCTGAACGTTACCCTGCGGGGAAATTTTATGTCCCAGAACAATGGAGGAAGAAAGTTATGTCTGAAGTTCATTACTCTGCGTTGGCTGGTCATCCCGGTATTTTTGTGACTAGAGATTTGGTGAGTCGGTCCTTTTGGTGGCCTACTTTATCTTGTGATGTCAGGAATTTTGTGCAGTCCTGTGGGACTTGTTCTCGGTCCAAACCTTGGTCTCGCTCTAGTGGCTTGTTAATGTCATTGCCTGTGCCCAGGAGACCATGGACCCATATCTCTATGGATTTTATTTCCGACCTCCCTGTCTCTCAGAGAATGACCGTCATCTGGGTAATCTGTGATACATTTTCCAAGATGATCCATCTTGTGCCACTGCCGAAGTTGCAATCCTCTTCCTGAGTTGGTGCCCTTGCTTTTTTAGCAGGTGGTTCGGTTGCACTGCATTCCGGAGAACATTGTGTTTGACAGAAGAGTCCAATTTGTTTCCAGATTTTGGAGGACCTTTTGTTCTAAACTGGGAGTTAAGCTGTCTTTTTCCTCTGAGTTTCACCTTCAGACCAATGGGCAGACTGAGAGAACAAACCAGACCTTGGAAACTTATTTGAGATGTTTTGTGTCTGCTGATCAAGATGACTGGGTCTCTTTTTTGCTCTTGGCTGAATTTGCTTTAAATAATAGGGTTAGTTCTGCCACTTTGATGTCCCCTTTTATCTGCAATTTCGGGTTTCATCCACGGTTTTCTTCTGGGCAGGTGGAGGCTTCTGTCTGTCCGGGTGTTGACTCTATGGTGGAGAGAATGCAGCAGATTTGGGATCAAGTAGTGGATAAGTTGTCTCTCTCTCAGGAGAGGGCCCAACGGTTTGCCAACTGGCATAGGACTAAAGGTCCTCAGTTTAAAGCGGGTGACATGGTTTGGTTGTCCTCAAGAAATATCCCTATGAAGGTGGCGTCTCAAAAATTTAAGCCAAGGTTCATTGGACCTTATAAGATCTTGGAAATTCTTAATCCCGTTTCCTTCCGTTTGGCTTTTCCAGGGACGTTTAACTTTTACAACGTCGGGGGCGTGGCCTAGGCAGCACACAGGATGGATGCATGTTACCACAGCTCCTGCTCCTAGACAAGGAAAAACAAGTGAAATTGCACCAAGAAATTAATTTAACCAGTTGAAATTGCATCCTTACTGATAGAAAGGCAAGTGGATTGAACAAGACCAATCTGGCTTGAACTGCAGCTTACAAGGAGGCACTTTAATCCCTGGAGATCTGCTGGAGAGTACAAGCAAAGGAACATCCTCACACCAAAAAGAAAGAAGGGACTCATCCTCAGGAGACAAGCTAAGGAGGTGAGGGGGGGAAGCTCTGAGGGGTCTTACCTGAGATTCAGTGCCACATGCACCCTCTGTCCCCCATCCCCCAACTAATTGCTCTTGACTGTTTGCCTGATCACCCTCTCTGATCCTCCTGTGACTTGCTGTGTACTCTGGTGCATCAGCTCACACACAGCTCTGTTTGCCTTGGAGCTTCTCTTGGCAGCCAGCCAGCTGCAGATTGCAGGAGGCCATCCACCACACTGCTTCCCGGGGGCTGCTCTGCTTGGAGGGAGCAGAAATATAACTGTGACTGAGACAAGGGAGTGGGGAGAGCAACAGAGAGCTCAGGGAGACAGGGAAGCAGCACCATCTTGTTGCTCAGCACCATAGCTGGCAGAGCTCATAGTATTTTAAAGTGTGTGAAACAGATCAGCAGCCCACTGTACATCACAGACTTCTGCCACAGACTCCTGAAAGGCTCCACAAGAGAGGAAAATAGTTAAATAAACTTGGAAACTGGATGCCTGAGTGGACCCCTCCCCTCTCACAACAACAGCACAAGGCAGGCACTTTCTGATACATCAAACACAAAGGGAGAGGCAGAAGAGAGCCTCTATTCACTATACCCCTGCATCTGAAGAAGCACTCCTAGCTGCTGTTACATACTTAAAAGGTACTGCCACACTAAACAATCCCGCTAGCGATCACGATAACGACGCATACTAATGCGATCGCTAGCGGGATTGTTTCTATATCGCTAGTAGCAGCCTATTTTAGCGATGTCGTTAAGGACGCTATCGCGGTTAGCGATCTCCTTAACGACTTTAGCGGTACAAAAGTACCGCTAAATCGCTAACAAAAGGTGCTACACTCAGCGATATATACTTACCAGCGGGGCGCCGACGATAAAAATAGGGTCCGGAACGATGAGAACGACGAGCGAGATCACAGCAGGATCTCAGCAGGGGCCACGTCGCTGGTAGATGCCGCACACAACAACATCGCTAACGGGATCGCTAAATAGTGACGTTTTTTAGCGATCCCGTTAGCGATGTTGTTTAGTGTGGCATACCCTTAAGGCACAAACTCTCACAAGCCTAACTATATCTTTGAGTGAAAGAAGAAAGAAGGGGAAATAAAAAGGAATGTAAAATAACTTGTGAAGTCACACAGATGAACAGTCTCAAAGTTTCATCTAAACATAGTGCCATCTACTGCACCTCAGGTGAAATTGCATGACCTATTAGCATACTTGACCACTCTGATTCTTCATAGCAAGTCTTCTGCCACCATCTACAACTGTTAAGTGGAATAAGATTCCCTCCCCTTTTTTTTTTTTATATACAATTCTAGTATAGAACACTGGTTCGCTCACATGATTTAATCACCTAGCACTTCTCCCGGTGTAGTTATATTAAATCAGACCACAAAATGGGAAGATCCATTAAAACTCACACTGATGAGTCAAGCAAACCCCATAAGACACCTAAAAAAATCCAAGATGGAGACAAGACTCAAAAATGTCCACCCACTGAAACTTCTAAGGGCAGTAAATCTCAGAGAGCCTCGTACAAATTGAAGTTTGGTTCACTTCCGACCAATCATTGGTCAGTAGTGTTGAGCGATACTTTCCGATATCCAAAAATATCGGATCGGAATGGTATCGCCGATATCACTAAAATATCGGCGATACCCGATACCGATACCGGTAAGTCTATGGGAACAAAATATCGCAACTAAAAAAACACTTTCTTTCCTTGTAAACACAAAATATACACACATAGAATACATATATATATATATATACATGTCATTGTGACATATATATATACATATATTTATAGTTTATTCACTTCTACATAGTAAAATAGCCTCTGATTCAATTGCCGGGTAAAGCCGGCATTTATGAAAAGACAGAAGCACCCGAGGGTCCAGTCACCACAGAGATGTTGTATCGCACCCAGCGGTGTGACAACTTACTCTCAGGTAAGGAGGAAACACCCCATTGACTCCAACCACTGCATTCAACAGTACACTATGCCAGCTGAGTGTAGGCGGACCCAATGGGATGGTCTAGCTCAGGCTGGTTAGAACAGGGTGTAGCTAGTTGGATGGGAGGGGTTGAGGCAGCCTTATGCTGCATGTCTTTGTAGTAAGAATTGTTTCCTTTCCTGCTTTCTTACTACGTCGCATACTCCACTCTGCTACATCACTCTGCACCATTGCTCTATCTCACATCTATCTGCCCTGGAAGGATACCGTCTTACCTGTACAAGACTTATCACCTAACTGCACTACACCATCCCTGCCAGAGGACCTGCACAGCAGCGCTGGTCACCCTGACCAGGTACTACAGGTGGCGTCACGACAAACTACACAAACATTCTATCATCCCCTGGAAATATCCCACATTCCAGTGAGCGACCAGGGCACGGACATAGCTGTGCTACCCGTCACATCCCCCATAGAAGTCGACGGGCTTGGTGCCGAGTACCCCCAAAACCTGTGGCTCTGTGCGACTCAACTTTGGCGTCACGAACAGGATTCAGAAGCCGATAAGCGAGTCCTGTGTGCCTTAATTGAACTGTTTTTTTGCTTGAGAATTGCAAAAATCATCATAGACTGTATTTGCCATTTTTCCGTCATATCTGCGCCACGAGGCACAGGTGAAGAATAAGGGCGTGCTCTCGTAGGCGTACACTCACTCCGTGGCGCGAAAACGATGTCCGCCCACTCTAAATGTTACTGCAATGTAAGATCGTGCCCCACAGCTCTGGAGTTCCGCCTCCTCATCCTCCTCAGTGGGCGGAAACGAACGCAAAGGTCCCGCCTCCCTACAAAAGATGGCGCCTCTCCTGATGCTAATGACACATGTGACTTGGCAGAGATGGCGAATGGACGTGAGCAGAAGTGGGAAGGGATGGAGGAGTCAGAGCTCTCCCCCCACGGAAGCGACCCGATCGCCACGGAGCCACCGTTTGGCACCCGGCCTGGAAACCCTCCTACGCTGGAAGAAGCGGAGGATACCCTGAGAGACCTGGCCCGGCACCGGGAGGAGGTCGCCAGGATGGAAGCGAGCTGGCGGGCCCTAAAACTACAGTTGGAGCGGCGCCAATCCCTCTTACCCCCTGAAGTGTCTGTACCGGAAGGTGAGGCACCCGTTCCAGTAGAGGAGGCCGTGCGGGCATCCAGCCCTTGCAATCTGAACCGGTTGCCAGTATCTCAGTGGAGGCACCCGTTCCAGTACAGGAGGCCGTGCGGGCATCCCAGCCCTTGCAATCTGAACCGGTTGCCAGTATCTCAGTGGAGGCACCCGTTCCAGTAGAGGAGGCCGTGCGGGCATCCCAGCCCTTGCAATCTGAACCGGTTGCCAGTATCACAGTGGAGGCACCCGTTCCTGCAGAAAACGCCGCACCAGCACCCCAGATCCCGCTGTCTGCCCCCGTCGCTGAGGCAGAAGAAGCGACACCCGTCCTCATGGAGGAGGCCGCGCAGGCACCAGAGCTCTACCTGCCTGTACCGGAGCCCCGACCGTCATCTGTTCCAGAGCCGGCTGCTTCCGCCACAGGTGAGCGCCGCCAGGACTGGCGGGCGCCAGGAGAGCTGCCGCAAACCGGACATCGTAAGCTGGCGTTTGATGGTGGAGACATGGAGCTGCTGGTGGAGGAGAATTACAACCGGCATCAGGAGGAAGAGTGGAGACGTCGGGAGCGGGAAGCAGAGCGACAAAGGGAGCAGCGAGAATCCCAAAAGCTTCGGCAACGTCACCTGGACAAGGACCTGGCAGAGAAGGCACGTATGAGAAAGGATAAAAGTACGCTGAGGGAGCCGCGGTGTAAGGGTGCAGTACGGAACTTTAAGTTAAAAGGTGGTTGGGGCTTCATCCAGGAGCCTGGACTTTATTTAGAAGTCTTTGTAACCCGGCGGGACGTGGAGGCTCACCTCCCAGAAGGACACCCGGGGAGGGACCTGTTGGCAGGAGACTTGGTGACTTACACCCGACACTGGGGTTACAATGGATGGTACGCCCTAAATGTTACCAGGTGCGACCCCTACTCCCCAGAGTGTCAGGAAACTGACAGACCCTCCGAGCCTTCAGCCTCCCCCAACCAGGCCTCTGCACAAGTGCCCACCCCACGCCGTAAATCTCCCCAGCCTCCCTCAGTGGTCTCCTCAGCAGCCCCAGCTATGGACATGATAATGATAGCTGGCCCGTACCCGGCGCCTGTTAGGCCCCCTGGGGTTCGTTCAGTCCGGGACATAGGGTTCCAGACCCGGAGGGAGACGAAAGAGGTGGCCACACAGACCCAGATAGCGGGTCACGACGTAACTGTACAGGCCACACGACGTCATCAGGTCTGGGTGGACCCTCCTGTCACGGATGTTTGGCAAGCTCCAGAAGAGTACCAGGTGGTACCTGGAAGAGGCCAGCCAAAGAAGTCTAAATAACCCGGACAGGGTCTCTGTATGTAAATAGTTAAATTATTGATGTACCCGGACGGGTGAATGTTCATAAAAAGAAGTTTATTGTTGCCTTAATATACCCAGGTTGGGTAATGGTTTGATGTACCCGGACGGGTGAATGTTCAGAAGAACAAGTTTATTGTTGCCTTAATATACCCAGGTTGGGTAATGGTGTTTCAATGTAATCAAAATGTTGAACTTTGAAGCCATGAACTGTACTGGCTCACAAACTTTTCTGTAAATAGTTGGCACTTCGGTGCTCCATCTTGGTTTTACAAAAAACTTAACTGTGCACTATTTTCAACTACCTCAGAAACTAAAAACCCGTTTGGTGTGGCCGAAAGTGAGGTCTGCTCAAGGAAAGTCTTGCAGCCCACCCAAGACCACAGTTGGAGGTTTGGAGCTGGTCCTCCACAAGCACACGTAAAGGACACTGTGAAGTTACCCCGGTGGGGGTAGTCCTAAGAAGTCTCAACGAACTTCGGCAGTAATGCTATTTGCACTTTTGTAATGTTATTGTTAAAAATTTTATTATGCAACGTTTAACTTGAAGTGTTTCCTGCTTTCTTACTACGTCGCATAGTCCACTCTGCTACATCACTCTGCACCATTGCTCTATCTCACATCTATCTGCCCTGGAAGGATAGCGTGTTACCTGTAGAAGACTTATCACCTACCTGCACTACACCATCCCTTCCAGAGGACCTGCACAGCAGCGCTGGACACCCTGACCAGGTACTACAGGTGGCGTCATGACAAACTACACGAACATTCTATCATCCCCTGGAAATATCCCACATTCCAGTAATCGCCCAGGTCACGGACCGAGCTGTGCTACTCGTGACATCCCCCATAGAAGTCGACGTGATCGGTGCCGAGTACCCCCAAAACCCCTGTCTCTGTGCGACTCAACTTCCCTCACTGTGCTGGCACTTTACATTTACAATGCCTCTGGGTTTTTTTTTTGGGGGGGTGGGGAACATTCAGACTTTTGCTATGGGGCCCCATGATTTATATGTACGCCCCTGCTGCTGAGGCATGGTATTTAAGGATGTTAAGGAGCCAACATACATGGACCTTGCCAGCAGCGTCGGACTGGAGTACCTTGGGCCCACCAGAGAAAATATATTCTTGCGGCCCAACATCATACTTCCCAACCTTTGAATAAGGGAAAGAGGGACAAAGGCTGTGGCACGCTGTGCATGCTGCAGAAAATTTTAGGCCATGCCACGTTGCACCACAGACTGTGCAGGAGTTGGTGGATGCTTTAGTCCAGGTGTGGGAGGAGATCCCTCACGAGACCATCCGTCGCGCTCATCAGGAGCATGGCCAGAAGTTGTAGGGAGGTCATACAGCATACCTCCCAAATTTGGAAGACAGGAAAGAGGATTAAAGGCTGCGGCGCGTGTTGCGCGCCGCTGAAAATTTTAGGCCACGCCCCGACAACACCCATTTCACAGCTAATCACACCCATATCCTTGCCCCAAGCGTAACCATTTAGCACTGCTGATCACACTGACTGGTAATGAGGGCACAGTGGCTGGTACTGAGGAAAAGAAAGAAAGAGCAGCGAGAGAGAAGGAACAAACAGAGAAAGAAAGAGAGGAAAGAAAGAAAAGAGAGAAAGAAAGAACAGAGAGAAAAAAGAACAGAGAGCGAGAAGGAAAGAACAGAGAGCGAGAAAGAAAGACTAGAGAGAGAGCCATAGGCGTAGCTAGGGTTTTGGTTTAGTGGGGGCAAAACTTCTGAGTGGGCCCATCATCAGAGAACCTCAGCAAATGACCGCGCTGTTGGCCAAAATAATCTATATATAAAAAGACCAATATTGATATTACCGCCATATGGTCTGTGTTAAATAATACCAGTCCTACAGAACATATAGATTACAGCACAGGTACAGATAATGACTTACCGCTGATGTTCTTTCTAATGGAATTGTTCACTTTTCATGTCTTTTCCATCTGGCCCACACCGACATGACGACTTCTCCAGCCAGGACTCGACTGCACCCCCATTAAAAAAAAATAAAAAAAATACTCACCTCCCGGCTCCTGTGCTGCTCACTGTTCTCCCTCTCAGCGTCTGACAGCGGGCGCCGGCAGGTGATGTTATTGCGCCCGCTGTCATACGCTGAGAGGGGGATTATGGAGAGAAGGAGCGCTCGCTCCTTCTCTCTCTATGCGGTCAGCTTTATCGGCTGGATGCCGTAACAGCTGACCCTCCGATGACGGGTGGGGGGCCCACTGCTGGCACCGGGCCCCCCCAACGCCTGTTCAGGCCCCATAGCTTCCGGGCGGCAGAGCAGGGAGAGCGATTCTCCCTGCTCTGCCGCAGAATGTAACTGTATTGTAGCTCCGGGTGGGCCCCCTCAGAGCGCGGGCCCCGGGGCCACCGCCCCCTCTGCCCCGCGACCTATCCTTTCAAATCAGGGCCCACCACGCAGGAGCTGGGGCCCACCGTAGGTTTCTCCGGTGTCCCGGTGCCTCAGTCCGACCCTGCTTGCCAGCCTGATAATACCAGGCCACAGCAGTCTGCTTATCTTTGCTGGTTAACAAAAATAGGGGATCCCCTCGAAAAAAAATTGGCGTGGGGTCCACCCTATTTTTGTTAACCAGCCAGATGAAGCAGACTGCTGAGGCCTGGTTTTTCAGGCTGGTAATGAGCCAATATCCATGGACCTTGCCAGCCTGATAATACCAGGCCACAGCAGTCTGCTTAGCTTGGCTGGTTAACAAAAATAGGGGATCCCTTGAAAAAAAAAACGGCGTAGGGGTCCCCCTATTTTTATTAACCAGCCAAGTAAAATGCAGACTGTTGCGGCCTGGTATTAAAAGACTGTCAAGGCCCATGGATTTTGGCCCTCAACAGCCTGATAATACCAGGCTACAGCAGCCCCACATTTGGCGCATCAAAAGATGTGCCAATTGTGGCACTTTACCCGGCTCTTCCCACTGCCCTGTAGCGGTGACAAGTGGAGTAATAAGGGGTTAATGTCACCGTTGATTGCACGGTGACAATAAGCCCGGTTAATAATGGAGAGGTGTCAATAAGACACCGATCCATTATTAATCCCAAAGTTTTTAAACGTATAAAAAAAAAGACACAGCAAGAAAAAAGTATTTTAATGAAATAAAAGAGACAACACAGTTTTCATTTCTTTTATTATACTCTCATCCTGCGACGCCATCGTTCTCCTGTAAAAAAAGGAAAAAAACAAACCAACAGTATACCACCTGTCCGACGCAGTCGATAGTAACGACTGTCCCACGACGATCCAGCTCTGCTACATCGGAATGACAGGCAGAGGCTGTCATCTCGACGCAGCACAGCTGATTACCTGCTTCGCCGGCGGTGACGTCATCGGACTGACTGCTTTACGGCCGGGATTACCCAGCAGTCACTGCAGTTATCGCGAGAAACTGCATGTGACCGCCGGGGAAAGATGATGGCGGCCATCAACCAGTCCAGGCCGTGACCACCGGAGATCTTCTGCCAGGTAAGTGCCGCTGACTCCTGACAGACCCGACGACGGACACTCACAGTGACAGTGACAATTCCGATTCCGGTATACGATATATGGGAAATATCGAAAGTCAATATCGAAAGTCCGATACAGCTAATATCGGCCGATACCCGATACTTCCGGTATCGTATCGCTCAACACTATTGGTCAGATAGCAATGAAGATACGGATTCTATACAAAATGATCCAGATATAAAGGAATATATTAAAGCCCTACCCACGGCTAAATACATGAAAAACCTATTGAAGACTTCACCCAAGCGGTAAAGGAAGAGATAGCGGATCTCAGAAATGATGTTAAGATTGTTCACGACAGAGTACAAAACTTAGAGACCAGCTCTGATCAGATTATAACGCACGCCACAAGAGTCGCAGAAATCTTAATAGAGAACCAAAAAGAGCAATTTCTGCAGAGAATTCACCTAAATGACCTGGAAAATAGGTCAAGGAGGAACAATTTGAGAATTAGAGGCCTTCCAGAGAATATCCTAGACAAAGACATACTCACTACGTTATCTACAATTTTCAACAACACCATTGGAAAAAATGTCGACAATGACCTTGGAATAGAAAGAGCTCATAGAGTCTACAGACCAAAGCCATCAGGACCGGACAGACCAAGAGACATCTTATGTTGTTTTCAAAGCTTCAGAACAAAAGAGGAGATATACCAAAAAGCAAGAGATGCGAAAAAATAGAATTTGAAGACAGTGAGAGTCAAATATTTCAAGACCTCACAAAGCTAACCCTGAATTTGAGAAGACAGCTTCAGCCCTTAACAAGAGCAGTGAGAGACAAAGGCATTGCCTATAGATGGCTTTTCCCATTTGGATTGGCAATTCCCCTTAACAACAAAACTTTGATTGTCAGAACCCCAGATGACTTGCCATTTATCCTCAAAAAACTAGACCTGATGGATCTTCAGCTCCCAGTTTGGGCCACAGCGGAAGTTTTTCTTAATCTACCACCTCTTCCAAGATTGGAAAAATGGTCCACAGCGATCCCTTCCAAGTCAAAGAAGAAGAGAAGATTGAATGAGGATCTCAAGAAACCCCCAACAAAGATATGGAAGAGGCAGAAGAGGTCGGCTGATGCTGTCAGTTTAAACCGGTATATAACTCTACACCTCTGCTGAGACATTTACCAGCTGACATGTTCGCCAATTTTTTCTATTTCTCATCTCTGTTTTTCTTTTTACAAACCTGACACTAATTACTTTTGATGTTGTTATTTACTGTTTGATATATTTCTAGTATATACATGGCATTTTTCCCTCTCCCCCCTTCCGCCTCACTCTCCCTGCATGGAGGGGAGGGGGTACGGGAGAAGTCTGGGCATGATGTATGCATTTAGCATTATAGTCTTAATCGACTAGTTTTAGTTACATCCTTAGATAGTAAAATGCTGCATTGTGTTTACGGTATTACATGTTCAAATAAGACTCACCGGGAGTCTGTTCACCTGCAATTATACTTATTCTCATACACTTTCAAATCACTTAAGGTTCTTGTCATATCTAGGTCCACGCCCCCACAGGCCTAGACACCACTTTTTTGCATCTATACCTGGTTGGACTCGCATCGCTGCCTATATCCTAACCAGCTGCAAAACTTTCTCAGGTTACTTTCGAGATTCATGAGCATGTTGCTCAGATTCTGTAACAAACCTCCATTGTTTACTTTAACCCCATATAACCCTGCCTCATCCCCAAGTCCTGCTAAAAAATTAAACTACTTCATAGTACGCCCCCATTAAACTTTAATGGTTGATTTAAATATTGATACCTTCAATGTAAGAGGTATGAATATCCCACAAAAAAGGTCGCAAATCTTGAACTATCTAGGAAAAAATAAAATGGACGTTGTTTTTCTTCAGGAAACTCATTTTAAACAAACCTATACACCTATCACCAAGAATAAAATTTTTACCAAATGGTTCAATGCCAATTCTCTGATTAAAAAAAATAAGGGAGTGTCCATAATTATAAATAAGAGAATCCCCTTCACACTCAAAAATGCTATATATGACACAGACGGAAGATATATACTATTAAAGTGCACAATTTACAATGAATTGTTTACCTTGGTCAACATATATGCCCCCAATAGCAATCATTGTCCATTCTTTAAGAAGATTATTGATATTTTAGATAATTTTGCTGAAGGTCAAATAATTTTAGGAGGTGATTTTAATGTACCTCTACATCCTTCTCTAGACACCTCAAACGGTCATTCTACAGTTCCCGCAAAAACAATCAGATACATCCAAAAACTATTAACTAACAGACTGTTGATAGATGCTTGGAGAACAATGCATCCCTCCACAAAAGATTATTCCTTTTTCTCCCCAGTTCATAATAAATACTCAAGAATTGATTACCTGTTCCTCCCCCATCACCTATTGAATACCATACGAAAAATTTCTTATGACACAATTCTTTTTTCAGATCATGCCCCATTATTTCTCAAAACAGTCATAGATCCACATAAAAGAGGGCCATTAAACTGGAAGCTTAATAATAATTTACTTAAGAGCAACATCACACAAGAATATATAGCCACAGGCATAAGAAATTTCTTCAAAGAAAATCGCCCTCGTGACAAATGCGACTCCAACACTTGGGAGGCTCATAAAGCCGTTCTTAGGGGAATCCTTATTGAGTTGGGTTCCAGAACAAAAAAAGAAAAAGAAAAGGAAATACTACTGAAGCTCTCTCAGATAAAAAAAACTAGAGGCTTCACACAAACTAACACAGCTTCCCTCTCTAGAGAAAGACCTCTCTAACTTAAGAGTTGAACTAAAGGCCCTCTTAAATCAAAAATTTGAAAATTTTTTATCATATTCTCGGTTCAGAGCATATTCATCTGCAAATAAATGTGGCAAATATCTAGCAAATACAATTAAGAAACAAATGAACTCGACGCACATACTTAAAATAAAGAATAATGAAGATCAGTTACTTTATAAAGCAGAAGATATTGTCAAGACCTTCTCAGATTTTTACTCAAATCTATACAATCTAAAATCCAATTACAGCTCTGCCGTAGATAAGACTGTTAAAATACAAAATTTATCAAAAGACCTATCCCTTCCCCAAATCACGAACATTCAATCAAATTTTTTAGATAGTCCCATAACTAAAGAAGAAGTGGAAGACGCGATAAACCAATCTCCAGGCGGAAAAA
>JARQOD010000005.1:82636146-82736638 GCA_033576555.1 Oophaga sylvatica
GGTCATCCCGGAATTTTTGGTACCAGAGACTTGGTTAGTCGGTCCTTTTGGTGGCCTACTTTGTCTCGTGACGTCAGGGAATTTGTGCAGTCCTGCGGGACTTGCTCTCGCTCCAAGCCTTGCTCTCGCTCTAGTGGTTTGTTGATGCCATTGCCTGTGCCCAAGAGACCATGGACCCATATCTCTATGGATTTCATTTCCGACCTCCCTGTTTCTCAGAGAATGACCGTTATCTGGGTGATTTGTGATAGGTTTTCCAAGATGATACATCTTGTGCCATTACCTAAGTTGCCTTCCTCCTCCGAATTGGTGCCTTTGTTCCTTCAGCACGTGGTTCGGTTACACGGCATTCCTGAGAACATTGTGTCTGACAGAGGAGTCCAGTTTGTTTCCAGATTTTGGAGGACTTTTTGTTCTAAACTTGGTATTCAATTGTCTTTCTCCTCTGCTTTTCATCCTCAGACCAATGAACAAACTGAGAGAACAAACCAGACATTGGAGACGTATCTGAGATGCTTTGTGTCTGCTGATCAAGATGACTGGGTCTCTTTTTTGCCTTTGGCTAAGTTTGCTCTTAATAATAGGGCTAGCTCTGCCACTTTGATGTCTCCATTTTTCTGCAATTTTGGGTTTCACCCTCGATTTTCTTCGGGACAGACGGAGGCTTCTGTCTGTCCAGGTGTTGACTCTGTTGTGGAGCGTATGCAGCAGATTTGGGACCAGGTAGTGTAGAGGTTGTCCCTCTCTCAGGAGAGGGCCCAGCGGTTTGCCAACCGGCATAGGACTGATGGTCCTCGGTTGAAGTGGGGGACTTGGTCTGGTTGTCCTCAAGAAATATCCCTATGAGAGTTGCATCTCCTAAGTTTAAGCCTAGGTTCATTGGACCTTATAAGATCATGGAGATTCTTAATCCTGTTTCCTTTTGTTTACTTCTTCCAGGGACATTTAAGATCCATAACGTGTTCCACAAGTCCTTATTGAAGAGGTTTGTCGAGCCAGTGTGTAAGGTTCTTTGTCTCTGTTGACATGTTCCTTGAAACTCAGTTTTCCGTCGGCCATTTTGCTTTCTGTCTTTCTGCAGCTCTTGCCCTCAGTTAATATGGAGTTTCCAGTTTTCATGTTCCCGCCCTGATTCTTCCCTCTTGTTTCTTAAGCAGCCTCAGCTGAACAATCAGTGCTCCTGAATCAAGCCTCAGTCAGTCTGTGACCTGACTCCTGGAAGCCTTGGACTTCTACTCCAGCTATTCCCTACTGAGGAACCTTGGAACACTTTTGGACTCTGGAAACCTGCTGTTTGGTGAATCCATGTTTGCAGAGGAATTACGGTACAGAGAAGAGATCCTGAACCTGCTTTGGAGATTTATTGTAGTGCTTGAAGTTACTCTGGCCTGCTGTGTCTCCTGTCGCTGTTCCTGCAAACTGTGTGAACTTTTCAGCATGCTTGTATGAAGTAATACAAGTCATTTCATTTCAACCTATGTCTCCTGTGTAGTGTTGAGCATTCCGATACTGCAAATATCGGGTATCGGCCGATATTAGCTGTATCGGAATTCCGATTCCGAGTTCCGATATTTTCGTCTTATCGGATACCGGAATCGGGATTGTCACTGTCACTGTCAGTGTCCGTCGGTCGGGTCTGTCAGGAGTCAGCGGCACTTACCCGGCAGAAGATCTCCGGCGGTCACGTCCTGCACTGCTTCATGGCCGCCATCTTCTTTCCCCGGCGGTCACATGCAGTTTCTCGCGATAACTGCAGTGACTGCTGGGTAATCCCGGCCGTAAAGCAGTCAGTCCGATGACGTCACCGCCGGGGAAGCAGGTAATCAGCTGTGCTGCGTTGCAATGACAGGCTCTGCCTGTCATTGCGATGTAGCAGAGCTGGATCGTCGTGGGACTATCGTTCTGGACTGCGTCGGACAGGTGGTATACTGTTGGTTTGTTTTTTTTCTTTTTTTACAGGAGATCGATGGCGTCGCAGGAATAAGAGTATAATAAAAATAATGAAAACTGTGTTGTCTCTTTTATTTCATTAAAAGACTTTTTTCTTGCTGTGTCTTTTTTTTATACATTTAATAACTTTGGGATTAATAATGGATCGGTGTCTTATTGATGCCTATCCATTATTAACCGGGCTTATTGTCACCGTGCAATCAACGGTGACAATAACCCCTTATTACCCCGCTTGCCACCGCTACAGGGCAAGTGGGAAGAGCCGGGTAAAGTGCCACAATTGGCACATCTTTTGATGCGCCAAATGTGGGGCTGCTGTAGCCTGGTATTATCAGGCTGTTGAGGGCCAAAATCCATGGGCCTTGACAGTCTTTTAATACCAGGCCGCAGCAGTCTGCATTTTACTTGGCTGGTTAACAAAAATAGGGGGGATCCCCACGCCGTTTTTTTTTTCGAGGGATCCCCTATTTTTGTTAACCAGCCAAGCTAAGCAGACTGCTGTGGCCTGGTATTATCAGGCTTGCAAGGTCCATGGATATTGGATCCTTACCAGCCTGAAAAACCAGGCCTCAGCGGTCTGCTTCATCTGGCTGGTTAACAAAAATAGGGGGACCCCACGCCAATTTTTTTCAAGGGGATCCCCTATTTTTGTTAATCAGCCAAGATATGCAGACTGCTGTGGCCTGGTATTATCAGGCTGGCAAGGTCCATGGATCTTGGCTCCTTAACAGCCTGAAAATCCAGGCCTCAGCGGTCTGCTTCATCTGGCTGGTTAACAAAAATAGGGGGGACCCCACGCCAATTTTTTTCGAGGGGATCCCCTATTTTTGTTAATCAGCCAAGATATGCAGACTGCTGTGGCCTGGTATTATCAGGCTGGCAAGGTCCATGGATCTTGACTCCTTAACAGCCTGAAAATCCAGGCCTCAGCGGTTTTCTTCATCTGGCTGGTTAACAAAAATATGGGGGACCCCACGCCAATTTTTTTCGAGGGGATCCCCTATTTTTGTTAATCAGCCAAGATATACAGACTGCTGTGGCCTGGTATTATCAGGCTGGCAAGGTCCATGGATCTTGGCTCCTTAACAGCCTGAAAATCCAGGCCTCAGCGGTTTTCTTCATCTGGCTGGTTAACAAAAATAGGGGGACCCCACGCCAATTTTTTTCGAGGGGATCCCCTATTTTTGTTAATCAGCCAAGATATACAGACTGCTGTGGCCTGGTATTATCAGGCTGGCAAGGTCCATGGATCTTGGCTCCTTAACAGCCTGAAAATCCAGGCCTCAGCGGTCTGCTTCATCTGGCTGGTTAACAAAAATAGGGGGGACCCCACGCCATTTTTTTTTCGAAGGAACCCCTATTTTTGTTAATCAGTTCCCTCTGACGTCACTGATTGTGTCCCTGGCTGACCTGAAGTGAAAGTGGAAAGCAATCAATTAAGCTTTCCACTTAAGGGCCCGTCTCACATAGCGATATCGCTACCGAGATCGCTGCTGAGTCACTAGTTTTGTGACGCAGCAGCAAGCTCACCAGCGATATCGCTGTGTGTGACATTCAGCGACGATCAGCCCCCCTGCCGGGTATCGCTGATCGTCGCTGAAATGTCAGGACCTTTGATCGCTGGTTTCCCGCTGACAGGCACACATCGCTGCGTGTGACAGGCGGGAGACCAGCGATCCGCTGGTAACCAAGGTACACAGCGGGTTTCCAGGCGCGGGGCTGTGCCTAGAAACCCGCTGTGTACCTTGGATACCAGCGCCCTGATGCAGGGAGCTGGTATCCAAGGTACACAGCGGGTTTCCAAGCGCTGCGCGGTGCCTGGAAACCCGCTGTGTACCTTGGTTACCATCGGATCGCTGGTCTCCCGCCTGTCACACGCAGCGATGCGTGCCTGTCAGAGGGAAACCAGCGATCAAAAAAAGGTCCTGACATTTCTGCGACGATCAGCGATACCCGGCAGGGGGCTGATCGTCGCTGAATGTCACACACAGCGATATCGCTGGTGAGCTCGCTGCTGCATCACAAAACTAGTGACTCAGCAGCGATCTCGGTAGCGATATCGCTATGTGAGACGGGCCCTTAAGCGATGTTACCCGCAGTGTCGCTGTCCCAGATCGCTGCCTGAGCTGCCTGTTTGGCAGCTCAGCAGCGATCATGTAGCGATACACCAGCGATCCTGACAAGTGCATATCGTTGTCGGGATCGCTGGTGTATCGTTATGTGACACCCAGCCTTTACTCTCCTGTCAGGCAGGAGAGGAACTCATTCATTTGGGGTTTACTGTGAGGCTGCAGCATTAGCTGCGGTCCCTGCAGTAAACATTAACCCTTTCTGAAGGATTACACCGTGGGACCTGACTGTGCATGGGATAGGTAAGAATAATTTTGCTTTTTTATTTTATTTTTATTACAGGAAATGGTTTTTGCAGTAAAATAAAAGATGGTCAAAAACATGTGTCTTTATTTCATTAAAATGATTTTTAATTAAAGTGTGTGTGTTTTATTTTTATTTCATGCAATAGGATTAATAATTGATAGTTGTCTAATTGACAGCTCTCAATTATTAACCTGGCTTAAGGTCACCTTTCAATAGCAAGGTGGCTTTAACCCCATATTAACCCATTCGCCACCGCTACAGGGCAATGGGAATAGACGGGCAAAGTGCCAGAAAGGGCGAATCTAATTATAGATTTGTCTTTCCTGGGGTGTCTGGGGGCAGATGTTAGTAGCCGGGGGGGGCAAAAATAATGGTCCCTCTCTGGGCTATTATTATCTGCCCCCACTCACTGGCTTTGTCTGTCTGGTTGCGAAAATAGAGCGGGAGCCCACGCATTTTTTTTCAGCAATTTTACACCTCATATATATATATATACATGTCATTGAATTTGTGACACATATATATATATATTTATATTTGTAGTTCATACACTTCTACATAGTATAATAGCCGCTAATTCAATTGCCGGCTTTTGTGAAAATGCAGAACCCGACATGAAATGACACTTGGTGTACATAGGGTTAACCATGTCTTTTCATGTCCTTTGCTATCTAATTTGCACAAACAATTAAATCAGACTATGTGTGCAAAATTTCACACCTGTAGGGGTTAATTAAAGGTGTAAATTCGTAGCAAAAAAGTCCGTTTTTTTTACAACGAATTTACACCTTTAATTAACCCCTACAGGTGTGAAATTTTGCACACATAGTCTGATTTAATTGTTTGTGCAAATTAGATAGCAAAGGACATGAAAAGACATGGTTAACCCTATGTACACCAAGTGTCATTTCATGTCGGGTGACATGAAATGACACTTGGTGTACATAGGGTTAACCATGTCTTTTCATGTCCTTTGCTATCTAAGGCCGGAGTCACACTGGCGACAAAATCGGACGATGAAATATCGCATTGCAGTCGGACCTATGTTAATCTATGGAGCAGCTCCCAGTATCAGATTTTTTGTGGTCCGTTTTAAACGTCCGTGTACAATCGCAGCATGCTGCGATTGTCACCGATTGTCGGTCGACAATCGCCAATGCAAGTCTATGGGAGCGATGAAAAATCTGATTACAAACGGACCACACTGTGTGACTTGCGATGAAATCGCATCGGTGTCCTTTAGAAAAGCCGGCAATTCATCCCCGCCTATACTGTAAAATCACACTGACAGCTTTAATAAAGACTAGAAAGAATAGATATATACACATAGAACACATACATATATATATACATGTCATTGTGACATGTATATATACATATATTTATAGTTCCTAGACTTCTACATACTGTAATAGCCGCTAATTCAATTGCCGGGTTTTGTGAAATCACAGAAGCCGACATGAAATGATACATTGTTTCCACACATTTAACCATGTAATTTCATGTATTTTTATATATGTTTGAAACATACAATTACATGAGTGTATTTGTGCAAAATTTCAGACATGTAGGGGTTAATTAAAGGTGTAATTTCGTTGAAAAAAAATGCGTGGGCTCCCGCTGTATTTTCTCCACCAGACAGACAAAGCAAAGCGAGTGGGGGCAGATAATAATAGCCCAGGGAGGGTGCATTTTTTTGTGCCCCCCCTGGCTACTAACATCTGCCCCCAGACACCCCAGAAAGGGCAAATCTATAATTAGATTCGCCCTTTCTGGCACTTTGCCCGTCTATTCCCATTGCCCTGTAGCGGTGGCGAATGGGTTAATCTCACCTTACTGTCACCTTGCAATTGAAAGGTGACCTTAAGGCAGGTTAATGATTGATAGCTGTCAATTAGACAACTATCAATTATTAATCCTATTGAAGTAAATAAAAAAACACACACACTTTAAGAATAAATAATTTTAATGAAATAAAAACACATTTTTTTGACCATATTTTATTTTACACTAAATCCGTGCGAAGCCATTGATCTCCTAAAATAAAGAAAAAGAAATAAAACAACATTATTCTTACCTATTCCGCCGATCTGTCACGTCCCACGCTGTAATCCTTCACAAAGGGTTAACTAGCTTTGAGCCAAGCAGTGCAAGTAATCCTGCATGCTCAGCTCAAAGCTCATGAATGAATAAGTTCCTCTCCTGGCGACAGGAGAGGATGTGTTTCATGAATGAAGCTTAATTGATTGTGTCCACTTTCCCTTTAGGTCAGGTCACTACAGTTAAATTGGCAAGAAATCAATTAAGCTCCATTCATGAATCTATTCCTCTACTTTCGCTGGGAGAGGAACTTATTCATTCAGGGAATACAGGTCTGAGACAGCATTATTAGCTCTCTGCGACCTGTAACCTGTTAACCCTTTCTGAAGGATTACACCGTGGGACCTGACTGTACATCGGATTGGTAAGTATAATTTTGCTTTTTTATTTTATTTTTATTACAGGAAATGGTTTTAGCAGGAAAATAAAATATGGTCAAAAACTGTGTGATTATTTAATTAAACTTATTTTTTATTAAAGTGTGTGTGTTTGATTTTTCTTTCATACAATAGGATTAATAATTGATAGTTGCCTAATTGACAGCTATCAATTATTAACCTGGCTTAAAGTGACCTTTCAATTGCAAGGTCATTTTAACCCCTTATTAACCCATTCGCCACCGCTACAGGGCAATGGGAATAGACGGGCAAAGTGCCAGAAAGGGCGAATCTAATTATAGATTTGCCCTTTCTGGGGTGTCTGGGGGCAGATGTTAGTAGCCAGGGGGGGCACAAAAAAAATGTACCCTCCCTAGGCTATTATTATCTGCCCCCACTCGCTTGCTTTGTCTGTCTGGTGGAGAAAATACAGCGGGAGCCCACGCATTTTTTTTTAACGAATTTACACCTTTAATTAACCCCTACATGTCTGAAATTTAGCACACATATACTCATGTAATTGTATGTTTCAAACATATATAAAAATACATGAAATTACATGGTTAAATGTGTGGAAACAATGTATCATTTCATGTCGGCTTCTGTGATTTCACTGAAGCCGGCAATTGAATTAGCGGCTATAACAGTATGTAGAAGTGTAAGAACTATAAATATATGTATATATATATGTCACAATGACATATATATATATATATATATATATATGTGCTCTATGTGTATATATCTATTCTTTCTTTTGGCATTTAAATACTATTCTTTTGGATCCATTATATGTCAGTTTTGGAAGCCTGCGAGAAAATCTCGCAAGTCGGATGAAAATCGGATGTTACAAGGTACACACACATGCGATTAAATCGCATCTTTGAAGGAAAATCGGATGCCAGAAGGATGTGTGATGTTTTTATTTTGATCCGATTGTCGACCGTCTAAAACGGACCGATTTTTTGTGGTTGTGTGTGACTCCAGCCTAATTTGCACAAACAATTAAATCAGACTATGTGTGCAAAATTTCACACCTGTAGGGGTTAATTAAAGGTGTAAATTCGTAGCAAAAAAGTCCGTTTTTTTTACAACGAATTTACACCTTTAATTAACCCCTACAGGTGTGAAATTTTGCACACATAGTCTGATTTAATTGTTTGTGCAAATCAGATAGCAAACGACATGAAAAGACATGGTTAACCCTATGTACACCAAGTGTCATTTCATGTCGGGTGCTTCTGTCTTTTCACTGAAGCCGGCTTTACCCGGCAATTGAATGAGAGGATATTTTACTATGTAGAAGTGTATAAACTATACATATATGTATATATATATGTCACAATGACATGTATATATATATATATGTATTCTATGTGTGTATATTTAGTGTTTACAAGGAAAGAATGGGTTTTTTTTAGTTGCGATATTTTGTTCCCATAGACTTACATGGGACTTCCGGTATCGGTATCGGGTATCGCCGATATTTTAGTGATATCGGCGATACCATTCCGATTCCGATACTTTAGGATATCGGAAAGTATCGCTCAACTCTACTCCTGTGTTTTCCTCGCACCCAAGCACAAGACGCTATAGGAACTGTACACTATACATGACAAGATTCAGGAGCCAATGTTTAGTGTCTGCTGGGTCTGGGAAAGCCGTGTCTGCTGTGACTGTGGATATCAGATGTCCGTTTAATACCTTATGTGATGACAGTGGTTGTGACTTCTCACAACCATTCCAGGTGAGCGCATTCCCTTAAAATTTTACTCTGGAGTGTTACCACAGGTAAACACTATTGTTTTTTTTTTTTTTTTTTTTTTTCTTTCCTCTTCTCCTTCCAGCACTTCTGCCTTAAAAGATCTGGAAGATGGAGGCCCGCATAAAGGAACTTTGCGGAGTGACTGATACAATCCTTTCAGATGTACAGACTTTAAAAACCCGTTTTGCAAGCCTACAGGACCTCACTAATCATAATTTGCAAGTGTTTGGACAGACTACCCAGGAATTGCGAGCCAGGATTGAGGCTCTAGAGGAACGAGCCCAGGCTCCTGCCATAACCCCAAGTTCTGGGATCCCCAAATTACCTCCTGTTCGTTTTGGCGGTGAATGTGAGAAATTCAGGGGATTTATTAATCAATGCAATTTATTTTTCTCTCACATGCTTCACAATTTCCCACTGAACGATCCAAAGTGCTTACTATAATCATGTTGCTTACCAATAAGGCTTTGATGTGGGCAAACCCTCTGATTGAGACTGAGGATGATTGTTTGAATCACCTTGATGCTTTTATTTCAGCCATGGGGCAGGTGTTTGATGACCCCAATCGAGGTGCAACAACTGAAGCAGCCATGTTAACTTTGCGCCAAGGTAAGCGTTCAGTAGCCGAATATGCCCTGGATTTCAGGAGATGGCTCTTGATACCACTTGGGACACTTCCGCTAAAAAATCTATTTTTCGGAAAGGGTTGTCTCCACTGATTAAGGATGAACTTGCTCGTGCCGACCCTCCCACTGCGTTAGGTGACTTTATTAACTATTGTATCCGTATTGATGCTCGTCTGACTGAACGCAGACAAGAGAGATGGTTCGAAAATAATCGCACTAACCTTTTACTACCTCCCTCCTCAGCTAAGGAACCTTTGAGTAGGATCACAAGGGAACCAGAACCTGAACCCATGCAGGTGGACTCTTTACAAAGACGGGTTAGTGATGCACGCAAAGAACATCGTATAAAGGAAAATCTATGTTTCTACTGTGGTAAGTCAGGGCACTTCATTATAAACTGCCCCAGCCGTTCTCGTAAGACTACTGCAGCAGTCATTCACTGTGAGTGTTGCGAGAGGAGCTCTGTCATGTCCGAGCCTCAGGCTCCAGAGAGATCTGCTGCAAGAGATCTTGATTTCTCGGACTTAAACTCTGTTAGTTCTGGGGACGATGACGGTATAAACGCTGAAATTTTTCAAGTTTCCTCAGCGGTGTCCCAGCTGAGTTGTAAAAGAAACAATTCTCATTGCTTCCTTTCCATCAAACTCTGGGTTGACTCAGTCTGGGTGTCTAGCTCTGCTATGATCGACTCAGGAGCAAGTGGAAATTTTATGGATATCTCCTTTGCTCTGAAACAGGGGATACGTTCAGTGAAGAAGGCTACTCCAGTACAGATGGAGACTGTGGATGGCTCTCTACTGACTTCTGGACCAGTGGATCAAGAAACAGAGCCTTTGAGGGTCCTTATGGGTAAAGATCATCAGGAGAAAATGTCTTTTATGCTTATCTCTTCTCCCCACTTTCCCATTATTCTAGGGCTACCATGGCTGCAGGCGCAGAATCCTACGATTAACTGGGAGACCAAGGAATTACACTTTCCGGAGAAACAGATGAGTCAAGGAGTTTCAGCTTGCTCTGTTCCTAAAGGAACCATGTCAGTCCCTGAACTACCAGCTGTATACCAGGACTATGTGGATTTATGTGACAAGAAGAACGCTGATCAGCTTCCTCCTCACCGTCCATATGATTGTCCAATTGAATTATTGCCTGGAGCCGAGATACCTTTTGGTAGGATCTACCCCCTAGCGGGGCCCAAACTAAAAGCTTTGAAGGATTATATAGACGAAAATTTAGCCAAGGGCTTCATACGCCCCTCTTCATCTCCCGCAGGTGCACCCATCTTATTTGTGAAGAAGAAAGATGGATCTCTGAGACCCTGCATAGACTATAGGGAACTCAATAAGGTTACTATTACAAACCGTTATCCATTGCCTTTAATCCCTGAATTGTTGGAGAGAGTGCGGCATGCCAAAATTTTCTCTAAACTGGATCTCCGTGGGGCCTATAACTTGGTCCGTATTAGACCTGGGGATGAATGGAAGACTGCTTTCAGGTCACGCTATGGACACTTTGAATATCTAGTTATGCCTTTTGGTCTGAGTACCGCCCCAGCCACTTTCCAACACTTCGTGAATGATATCTTCAGGGATCTCCTAGATACATTTGTGGTGATTTATCTGGATGATATTCTAATTTTTTCTAACTCCACAGAGGAACATCATGGACATGTGAGAATGGTCTTAGAACGCCTAAGACAAAACCATCTCTACATCAAACTTGAAAAATGTGAATTCCATAGGACCGAAATTCAATTTCTGGGGTATGTACTATCTACGCAAGGGATTAGTATGGATGGAAGCAAGACCCAATCCATCAAGGATTGGCCAATTCCTAGAAATGTGAAGGAGGTGCAGCGTTTCATCAGGTTTGCCAACTTCTATAGACGTTTCATTAAGAATTTTTCTGAGGTAGTGTCACCTATCACCCAACTTACCCGGAAACAGTCTAGGTTCTCCTGGACCCCGCAAGCTCAGGAAGCATTTTCCTGTTTAAAGGATAAATTTACCACCGCACCTATCTTAGTACATCCCAACCCCGAGCTTGCCTTCATAATAGAGGTGGATGCTTCAGACTGTGCCGTTGGAGCTATACTCTCTCAGAGAACAGGTGAGAAGAATGTCTTGCATCCCTGTGCCTTCTTTTCCCAGCAGTTGTCTTCGGCTGAGAGGAACTACGATGTGGGCAATAGAGAATTGTTGGCCATTATTGCCGCCTTCAAGGAATGGAGACACCTTCTTCAGGGAGCTGCACAGCAAATAGTCGTCCTGACAGACCATCGTAACCTTGAATTTATCAGGTCGGCTAAGTGCCTGACTCCTCGCCAGGCTCGCTGGAATCTTTTCCTAAACCAATTTAATTTTGTCATTTCTTATAGACCAGGATCGCGCAATGGAAAGGCTGATGCACTCTCTAGGATTCATTCAGCAGAGACACGTCCACTTACTCCTCCTAAGACTATTCTTCCTGACTCTAGATTCCTGGGAGTGATTCATAATCAAGACCTACTTAAGGACATCAAGGAAGCATACCATGCGGATTCTTTGTTGGCTCAACCCCCAAGGGACGTAAGTCTTGTCTTTAAGAATGGTGTGTGGATTCAGGGACAACGTCTGTATATACCTGAAACAGTCAGATTGAGAGTATTGCAACTCATCCACGATTCCAAGATAGCCGGGCATAGGGGAATTCTAAAGACACAAGAATTTCTTTCTCGTTTCTTTTGGTGGCCCACTTACAGGAAAGATGTCTTAAACTATGTCACTTCATGTGAAGTCTGTGAAAGATGCAAAACACCTCGCTCCTCACCAACTGGTCTGTTGCAACCCCTTCCCACCCCGTCCCGCCCGTGGGGATCCATTTCTATGGACTTCATTGTGGAGTTACCAACCTCTCAAGGGAAGAACACCATTCTAGTGGTGGTTGACCGTCTAACAAAGGCAGCTCATTTTATCCCTTGTGTCGGCTTACCACTGCAAAACAGACATCAGACTTGATGATTAAGAATGTGTTTCGCTTACATGGAGTCCTGGATGAGGTCATTTCGGATCGAGGGGTGCAATTCACTTCAAGGTTTTGGCAAAATTTCTGTGCAGCATTGGACATTAAAGTAAACCTTTCTTCTGCTTTTCATCCCCAGACTAATGGACAGACAGAACGAACCAATCAGACCCTGGAGCAGTATCTCCGCTGTTTTATCTGCCACCTACAGGATGATTGGGTGGATCTACTTCCAGTGGCTGAGTTCTCTTATAACAACTCTCAGAGCGCCTCCACTAAGCAGTCTCCTTTTTACTCCAATCTAGGTTATCATCCTAACATTCTTCCTCGATTTCCCATAGATACTCCCTTGCCGGCAGTGGCTGAAAGAATCACTTCTTTACAAAAGAATATGGATCTTCTAAAGGAAAATCTAGAATTGGCTCAGGAAAGGTACAAGAAAGCAGCAGATAAATTTCGTAAACCTGCACCAGCTTTCAAGGTAGGAGATTTGGTCTGGCTGTCAACCAGAAATCTTAAATTAAAGATTCCATTGTCTAAATTGGGACATAAGTACATTGGACCTTATAGGATCAATAAGATTATAAGTGCTGTTGCTTGTCGTCTTCAACTGCCCAGAACTATGAGAATCCACCCTGTCTTTCATGTATCCCTACTAAAGGCTGCAACACCCAATACGTTTCCTGGACGTTCTTCTCCTTGCCCTGACCCAGTGCTGGTCGATGGTCAGGAAGAATTTATGGTGGAAAGGATTCTAGATTCCAGGTTGTACAGAAATCAGTTGCAATATTTGATTAAATGGCAGGGCTACCCAGTGGAGGACAACTCATGGGAACCAGTCAATAATGTAAATGCTCCTCGCCTGCTCCGCCAGTTTCATCAGAGGTACCCTGACAAGCCTGGTCTGAGGTCATCCGGAGGTTGTCCCTAAGGGGGAGTAATGTAAGGTTCTTTGTCTCTGTTGACATGTTCCTTGAAACTCAGTTTTCCGTCGGCCATTTTGCTTTCTGTCTTTCTGCAGCTCTTGCCCTCAGTTAATATGGAGTTTCCAGTTTTCATGTTCCCGCCCTGATTCTTCCCTCTTGCTTCTTAAGCAGCCTCAGCTGAACAATCAGTGCTCCTGAATCAAGCCTCAGTCAGTCTGTGACCTGACTCCTGGAAGCCTTGGACTTCTACTCCAGCTATTCCCTACTGAGGAACCTTGGAACACTTTTGGACTCTGGAAACCTGCTGTTTGGTGAATCCATGTTTGCAGAGGAATTACTGTACAGAGAAGAGATCCTGAACCTGCTTTGGAGATTTATTGTAGTGCTTGAAGTTACTCTGGCCTGCTGTGTCTCCTGTCGCTGTTCCTGCAAACTGTGTGAACTATTCAGCATGCTTGTATGAAGTAATACAAGTCATTTCATTTCAACCTATGTCTCCTGTGTTTTCCTCGCACCCAAGCACAAGACGCTATAGGAACTGTACACTATACATGACACAGTGGTTCCTTTGGCTGCGCCTCCTGACCCTGTTTTGGTTGAGGGCAATCTGGAGTATGTGGTTGAGAAAATATTGGATTCTCGTTTTTCTAGACGGAAACTCCAGTATTTGGTTAAGTGGAGAGGTTATGGTCAGGAGGACAATTCTTGGGTGTTTGCTTCGGACATCCATGCTAGGAGACTGATCTGTGCGTATCACAGAGCTCATCCTGACCTACCTGGTTGCCCAAATGAGGGTTCGGTGACCCCTCCTCAAGGGGGGGGTACTGTTGTGAATGTGTTAGAAATGAATTCTGAGCAGAAGCTCCCTCTGGTGGTTACAAGCAGTACTGAACCATTCAATGAGGATTGGCAAACAGGAGTTACAGACTGGTCTTATATAAGGGAGGTTCCCTCCCATCATGGTTGCCGGTGATCAATTGTTCTTGTCTCAACTGTGGTTCCTGATTCACTTGGAAGCTTGCTGAGTCTTGCCTCTTCTCCTGCTCTCAGATAAGATATTTTCTGTTTTTTCTTTTTTTTGCTTACCATTTGCATTTTTCTCTGCATTTCTGTGAGGTTAGCCAGGTCTCCCCCCCCCCCCGGGGGGCTTGGGCTCCTCTCAGTTCTTCTGGAGCCACTGTTATTTTTTCATTTGCCTTTTCCAGTTTTTTCAGTGGCTGCGGCTTAGTTTTGTTACACCAGAGAACTAATTTAGGTGGTAGAGGTCGTGTGATCTCAGGTGTTTTTGCAATTAGTAGAGTTGGTATTTTTTAGGGTTTTTTGGATTGCAGTAAGTGTCCTTCCTATCCTTTTCTGTCTAGGAAGATTGGGCCCCAACGTTTGCTCATTCTATTTTCTGTCTGTGTCTGTATTTCCTCTTGTCTAACCGCCATTACATGTTTGGGGGCTTCCTATGTTCTTTGGGGATCTGCTCTGGGGCAGATAGCTTTCCTCTTTCTATCTTTAGGTGTAGTTAACCTCTCAGGCTATGACGAGGCATCTAGGACCAACATAGGAACGCTCCACGGCTGCCTTTAGTTGTGGTGGT
Source organism: Oophaga sylvatica (assembly GCA_033576555.1). Lineage (NCBI taxonomy): Eukaryota > Metazoa > Chordata > Amphibia > Anura > Dendrobatidae > Oophaga > Oophaga sylvatica. Next base: position 82,650,852 of record JARQOD010000005.1, read on the forward strand.
TAGTCAGGGTACTGCAATCCAGTAGATTCCAACCTCTCTGGTGTATTGCCGTTTTTGCCTGCTCTCCTCAGCTACCAAATCATAACAGAAGATACCCCGGCTGAGAAAGTATCTGCCACTTACCTCATATGATGACAGCTTTTGATTGTGTAGTAATAAAAATGTTATTATACTTGTCTATTATGCTTAAAGTAAAGTAAGAATTGTTTTATATTGCAGAGTCATTGAATAGCACTTGTAGATAATGTAGTTGTTGGTAACAGGTACCACTTAGTGAGAAAACAGACAGAAGTTTAACTGAAAGCACTCTTTGTAAAATATGTTATCAGAGTAATAGTAAGAAGAAAAGTATTGTTGCAGGGACCAGATGTCCAAAATAGGTAGTGAACCTAGTAGCAACGGTTCCTACCCAGAGAACACCCCGGATGGGGCTTGCACTAAAGGAAAAGAATGAGTGTTAATACAGTGACAGTACTTTTATAGAAAAAGAAGTCAATGTAAATATATTGGTATTTTTGCAGGGAAATTATGCCCTATCCTGGTGACAAACTTAAAAGTTTATCGGTTGCTACCAAGCACTTTTAGAGTAAATAATGTAAGGTAATGTTATTATGCAACGTTTAAGAAAAAGTGCCTCCCATAAAGGGAAGTGGAGTTTTACATTATTTTTCTACCTGTTGTGATGCATCACAAAAATTTTTGTATGTTTCCTGTAACATCATTTACTCTGTTTCAGCCCGCGGACGTGCTGCGTTTAACAGGGGGGTATGTGGCGCCCCTGAGGGTCCAGTCGCCACAGAAGTACTGCATCTCAGCCAGAGATGTGGTATCCCACCTTTCAGGTAAGATGGGAACACTAAACCTGGCTCTGGCAACACTGCATCCATCACACACACCAGCTCAGTTCCTCTAGCATGCCTCTAGCTAGCAAAGGGTGTCAGATGTTGGGTGGAGCTTGTGGGTCAGAGCAGGAGCTAGTGGGAAGTAAGAGTGAGTCTTCCCTTGGGGGAGGAAGAAGACGTGCATAGGCAGCTCTCCCGTAGGAGAGAAGGAAAGAGATAGAAACGTGCAGCAGGCTCCAGGTCCTGAGTAGAGAAAGACAGAAAGAAGGTTCCCTGTAGGGAAAAGGGATTTCTCAGAGGCATGGCTGAGCAAAAGGCTACCCGTGGGGCTCGTTCCAGGCTGACGGACATCAGCTGGGAGAATCCAGGTCGCAGAAGGGACTCAGCCCCTAGACTAGTGGCGCATACAACAGGACTCAGCTGACAAGCCGACAGCTGTGACAACTTTAGGGGTCACAACCACAAGCATCTTCTCTGAGAAGAAAAGCTATATAGAATCAAGGAAACGCCTGGGTCACGTTGTCCGACAGGATTCGCAGCTACCGGACTGGGACACTGCTGTGATGTATGGTATACAGTTCATATAGCGTCTTGTGCTTGGGTGCGAGGAAAACACATGAGACACAGGTTTGATATGGAAGGACTTGTATTACTTCATACAAGTAGGCAAAAGGGTCACACAGTTTGCAGGTACAGAGGCAGTAGACACAGCAGGCCAGAGTAACTTTAAGCTCAGCAATAACTCTCCACAACAGGTTCAGGATCTCTTCTCTGTTACCGTAATTCCCTTGCAAACTTGGATTTACCAAACAGCAGGTCTCCAGAGTCCACAAGTGTTCTAAAGTTCCTCAGTAGGAAATGGCTGGAGTACAAAGTCCAAGGTTTCCAGGAGTCAGGTCACAGGCTGACTGCAGCCTTGATTCTGAAGCACTGATTGCTCAGCTGAGGCTGCTTAAGAGGCAAGAGGGAGAGAATCAGGGCGGGAACATGAAAGCTGGAAACTCCATATTGACTGAGGGCAAGATAGCTGCAGCAAGACAGAAAGCAAAATGGCCGGGGGAAAAAACTGAGTTTCAAGAAACATGTCAAAAGAGACAAAGAACCTTACGAAAACGGGTCTGGAGGGGGAACCTCTGAGTTTCAACAAGGGGCGGTCCTTAAAAAGGACGGGTGCGCCCCGGGTACAGGGGGAGACAGTCCAGCGGGTACCGGGGCAGCTCTGGATGAAGGGACCGGGGGCCCGGCAAGTGATGGGGCAGTCTCTGATGAACCCGGAGGTCTCGCAAGTACTGGGGCATCTCTGGTGAAACGGCAGGAGGTTTGGGAAAAGTACCGGGGCAGTCTCTGGATAAAGATAGATCGACCTGTGATGGTGACCCCCCGGTGGCTAGGGGGCGGGTAACAATGAGCGCCCCCCGGTGAGGGGGCGAAGTCTTTTGAATAGCAGGTGACACAGCCTGACGGCAGAGCCCCATAGGCTAGCACAGGAACAGAGAGCGCCCCCGGGAGGGGCGAGAGTCTTGGGAGTAGCGGTGATCCACACTGGGGGCAGAGCCCCAGGTAGGCTACAGGCGGGGTAACAATGAACGCTCCGGGTGAGGGGGGCGGAGTCCGGGAATAGCGGACGGTCACGACTTCGTGACGGCGGGAGCCTCTAGGTGGTAGGGGGCCGGGTAACAGATGAAGGGCCCGGGGTGAGCGGGGAGACCTGGAAAAAGGGGCACGACTTCGTGACGGCGAGCCTCCGGGTAGGCTGCGGACAGGAAACAGGCAAAAAGGACAGCAAACGGGCAAAATCTGGCGGGTAACTGATAAGGCCCCTGAGGACTGAACAGGTATAACAGTGCAAAAACATTGCTGGGGGACCCCTTCTGGAGGAAGTCCCTTTATATAAGGTAAAGTCCCCCGGGCCATTGGCCGGGGACTCTTTGGGAGGGACGCGCCCCCCCTTTAAAAGAAGGGGGAGCGCACGCGTGCGCGCCTAAATCAGTGGCGGGGAAAGGAGCGCGCGCCGCCAGCAGGGGGAAAGGGAAGGACGCCGGCCCCAAGCAGGGACGCGCGCACCCAGGAAGCGGGAGGAGCCGGCCCCGACGCGAGGAGCGCCGCACCCGGGAGAGGGGGGGAGGTCCCGGCCCCGAAGAAGGACGCGCGCAGCCAGGGGAGGGGGAGAAACGCCGACCCTGCAGAAAGGGGAGAGCGGGGGAGAGGTGAGGGGAAACGTCCCTGCCTGGCAGCGGGCAGGGGCCGGGCTACCTTACTTACTCCCCCCTTGGGGACAACCCCCGGGATGACCTCAGCCGGGTTGTCTGGGTCCCCTTGTGAAACTGGCGGGCAAGGAGGAGCTTAATGTTATTGACTGGTTTCCCATGAGTTGTCCCCACTGGGTACCCTGATTTAATCAAAATTGTAACTGTTTCTGTACAACCTGGAATCAAACCCTTTCCACCACAAATTTTTTCTGCCCCCATCGACCAGCACGGGGTCGGGGCAAGGAGAAGAACGCCAGGAAACTTTTGGGGTGTTGCCCCTTTTAGAGGATACATGAAGACAGGGGGATTCTCATATTCGGGGCAGTTAAAGACACAAGCAAGGCACTTAAATTTTACGATTTTATAGGGTCCAATGTACTTGTCCCAATTTGGACGAGGGAATCTTTAATTTAAGATTTCTGGTTGACAGCCGACCAAGTCCCCTACCTTGAAAGTGGTGCAGGTTTCGAAATTATCTGCTGTTTTTTTCTTGTACTTTCCTGACCTTTCCAGATTTTCCTTTAGAAGACCATTTCTTTTGAAAAGCGTTTTTCTTACCCATGCCGGCAAGGGCGTTTCTATGGGAAATCGGGGAAGAATTTTAGGGATAACCTAAATTGGAGAAAAAAGGAGACTGCTTTTGGAGGCCTCTGGGGTTGTTAAAAGAACTCAGCCAGTGGGATAGATCCACCCAATCATCCTGTAGGGGGCAGAAAAGCAGGGAGTACTGCTCCAGGGTTGATTGGTTCTTTCTTCTGTCCATTAGTCGGGGGATGAAAAGCAAAAAAAGGTTTACTTTAATGTCCAATGGCACAAAATTTTGCCAAAACCTTGAAGTGAATTGCACCCCCGTTTCCAAAAATGACCTCATCCGGTACCCATGCAAGCGAAAAAAATTTTTAAAATCATCAAATCTATGTTGTTTTGCAGTGGGTAACCCACCAGGGATAAATGAGCTGCCTTTGTTAAACATCGACCACCACTGAAGTGTTTTTTTTTCCCTTGAGGGGTTTTGGTAACTCCAAAATGAACCATAAAATGGATCCCCACGGGGGGAGGGGTGGGGGGGGTTGCAACAACCAGTTTGGGAAGCGAGGTGTTTTGCATTTTGCACATGGGGCCCCTTCGCAAGGCACACATGTCTCCGGGAAAATGCACAGGAAGGAAAACTGAAAAAGCTTGATTTTCATTCACGAAATTTCTCAGCATTGCCAAAGGGGCATATCAGACTATTTAATGTGATAGAATATGATTCTTCAAGTTCCTGTTTTTTGGCAGAAAGTCAATTATCTTGGAGGGAGGGAAAGGAAAGACGAACCCAACAGAGTTTTTTTAGCTCTCTATAAGAAAGTGGAGGCTAGTACGGGTGAAGTGAATCATTTAGCCTAGTCAGAGCTACCCCTTAAATCCCCAGAACAAGCTGCTGTGTTTTAAAAAAAAGGGAAGGAAAGGAATTACGCAGTTTACCCCGAGTCAATGAGAACAGGTCATGAGCACTGAAGGAAAGTACCTTGACACCATTGCTTCAACTGCTTTTTTAAGGGGGAGAGAGGGCAAGGGCGAGGGAGAAGCAAAGTGGAAAAAGGGGACAAATCACCCTCACTATTAACCGACTCGGGGTCCGAAGCTTGCTATTTCCACCCCTTTAAAATAAGAAAACCGGGGGCCCTTTCTGGACTTCAAGTTACAGGGGGAGCCTAAGCCCCGATACGTAACCGGGGTCAGAAGAACAACAGTCTAGCGGGTCTGCCCCAAAAGACTAGTTTATTCAACAAAGACCCCCACAATGTTGGCCGGGGGGAAATTTGCTATAAAAGATTCACTTGACTTTTGAAGTTTACTCACACACAAAAAAAGGATAAAGGAGGCCCTAACCTCCAACATTCCCTGAATGTGCTTTCCCCAACTAACCGCTTCCCGGGACATCCCTCAACATTACAAGTAAAGGTAGGAAAAGACTGCTTTTTGGTGCTGAATTCTTATCGGGCACCTGCATCACCACCAAGCTTTGAGGCCCCCCCACCTGTGGGGGATTTAACATCTAGCTGCCTAACACCCCTCAGAGATCTCCCTCAGGCGGGTCAACAATCAAAAACCACGGGTGGGTCACAAACTATAACTACAATCCCCTGTAAAATTCCCCCATTGCATGACCCCGGGCCACTGACCGGGCTCTCTGCCAGGACAACTCCCATAACTTCCATGGGCCGGTGCCGATACCCATCCCTGGTCCCCACCCAATGTGGTCTGCCAGTGAAAAACCCCATAGACTTCCAGGCCCCTGGGTGCCGAGTACCCCATACCCTTACCCCCAAATGTGGGCGCGTCACACAGACTTCACATGAAGTGAAAATTTTTTAAAACGTCTTTCTGTAAGTGGGCCACCAAAAAAAACGAAAAAATTCTTGTTTTTTTAAATTTCCTCTATGCCACTATTTGGGAAATCGGGATATTGCAATACCCCTCAATTAACTTTTTTCCGGTATATACAGACGTTGTCCCAAAATCCACACACCATTTTTTAAACCCTTCCCCCCCAAAAGGGGGGTTTTGCATTAATGACCGGAAAAAAATTTTTACAATTCTGCCACTGTCTCTTTATGAGGTTATAACTCGGGAAAAACCCTTTTCAACGAATTTGGCGATTCTGAATTGTTTTCTCGTGACAATTTACTTCATTTGGGGGAAAAATTTCTTCTTTAAAACTTGCGTTTTTTTTTGAAAAAAAAAAAATATGGCGAAAATTTTTTAAAATTTTCAAATTTTTAAACTTTGAAATTTTTATTCCTTAAAAAAGGAAATATATACACAAAAAAGTTTGAAATAACATTTCCCACAGTTTCTTTACATCACACAATTTTGGAAAAAAAAATTTTTTTTGTTGGAAATTTAAGGGGAAAATTGACCACGATTTCTCATTTTTACAGCAAAATTTTTCAAAGCCATTTTTTTTTTGGGACCACCTCCATTTGAAGCCTTTGAGGGGTTATAGGGAGAAAATACCCCAAAAAAACACCATTCAAAAACTGCACCCCTCAAATACTCAAAAACCCCATCAAGAAATTTTTTAAAACCCTTCGGGCCACGTAAACTAAGCAACTGGAAGGAAAAAATTAAAAATTTTTTCTTTTGCCACAAAAATTATTTTTTTACAAAAATTTTTTTTTAATTTTCCAAGGAAAAAGAAAAAAAGAAATTGTTCAAATTTCCCCCCGGAGTAGCCAATACCCCAAAGGGGGGCCCTGTTGGGGCCCGCCCAGGCTCTAAAAAGCCCTTTTGATTTTTCAAACTAAAAATTTGGTGGGAATTTAATTGGATCCCCTTCGCTTTGGAGGCCCCAAAAGCCCAAAAATGGAAAAACCCCCACAAAGTGACCACCTTTTTAAACTCCCCCAAGGCTTTTCCCCGTCTTTTTTGAGCACTTTTCCCCAACACCCCAAAGTTTTAAAACCTTTGAAAAAAAAAAAACAATTTTTCCACAAAAAAAAATTTTTTGTCCCCAAAATTTTTAATTTTCCAAAAAATTGGACCCCAAAAGTTTTTGCCAAATTTTTCCGAGTCCCGATACCCCCATATGTGGGGGGGGGAAACTGTTTGGGGGCGCCGGCAGGGTTTGGAAAGGGTGTAATTTTTGGTGCGACATTTTAAAGGGGGTCATTTCCCTTCAGGCCCCCAAAGGGGCCAAAACATAAACCCCCCCCAAGGCCCCCAAAATTTTGGGGAAAAAGACCCCCAAGGGAAAAATTGATCTTTTTGGGGGGCACTTTGAACCCCCAAGGGTTCACACAATTTATAATTTGCCCCCAAAAAATAAAAAACCTATTTTTTTTCCCCCACAAAAAAAAATTTTTTTCAAATTTTTTATTTTCCCGGGGCCAGGGAAAAAGCCCTGATTTTTGAAATTTGCCTGGTACGCTGAACCCCCAATTGGGGGGGGGAAATGTTTTGGGGGCACGGCAGGCTTTGGAAAGGAAAGAACGTTTTGAAACAGAAATAAAGGGGGCATGTTCCGTTTGCTGCCCCAAAATAGCCCAAACAGTGGGAAACCCCCCCCAAAGGGGCCCCCTTTTTGGAAACTGACCCCCCAAGGAACTTATCTAACTTTGGGGAGCCTTTGAACCCCAAGGTTTACACAGTTTTTAAGCCGGGGATGAAAATAAAAAAAACCTATTTTTTTCCCACAAAAAATTTTCTTTTAGTCACTTTTTTTTTTATTTTCCCCAAAGGGGCCAGAGAAATTGGACCCCTGATTTGGGTTTTCAATTTGCCTAATACGTGAACCCCATATTTGGGGGGGAAACCCCTGTTTGGGCGAAAAGGGAGGTCGGGGAAAGGAAGGAGCACCATTTTACTTTTTCCCAACCCAAAAAGGCTGGGGAAATTTAGTTTGGTGCCAGTTTTCATTTGGAGAGCCCCCATGTGCCTAAAAAGTGGAAACCCCCCCCCAAAAGACCCCATTTGGGAAACTAGACCCCCTAAGGAACTTTTTTCTGATTTTTGTGACAATTTTTAAACCCCCAAAATGCTTTTTCCAAATTTATAACTAGAGCCGTAAAATTTTTAAAAATCAATTTTTTCCCCAAAAAATGATCTTTTCACCCCCAAATTTTTATTTTTCCAAAGGGGAACAAGATCCAAAAATTATGTGCAAATTTTTCCTGAGTGCGCTGAAACCCCTATGTGGGGTAAACCCCTGTTTGGGTGCATTGCAGAGTTTTGGAAGGGGAAAGGGGCCCGTTACTTTTCAACGCAGAATTGCTGGACGCCATGTCCCTGTTTTGGGGAGCTCCTGATCTGCCTAAAAATGGAAACCCCCCTAAAGCCATTTTTAGAAACTAGCCCCTCAAGGGAATTTTCTAGATGTTGGTGAGAACTTTGAACCCCCCGGTGTTTCACTAAAGTTTATAAAGTACAGCCGTAAAATAAAAATCTTTTTTTTTTTTTTTACAAAAAAATTTTTTCACCCCCAAATTTTATTTTTACAAGTGTAACAGAAAAAATTTGGGAAACCCCAAAAGTTGTTGTCCAATTTGTCTGAGTCACTGATACCCAAATATGTGGGCAAAACTCTGAGGGCAATCGGGGCTCGGGAAAGGGAAGTAGTGACGTTTTGGATCAACTTTGATGGAATGGTCTGGGGGCGCATGTCGCATTTGGAGAGCCCCTGAGCGCCTAAACGTGGAAACCCCCACAAGTACCCCATTTTGGAAAAAAGACCCCCAAGGAACTTCAGTGGTGGTGAGCACTTTAACCCCGAAGGCTTCACAGAAGTTTAAACGCACACCTAAAAATAAAAAATCTTTTTTTTTTTTTTTCAAAAAGATTTTTTCGCCCCAAAAAATTTTTTTTTTACAAGGGGAACAGGGGGAAATTGGACCCCAAAAGTTGTTGCCCAATTTTTTCCCGAGTACGTGATACCCAATATGTGGGGGAAAAAAACTGTAAAGGGGTCAGGGGGCTCGGAAGGGAATAGTGACGTTTTTGGGTTTCAGACTTTGATGGAAGGTCTGGGGGCTATGTCCATTTTGGGGAGCCCCTGATGGCCCCAAAAAGTGGAAATCCCCAACAGTACCCCATTTTTTGGGAAAAAAAACCCCACAAGGGAAATTTTCTAGGTGTGTGGTGAGCGCTAGAAGCCCCCAATGCTTCACGAAGTTTATTAAAATACAGCCTAAAAAACAAAAAAAAATTTTTTTTTGTACAAAAAAGATATTTTTCCCCCCCCAGTTTTTTATTTTTCCCAAGGGTAACAGAAGAAAAAGGAAAAAATTGCACAATAAAATTTGGGGTCCAAGTCGTGAACCCCAATGTGGGGGTAAACTACTGTTTGGGTGCATGGCAGAGCAAAAAGGGAAAGGGGCACCCTTTTGAACTTTTTTTAACGCGAATTGAGGAATTAGATCAGACGCCATGTCCATTTGGAGACCCCTTTCCTAAACGCGGAACCCCCCAATTCTAACTCCAACCCCAACCCCAAACACCCCTAACCCTAGTCCCAACCCTAACCACAAACCTAACCCCAACCCCACCCCCAATCCCCCCCCCTAACCCTAATCCTAACTTTAGCCCCCAAACCCTAACCCTAAATTTAGCCGCAACCCTAACCCTAACCCTAATGGGAAAATGGAAATAAATACATTTTTTTAATTTTATTATTTTTCCCTAACAAAGGGGGTAAATAAAGGGGGTTTGATTTTACTTTATAGGGGGTTTTTTTATGTTTGGCAGCTGTCACGCTAAAAAACGCTTTTTATTGTAAAAATATTTTTTTTGCATCCCCAAACTTTTTGAGGGGCTATAATTTTTTGCATATTTTGGTCCACAGATCATGGGGGAGTCTTATTTTTTGGGGTTTACGAGTTGACAGTTTTTATTTGTACCATTATTTGGCAGGTGACACATTTTTGATCGCTTTTTTTTCGATTTTTGGGGGGTTAGAATGAACAAAAACAGCAATTCTTGAATTTTTTTTTGGGGGGGGGGCGTTTTTATTGTTCCCGGTGGTAAAATTGAAAAAGCATTTTTATTTTTTTCGGGTCGGGTACATTATGGCGATACCTCATTTATATTATTTTATATAAAAAATAATTATTTTTGCATCGCTTTATTTCGCGAGCTAAAAACTTTTTTTTTTTTTTTCGCTGATGATGCTGAATGGTGGCTCGTTTTTTGCGGGACAAAAAGACGTTTTCAGCGAAACCAAAGGGTTTTTTTTAATGGGTCTTTTTGATCGCGCGTTATCCATTTTTTTGTTCGGCGGTATGATAAATAAAGCATTTGATTTTTTGCTTCTTTGTTTTTTTTTTTTTTTTTAAAGGGGTTCACAAAAGGGGTTTAACTAGTGGGACATTTTTAAAAGGGGGGGGGCGTTACGGACGCGGCGAACCAAATAATGTGTACTTTTTTTGTTTTGTTTTTTTTTTTTACAGGAAAAAGGAATTTTTTGGGGGAATATTTTTTTTTTTTTTTATTTTTTTTTGGGGGATTTTTTTTTTATAAAAATTTTTAATTTTTATTTTTTTAAACTTTTTTACTTTGTCCCGGGGTGGACATCACTGTATTTTATAAAACCCGCGGGTGTGACAGTGTGCACAGAAAACTCTGTCCACACCCAGCGACCCGCTCAGGCATGCAGCACCCCTTCTCAGTCCCTTTGCCCTCGCAGGCCCTGAGGAAGCCGCCTCCCCCGGGACCCCCGGCGCCATTTTTTGGAAAACCGGGCCCTTTGGAGGGAGGAAGCCCTCAGAACAGCGCAAATCACATTGCGCGGGTCTGGGGGCCCTCGGGGGGGCGGCGGGGAAAGCCCCCACCCTGCGCAAATCCTCCCCCTGTGCCCCCAGTACACCCGATCATGTTTGTTTCGCGGTGGTGCTAGGGTTAATGTGCCGGAGCGTCCCCGGATTTGCTCCTGACACAAAAGTCACCGGTGGGCAGCTGTGATAATCAGCTGACACCCGGCGGCGATTAGCTGCGCTTCCCTCAGGAGCGCAGCTGATCGCCTATGACTACTATCCCGTCCATGGGCAGAATGCAGGTTTTAGGACGGGATGAAAGTCAAATTGGGCAGAGAGGGTTAAAGACAAGACTTAGTCCCTTGGGGGTTTTTGCCAACAAAGAAACCGCATGGTATGCTTCCTTGATGTCTGTTAATTTGGTCTTGATTATGAATCACTCCCAGGAATCTAGAGTCAGGAAGAATAGCCCTTAAAAGGAAAAGGGGTAATGGACGGGTTTTCTGCTGAAAATTCCTAAGAGTGCATCAGCCTTTCCATTGGCGATCCTGGCCTATAAGAAAAATTTCAAAATTAAATTGGTTTAGGAAAAGATTCCATAGCCTGGCGAGGAAATCAGGGACTTACGACCTGAAAAAATTCAAGGTTATGATTTGGGCTGCAGGACACTATTTGCTGGCAGCTCCCTGAAGAAGGAACATAGTTATTATAGTTATTTAAGGGTTTAAGGAAGACTTTAAGTCCCTCTAGTTTTAACCCCCTATCCTATCCTAACCTGCCCTAACATTTTGATCCAGGGAAGGCCAAAAAAACCCCAAGGGCAAACAGTAAGCCTTTTACATTGGGGGAAAAAAAAAATTTCCTTTCCCGACTCCACATACGGCAAATCAGAAATAGCTCCCTGGATCAACGCTGTATCTAGGAAAATTGAAATATAGCCTGTAATATTATACTTTTCAAGGAAAGGGAAACCAGTCCCCCCCCTTAAATTTTAGTAAGGAATCACTCATTACAACATTAACGGCAGAGAGTTTTTATAGTCCTCACTGCTCTTACAGTAAAAGAATCTGCATCTGTGATTATGGGGTAAACCTTTCTTTCCCCCAGACGAAAGGATGCCCCCTCGTCCCCCTCCACAGGTCTAAGAGTAAAAAAAAATCATTAGAAAGGTCCCTTTTTACTGTCCCCCATATATTTTGGTACAAATTTAATAAGATTTACCCCTAAGCCTTCGTTTTCCAAACTAATAACCCAAGTGTAATAACCTGTCCCTTTGGGATTGAGACCCCCCATTCCCCCTAATAACCCCTTTGGTGTCTTTCCCTTCCCTGAAAGGGGGAAATAATGGCCACAATTCTCTATTGCCCCACATCGTAGTTCCTCTCAGCCGAAACAAAACCCTGGGGAAAAAAAAGCCAGGGATGCAAAAACATTCTTCTCCACCTGTTCTCTGAAGAGTATAGATCCAACGGCCACAGTCTGAAAGCAATCCACCTCTATTAGAAGGCAAGTTTGGGGTTGGGATTTACTAAGATAGGTGGGGTTAAACAGAAAGCAAAATGGCCGAGGGAAAAAACTGAGTTTTTAAGAAAACATGTCAAAAGAGACCCAAAAAACCTTACATTAATGCTCCTCCTTGCTCCCCCGTTTCATCCCGAGGTACCAAACAAGCCTGGTCCCGAGGTCATCCGGAGGTTGGCCCAAGGGGGGATGTAATGTAAGTTTTGTTCTTTGTCTCTTTTGACATGGTTTCTTGAAACTCAGTTTTTTTCCCTCGGCCATTTTGCTTTCTGTCTTGCTGCCGCTATCTGCCCTCAGTCAATATGGAGTTTTCCATGCTTTCATGTTTCCCCGCCCGATTCTCTCCCTCTTGCCTCTTAAGCAGCCTCAGCTGAGCAATCAGTGCTTCAGAATCAAGCCTGCAGTCAGCCTGTGACCTGACTCCTGGAAACCTTGGACTTTGTACTCCAGCCCATTTCCTACTGAGGAACTTTAGAACACTGTTGGACTCTGGAGACCTGCTGTTTGGTAACTCCACCTTTGCAAGGGAATTACGGTAACAGAGAAGAGATCCTGAACCTGTTGTGGAGAGTTATTGCTGAGCTTAAAGTTACTCTGGCCTGCTGTGTCTCCTGCCTCTGTAACCTGCAAACCTGTTGACCCTTTTTCGAAAAATATTTTTTTGGCGGAACTGTCCCAAGTGGTTATCAAGGGCCCCCATCTCCTGAAATACCAAGGCATATTCGGCTACTGAGCGCTTACCTTGGCACAAAAGTTAACTTGCTGCTTCAGCTGTTGCACCTCGATTGGGGTCATCAAACACCTGCCCCATGGCTGAGAATGAAAGCATCAAGATGATTCAAACATTCATCGCCATCTCAATCAGAGGTTTGGCCCACATCAAAGCCTTGTTGGTAGCAACATGATTATAGTAAGCACTTTAGATCGTTCAGTGGGAAATTGTGAAGCATGTGCAGAAAAAAAGATTGCATTGGTTAATAAATCCCCTGAATTTATCACGTCCACCGCCAAAATGAAAAGGTGGTAAACTTGGGGATCCCAGAACTCGGGGTTATTGGCAGAGCCCTGGACTCGTTCCTACTAGAGCCTCAATCCTGGCTCGTAAATCCTGGGTAGTTTGTCCAAACACTTGCAAATTGTGATTAGTGAGGTCCTGTAGACTTGCAAAACGGGTCTTTAAAGTCTGTATATCTGCAAGGATTGTATCAGTCACTCCGCAAAGCTCCTTTATGCGAGCCTCCATCTTCCAGATCTTTTAAGGCAGAAGTACTGGAAGGAGAAGAGGAAAGGAAAAAAACAAAAAAAAAAAACAATAGTGTTTACCTGTGGTAACACTCCAGAGTAAAATTAAGGGAATGCGCTCACCTGGAATGGTTGTGAGAAGTCACACCAATGTCATCACAGAAGGTATAAACGGACATCTTGATATCCACTGTAACATTTCCAGGGTATTTAGCTCTAGGATCGCTGTCTGAGTAGAAACAGAATGGCACGGAAACAGTTCATTCAGACAGCAGTTTGGTGAAAAACTGGCCCAACCCAGTTTTATTAAAGTCCACAGCACACAGATAAAAACAAAGCTATAAACAAAAGTCCTAGGCTTGTCTAGCCTCTAATTAACACTTAGATAGATGGCCCTCTCTATCCGGGACCCAGACTCTACCGTCTGTGCCCAAAACAACACATATGATATGTTACCAGTATGGATTTCACAGACACTCCTCTTTATGTCTGAAGGCAAACTCCAACGTCCAGACTTGAGAGAGGTCACCTCCTATTCAGTAGTCACCAGCATGGAGTGTCGCAGAGTTTTCCTTTTGGTCCGGGGGACCTCGAGCACCCAGACAGAAGAGCCCACCCCCGGAGCTCCTTTCCCTGCCTGGAAATCCTGTCCAGAAAAGAATGACTCCTGACTGTGCTCCCAAAGCACCTACTTCTGGCTTCCTAATCAACAAACCCGATGGATTCAGGTCTGAAACTGCCGGTGTACTGAATGGCAGGTGTAGTGACCTTTCTTTACCCCCAGGTTTACAAAGCCACACATTTCGCTAATTTCCATCAGAAGGTACAGGTGAAATACACCTCATTCACCCCATATTCCTTCACTGTCTCACATATCCCCCCCTCTTCTCCAGACCGGAGGGCTGGTCATCCAGACCGGAGGGCTGGTCAACAATCCTAAAGAGACAGTGAAACTCCGGACCAGTTATGTCCAACACCAAGTTCATCTTCCATTGTCACCCCCGTATCTTCACTTAAAGCAACCGCACTTAAACCCGTACCGTCCCAGGGCCTATTCTCTCTGCGGGCCCGGGGGTCCCGCACGGTTTCAGCTTGACTTTAGTGCCAGCCCAGTCTCGGGAATGGCTCACCAGATAAGTAGACCAGGCACGCAAACACTCTGCGATTCTTCCCCAGAAACTTTCGAAACCCCCTGTTTTGGGGGGACTGACCCTGTGTCACCAACCCGTCCCCAGGAGGTATAGGGGGGGTTTTTCTAATTCCCCCTGAACTTTCCCCTTTTGCAAAAATCTACTTTCTTAAATATCACTGAAAATTTATAAATTCTTTTCTCACAGAACCCAAGCGCCTCTGTCAGGGTCTCTGACCCCTTTCCCAGCCACAACTGTTTTTAAAAAAAGATTTTCACTGTAGAGGGAGGCCCGGGCGTTTTTTTTTGGTGGTACACATAAAATTTTTCCTCTTCTGGTACAGGTCACTTTTCATAAGGGAACCCCAGAGCCTTACTTCTTTCTCCAGGGGATTCCTCAAAAGGCATAAACCCTTCTCACCTGAGTTTTTTGGACGTCCTTTACGTCTTCGGCCCCTTCTTTCAGGGGGTCTTCTGGTAGGAAAAATGCTCAGGAGCCCTACCATCATCCTTTTTTTTTCACCACTTTCTGCACCCCTCTGAGCTCCCCTGTACGGCGCCGGCAACGGGGCGACACATCGCCCCTCCCACTCCCCCCATGGGACGTGGTTCAAGTGTAAACTCCATGAAAATGCGCCTGAGCTACCAAGGCCAAAAACCGAGGTCTCAAAATCTCATCTTGGGATTTATCCAGACCCTTTTGGGTCGCTGGGGAAAACTCCGATGGCGCCCCGGGGCACCGAACTTCCGGCCCGAGTTTATCGCGGTCGCAGCCACGGATCCGGACAGTACACCGTCCACGCCGTTTCCCCTCCGGCAAAAAACCATATTCCGGGCAGATCATTCCCACCCCTTTTCCCAAGTCTTGTTCCTAAAAAGCTTCACTTGAGACATCAGCCTCTGGTGAGGCACCGGGCCCCTGGTGTCCACCACTTCCATGGCTTTTTTCCACCTCTGCGCATCACCTTCAGAGTCCTTGGCCTGATGCAGATCCACACCATACATTGATAACTTCTCATTTTCAACACATCCATTTGTGCTGTTTCCCAGTTTCAGAGTCCTGTCTTTCACCTTAGTTTTTCGCCAGGAAACCCCAACTGTACAACTTCTTCAGAGGGCCATCCTCCGTCCGACTGCAAGTAAGCCTCAGCCTTCCTCTCAGACTCCCAAAACTCCTCTGCTCCCCGGCCTTCCTCACTTGCACGGTTGTTTTAAATTTCATCAATGACCCCACTATCACCACCACTATCCCGGTACTGACCCCCTTTTTCCCTCAGCCACAGGGGGGCTAAACTTCCAGGGTTAGACCTTCTTTTTTCTTTCAATCCGGCCACTGTCAGGGTGTTATACAATTCTTTCTCATTCACATTTTGATTTTGGAACCTTAGTTAACATGGCCACCACAACATTAATTTTCCCCAAACTGGGTCCCGGGTTTCCCTCAGGGGGTCCCTCAGAAATGTGACTTTGGGACAAACCCCCAGCACTAACTTCCATATAGCTCAGGTACCGGGACGGGAACTCACGACCTTCCCGGGGACTTCATGTCCCCCCTATACAATGGGTTATTGTTCATGGCAGCATGAGGAAACCTTTTCCTTAGAGCCAGGCCCCTTGGGGAACCTCTTTTCAGAACAATTACTTTTTCCCCGGGGTGCCGTTTTAAGAGGGGGATCTCGCACCGGCTCCCCCCCAAAATTGTCACAGGAGCCAGGCAGGGCAGGGACACTCGTTTCCCCGAGAACCAACATCCTCGTCCCCCCCAGCATCAAACCCCCCAAAGAAATTTCATCTTTATCACGGTCATCATCAGTATCATCACTATTTTGATTAGCCCTATCACCCTTTTTCAATATCAGCATCATCATCATGGTCCCTCACATTAAACATGATCACAATTTTCATTATCAATATTATCATGGTCATCATCATATCACATAAGTTTAACGGGCCCCCTACATTGTGTTTCGCCCCTCGGGAAATGCGCACCCTCATAGGAGCTTCAACACACCTGTCCCATCAGAAACATTTTTTTTTCCCCCCAAAATCCTTAGACCGGGGAAAGCCCTTACCCAATATGACAGGTGGCACCAGGTTTTTTTTACTACCCCCAACTTCATATGAAACCTCCCCGAGTTAGGGACCAAGTCCACGGCATCTCTGGGTAGACTTTGGTGTCTCCATGGATGGACACCATACTCAGGGCTTAACAGGGGATGAAGTCCCTATCAATCAGGTTTCACATACGGAAGTCACTGAACCCCTCTGAGTCCAAAGGCCTGCCTGAGCAACCTTTGTAACCACCGGGGACCCCTGTGGTCCCCGTCTCTTCGGGTGAGGTGGACACACACACAGGGTTCTGCGCAGAGGGGAGGGGATCTGCCAACACCACAACACAAGGCTCCCCCCTCTATTGACAGCCGGCCTTTCAATTTCCGACATCCCCAACCCTGTCCATCCCCCATTTCCACCCATATGTCCCCTCGGGCCTGAACCCCCTTAAACACATACCCCATGTCCCCAACAGCTGGGAACGTCTTTACCGGGAGAAGTTCACGGTCCGGGAACTCTGAAGTGACGTCCCGCTCGACGGCTGGTCACGGGGGCAGTCTTTGGGGCCCCAAAATTCCTTTCTCTCTGTAAACCCCAGGAGGAAGTGCTCGGGTGTAGCGGGCCACTGTCACCTTTTCACCCTTTGGGCAGTGTTTGCTGACGGCAACTCCCAACTGTATCTCCAGCCCAGGGACTCTCCTGGCCCCGGGCTGCAACCGTAACACCCACCGGTAAGAAAATCGCGCTTTCAACTTGGCATGTTTTCCCGCTGCCCGGCTGCAGGTCAGCCTAAACCCGATTTTTTTGGGGTTTTCCCCAATCAGTTTGGGTTCCCGCCAGGGGCCCATTCAGATAGTGGCAGATTCTCCTTCTCTGCATCTTCAAACCTTAGTAAGATATACCTCCACATCATCACGAGGTGTCTTTTTTTTCTCAAGGCCCGCCCTTAAACCACCTTCTTTATAGTAGCGGACAACGCCGGGGGCCTTCACAACTTTTACTTCGGGACCGGCACCAAAAACCTTTTTTTTGGTCCCGTCATCATGCTCCAACATAAAACCCGGGGTTATTCTCCGGGCTGCTGCAGGAATTGCGCTGGCCTGCGGCCCATGCCTGCTGGTGTTTGCGGGCGCTGCTGCTCCATGCTCTGCTGCATGTTTTCGCTGGGTCCTGCACCGGGAAACTCAATGAGCCCCCCCCCCTCCATACTGCCGGACCTAAATCTGCCCCTCAATCAAAAGCGTCTTAGTTGCACCATTAACTTGCGCCATTTGTTCAAACAACGCCCTCCATCTGTCATCCAGGCTGGTCAGACTCTCTTCTTCACAACTGTAGTTTTCCCACTCAAGAAACCACACAACACAGTTTTTTTTTTTTTTTTTCCACAAAAAAATTTTTCCCCCCCCCCCCTTCCCTGTGCAAACACCTTTTTTTCTTTTTTTTTTTTCCTTTGCAAAGTCTATTAAGGCTACTGCCCCCTCTTTAAACTGCTCCACAAACTTTCTTTTGTTTGCTGACATTCCACTCTTTTTCACAAAAAACAAGTTCAGCTTTGCGTGCATCCCATTTTCTTTTGCAACCCTATCAGGGCCACTGTCTCTCCAAACTGCCCAAACAGAGCGTTTTCGCTGACACACACTTTTTTGTTCCCTCTGCTTTGCTATTTCAATAGAACTTCACCTTTAATGCTGTCTCTCGACCACTGTGCTGCATACACACTCCAGCACTAACGTATCAGGCACTGCCTGCCCCAGCATTCTCCGCCAATTGTAACATTTTCCAGGGGTATTTAGCTCTAGGATCGCTGTCTGGGTAGACAGAATGGCACGGAAAAAAAAGTTCATTCAGACAGCAGTTTGGTGGAAACTGGCCGCAACCAGTTTTTATTAAAGTCCACAGCATACAGATAAAAACAAAGCATAAACAAAAGACCTAGGCTTGTCTAGCCTCTAATTACACTTAGATAGATGGCCCTCTCTATCCGGGACCCAGACTCTACCAGTCTGTGCCCAAAACAACACATATGAAAATTGTTACAGTATGGAGTTTCACAGACACTCCTCTTTAATGTCTGAAGGCAACTCCCCAACGTCCAGACTTGAGAGAGGTCACCTCCTTTTCAGTAGCACCAGCATGGAGTGTCCGAAAGAGTCTCCTCTTTGTGTCCGGGGTACCTCGAGCACCCAGACAGAGAGAGCCCACCTCCCGGAGTCCCCTTTTCCGTGCCTGGACTCCTGTCCAGACTGAATGAGCTCCCTGACTGTGCCCCCAAAGCACCTACTTCTGGCTTCCTAATCAACACCTGAGTGGATTCAGGTCTGAGCTGCAAGCGTGTACTGAATGGCAGGTGTAGTGACCTTTCTTTACCACCAGGTTTACAAAGCCACACATTTCGCTCATACCAGTCAGCAAGGTACTTAGGTGAAATATACACCTCATTCACCACATATTCCTTCACTGTCTCACAAACCACAGTCACAGCAGACACGGCCTTCCCAGACCCAGCAGACACTAACGTTGGCTTCAGAATCTTGTGATGTATGGTATACAGTTCATATAGCGTCTTGTGCTTGGGTGCGAGGAAAACACATGAGACAAAAGGTTTTGATATGGAAGGACTTTGTATTTACTTCATACAAGTAGGCAAAAGGGTCACACAGTTTGCAGGTACAGAGGCAGGAGACACAGCAGGCCAAGTAACTTTAAGCTCAGCAATAACTCTCCACAACAGGTTCAGGATCTCTTCTCTGTTACCGTAATTCCCTTGCAAACGTGGATTTTTCCAAACAGCAGGTCTCCAGAGTCCACAAGTGTTTCTAAAGTTCCTCAGTAGGAGATGGCTGGAGTACAAGTCCAAGGTTTCCAGGGGTCAGGTCACAGGGTGACTGCAGGCTTGATTCTGAAAACACTGATTGCTCCACTGAGGCTGCTTAAGAGGCAAGAGGGAGAGAATCAGGGCTGGAACATGAAAGCTGGAAACCCATATTTGACTGAGGGCAAGATAGCAGCAGCAAGACAGAAAGCAAAATGGCTGAGGGAAAAAACTGAGTTTCAAGAAACATGTCAAAAGAGACAAAGAACCTTACAACTGCTTTGTGAGGTGCTGGGAAGGAAGAAGGAGTGGGAATCAGCACAGTGAGTACCGCCAAGGAAGGCATAATACTGACAGGGAGCTTTGGGACTGGTGTAAATCCATCTGCCTGGGAGTTGGCTGGACTCCCCTTTCCTGGATGACGTGGCACCTGTACTGCATGCACCTGAACTGTGAGTAAAGCCTTGGAAACTGCATCTGACTGTTTCCTCAAATATTTCCTGCAACACCCACTCAACACTGCTACATCCACCAGCACTATTACTCTCTACATCATCTCTCTGCCCTGGGACAACATAGCTTTATCTTTGGGAAGCTTTACGAACTCTACTACATCACACCATCTGTCCCAGAGGATCTGCACCGCAGCGCTGGTCACCTCTGACCAGAAACCACAGGTGGCGTCACGAACCCCTTCAATAAAAAACCTCTATTTATTCCCTGTAAATATTCCCCTTCTATTGGACCCCAGGGCCACGGACACAGGTCACTGCTGCCGTGATACATCCCTTTTAGACACCGGCCCGGTAATGTAACCAACTGCCTGGTGGGCGATCCACTAGGTTGGGTCTATGACTTCGTAATCCATCACCTCATTTTCTACTGCCACACCCTGGTCCTCCTGCCCAATATAATGCTCCTGTATATAATGGGCCCCATATTTAGCTAAAAAAATATATTTTAAAAAAAAAAAAAAAATGAAACTCTCCTCGCTTGCCGCTGCTCTGCTTCAGTCTCCTCAGTTTTGTTGTCTTTCCAGCTCTCTGCACTGTGACTGTTCTGAGCAGAGAGCGCTCTGTAGTGATGTCATTGCGCCCTCTGACCTGAAATGTCACAGATTCAGAAGACATGGAAGACCGTAAGTATTGCAAGTCCGGGGTCCTGAGCAAGGGGGTAGGGGCCCACACGCAGGCGCTGTCACCGACCCCGACTGCTAGTGAGCCCTCCACCTGCTCAGGGCCCTGGCACCTGCACGGGTGTGCTGGGTGCTGATGCTGGTCCTGTGTCTGGTACAGGTCTGGCGTCAACTCCGCCCTTCACGGCCCAGCCAGCTCTTTTAGAATTAGTAACTGTGACACCTGTGTCACCTGACTCGGCGCTGTCTTCAATCTTTTCCCCTGGAAAATGCACTTCCACTCGAGGTTCCTTCTACTATAATTCGTTCTTTACTTTCACTTTTGCCTTTGACCAGCAGATGCAGTGGTTCGCATGCAATTACCCTGCTAAGCATCAACTGTACTCGTCTTCCATCTTGTCCACCTCCTTACACTATATCTGGGGAGGCTGTGTACGGGCTCATACTGTATCTAGGGAGGCTGTGTGAGGGCTCATACTGTATTTTAGGGAGATTTGTGTGGGCTCATACTGTATAATGGAGGCTATGTGACGTTTAAAATACTGTATATTGGCGGCTACGTGGGGCTCATGCTGTATATAGGGGATGTGCATTGGCTCAGACATTAAATAGGGAGATGTCAGCATAGTTAATTCTGCTTAATTTTAGGTGATACAATTAATATTAATATAAATAATTATATTTAGTATGTTAATATTCTTTTTTGAGCAGAATTACTTTCAGCCTATTGGCTCTAAAAACAGTCATGGTCTCTCATTTCCTCAGAAAGGAAATGTAACATCAACTGATCTTCACTGTCCTATTAAAGGAATAGAAAATCCAGGATATCTATAAACAAAAGACAGTGAGGAAACACTTAGCTAACCTAAATAAATTTTCAAGTCTCCAGGTCCAGATAAAATTACACCCCAGGGTACTGAAGGAGATAGCAGAAGAAATTCTTGAACCACTGTCCATAATCTTTGAAAATTCTTGGAGAACAGGAGAAGTCCCAGAAGACTGGAGAAGAGCAAATGTTGTTCCTATCTTCAAAAAGGGAAAGAAGGTGGACCCAGGGAACTACAGGCGTGAGTCTGACTTCTATACCAGAAAGATCTTTGAACAAAATTATTAAAGAACATGTATGCAAGTACCTGGATAAGAATGAAGTGATTAAACAGAGTCAGCATGGGTTTGTAACTAATAAGTCATGTCAGACTAACTTAATTTCCTTCTATGACAGAATCACTGACTGGGTGGATCAGGGAAATGCTGTAGATATAGTATATCTTTGACTTCAGCAAAGCATTTGACAAAGTATCTCACACAATCCTTATTGAAAAAATGACTAAGTATGGAATGGACAAGGCAACTGTTAGGTGGATTCATAACTGGCTTAGTGATCGGACCCAAAGAGTGGTTGTAAATGGCTGCACATCCAGTTGGAAGAAATGTCTCAAGTGGGGTAACCACAAGGCTCTGTTTTGGGCCCTGTATTGTTTCAACATCTTTATCAATGATTTAGATGAAGGAATTGAGGGTAAACTGATCAAATTTGCTGATGACACCCAAAGCTAGGAGGGGTAGCTAATACTAGAGAAGAGAGAGAGAGGATTCAAAAAGATATACATTAAACTGGAGCAGTGGGCACAACTAACAGAATGGATTTTAACAGGGAAAAATGCAAAGTACTACATCTGGGCAATAAAAATGAAAAAAGCATATACAAAATGGGAGGAATAGGGCTAAGTAACAGCACATGTGAAAAAGACTTGGGTATACTAATTGATCACAGACTAACATGAGTCAACAGTGTGATGCAGCAGCAAAAAAGGCAAATGCAATTCTAGGAATGTATCAACAGAAGCATACAGTCTAGATCACGTGAGGTCATTATTTCCCTCTACTCCTCTTTGGTCAGACCTCATCTGGAATACTGTGTCCAGTTTTGGGCACCACATTTTAAAAAAGACATCAACCAAACTGGAGCAAGTCCAGAGAAGAGCCACCAAATGGTGACCGGTCTGCAAACCATGTCCTATGAGGAACGGTTGCAGGATTTGGGAATGTTTTAAACTGCAAAAAAGAAGACTGAGAGGAGACTTAATAGCTGTCTACAAATATCTCAAGGGCTGTCACATTGTAGAAGGATCATCCTTTATTCTCATTTGCGCAAGGAAAGACTAGAAGCAATGGGATGAAACTGAATGGAGGAGACACAGATTAGATATTAGAAAAAACTTTTTGACAGTTAGGGTGATCAATGAAATGGAACAGGGCTGCCACAAGAGGTGGTGAGTTCTCCTTCAATGGAAGTCTTCAAACAGAGGCTGGATAGACATCTGTCTGGATGATTTAGAGAATCCTGCTTTGAGCAGGGGTTTGGACCAGATTGACCCAGGAGGTCCCTTCCAACTCTACCATTCTATGATTCTATGATTCAATGATTCTATGTGGCCTCACAGGAAAATTTTTTTTGCCCACACCATGCTCTATTATATAAAGCGTCATGTTATGTATAAAGCTGTACATAAGTCAAAGAAAATGTGCTCCTGCTATCTCTCTTTTTTGCATCTACAGTTTGTGCCCCAGAGCACCTATATGTTAATTACATGATTTTATCACATGATCTATCAAACGGACTAATTGACATATCACATGATACACTGGGGAATGGGGGCCCCATGCTTCTAAACTGCCAAGGGCCCTGGCTACTCTTAATCCTCCCTGCTCAGGTCACTCATGGCATCAGCAGCTTGCAGCAATTATTCCTCTCCAACCTACAGAAACGATGCTGGGTGTACGCTTATCCAATGAAAGGGTGAATGTGTATAGAAGAGTCAGAGGAGATCGCTGTCAACTGATCGATATAGAACTTCGTGATCGCAATGGTGTCTGTTGATTTTAACAAAAATTATTTCACTACATTTCTGTATATGCGTTTATTAAGAAATCGTTGGAGGTGAAATGATACTATTAAAGTCCTTATTTGGTCAGCCCATTGATTTTAATGCAAATGCAAGTGTGGCGCCCCTGGGGGTTCAGTCCCCAAAGAGGTGTTGCACCTCACACAGAGGTGTGACATTCACCCCACTCCAAGGGTAAGGAGGGAGTACCCCTAGGACTCCAACACTTGCATCCAACACACACCAATACCAGCTGGGCATATGGACGTACCCTACGGGAGGATGGTCTCATCTCAGGCTGGTTAGCAAGGGGTGTATGGGTGGGTGGAGTTAGCAGTAGCTGAGGAGGAGGAGAGAAGTTAAGGAAGAAGCAGCAGCACTTAGTGTGAGAAGGGGTTGGAGAGGAGAGCTCAAGCTGATAGGAGCTCGTCCTCTAAGTCGGAGAAAGAGACTGTGGAGCTTCTGGAGAAGTGAGCGAAAGGTCCTTGGGCACGGACAGTGAACATTCCATCCATGGCCCTCTCCGGGATCGGAAGGACCAGGCCACAAGGGAATCGGCCCCTAGACTAGTGAGAAACCTTCAGGCCCCGCTAGCAAGCCGACGGCGGTGATCACTTTATGGGTCATTGCTACCAACCACCAGCACCATCTCCAGGAAGAAAGCTACATAGGACCAAGGACGCACAGAATTAATTTGTTACCCGACAGGGTCCGCAGCTTTGGACTGAAAGACTGCGTGGTGAGGTGCTAGGAAGAGAGGAGTGGAATAGCACAGAGAGAGAGAGACGGCCAGGAAAGGACACACACTGAACGGGAGTCCTGGGCAGGTGTGACCAAGTTACCTGGGGGTTGCTGAATCTCTCGCCCGGAGGACACAGTATCAGCGGACATCTGTCTTGCTAGCAACAGACTGTGAGTAAAAACCCTGAAACTGCATACGGACTGTCTCCTAGAGTTATTTCAGCGACGCACATCTCTGTCTGCTGCATTCATCAGTATCATCCCCAAATATAACATCTACCTGCCCTGGGATAACACAGCCTCACCTGTAGGAGGTTTACCAAACCAGCTGCCAAATACCATCTGTCCCAGAGGATCTTTACCACAGCGCTGGTCACCCTGACCAGATACTACAGGTGGCGTCACGAACCACTTCATAAACTTAATCCCCTGTAAATATATTCCCCTTTTTGGTGAGTGCCCAGGGCCACGGACCGGGTCGTTGCTGCCGTGACATTCCCCATAGAAGTTAACTGGCTCGGTTCCGAGTACCCCGCGGCCCTGGGGGCGACTCATTTTGCGTCACAAACAGGATATCAAGGCCCGGTGTCGCCGGTCCTGTGTGCCTATACTGAACTGTTCGTTGTGCAAGATACTTTTTTGCAACTTGTGAAAGATCACTGCCATATTTGCGCCATGAGGCCCTGGAGAGGAAGAAGGGCATATCTTCGTGGCGTGAAACTCACCCTGTGGCGCGAAAGTTATGACCGCCCACTCCAAATGTTACTGCAAACATCAGGACATGCCCGTCAGTGAAAGAAATCTACCTCCTGATCCTCAATGGCGGGAAAGAGAGGAAGAGAAAACCACGCCCCCTGAAGAAACAACAGGAACTCCCCCATGAAGAAACCAGAAAGTTCCTGACCAGCATGGCAACCGGTGAGAATCTGGAGAGCGGAGGAGCTGAGGAGAGCTCCTTCCCCAGAATGGAGGAAGAAACACCGACCATTCCGGGACCAGAGCTGGAGGGAGCTGAGCTCGCGGAGCTGACCTGGCAACGGGAGGAGGCCGAGCAAATGGAGCGGAGCTGGAGCTAGGCCGAGACCAGCCACTGGAACCGCAGCGTCCGCTGAGGCGTCCCATCACGCCAACACCCAGAGCGGAGGAAGAACCCGGCTCCGGAACAACCAGCGAGGTGGAAGTACCAGGCCCCGATGATGAGGAGTCGCTGGTGGGACCACTGCCCATTCCGCCAGCCAGAGAACCTGGTAGGCCCCGAGCGTCCCTGGATTGGGACAGGCCCTGCGGACTGGAGGACCGGTTTGGGCTGGTTCTGCAACTTGATCCGGTAGCTGCACCAGCCCTCGCAGAGCGCGCTATATACCGGTGGCCCCGCAAGGGTCCAAACTGATTGGGTTCCTGGACAAGCCAGGCTGTGAAATCGAAGTGCTGTCTGAGGAGGACTACAACCGGAGGTTGGAGGAGAAGTGGCAGCGCCGGAACCGGGAGGCTTAGCTCCAGCGTCAGGAGCAGCTGGAACGAGACCTGGCGGACAAGCAGAGAGTGCGCCAGGATAAAGGTTTTGACTGGGGGCCACGGCGGCATGGTGCCATCAGAGAGTTCCAGCTAAGGGGAGGCTGGGGCTTTATCAAGGAGACTGGGCTATACGCCGAGGTCTTTGTAACCCGACGAGATGTCGAATCGCACCTGCAGGAGGGGCACCCAGGACGGGACCTCTATCGGGGGATCTCGTCACCTATACCCGGCATTGGGTGTTGTGAATGGGTTTGAGATGAGTTCTGAGCAGAGACTCCCTCTGGTGGTTACAAGCGGTGCTGGTCTGTTCAGTGAAGATTGTGAGGACTGGGAATCAGGTGTTACTGACTGGTCTTATATAAGGGAGTCACTTTCCCATCAGGTTGCCGGTGATCAATTGTTCTGGTCTGAATCCTTTATTCCAGTTTCCCTTGTAGCCTGCTGTGTCGTGTCTGCATCTCCTGCTAACAGATAAGACATTTTCTTCTTTTGTGTTTGTGCTATAATTTTTGCATTTTGTCCTGCACTTCTGTGGGGGCCTTCAGGGTCCCCTCCGGGGGCTTCTGCCCTCTCAGTTTTGTTCAGCCACTGATGTTTGTACTTTTGCTTTTTCCAGTTTTTTCAGTGGCTGCTGTTTTGATTTTGTTACACCAGAGAACTAATTTAGGTGGTAGAGGTCGTGTGATCTCAGGTATTTTTGAAATTAGTAGAGTTGGCGCTTTTCAGGGTTTTCTGGGATTGCAGTAAGTACCCTTCCTATCCTTTTCTACTTAGTTAGTTTGGGCCCCAGCGTTTGCTCATACTATTTTCTTTCTGTGTCAGTATTTCATCTTGTCTAACCGCCATTACATGTTTGGGGGCTTTCTATATCTTTGGGGTTTCTGCTCCGGGGCAGATAGCTTTCCTATATCTATCTTTAGGTGTAGTTAGTTTCTCAGGCTGTGACGAGGCGTCTAGGACCAACGTAGGAACGCTCCACGGCTGCCTCTAGTTGTGGTGGTTAGTCAGGGTACTGCAGTCTCATAGATTCCAACTGCTCTGGTGTATTTCCTTTTTCACCTGCACTCCTCAGCTACCGAAACATAACAGTATCACCGGCCCTAAAAATTGAAATTTGTATGGTACTCACAGAAGGGAAAAAATATTGTGAAAGAAAAAAGGTTGTCAGAGTTGTCAGAGATATTTTTCTATTTGTTGCATTTTTTTTTTCTTCCCTCTGTATCTCTGGGTGCTGGGGAGGATCTTGTCTCTCAATGGAGTTTGCACGGTTGTCTGCCGTGTGGATCAGCTTGCCACTGAGGTTCAGAGTATTGCTGCATATCTTGCTGGGTTGCCTGTTGTGGAACCTAGATCCCCATGCCAGATTTGTTTTTGGGGGATCGAGCTAAGTTTCAGAATTTCAAAAATAATTGTAAATTGTTTTTTGCCTTAAAATCTAAGTCCTCAGGGAACGCAGCGCAGCAGGTTCAAATTATCATCTCTCTCCTGCGCGGCGATCCTCAGGATTGGGCTTTTTCCCTGACACCTGGGGATCCTGTTTTTGAGTGATGTTGATGCATTTTTTCAGGCTTTGGGGTTATTGTACGATGAGCCTAATGTCACTGATCAAGCTGAAAAAGCCTTGTTAGCATTAAATCAGGGGCCTTATGACGCTGAGTTATACTGTCAGAGATTCCGTAGATGGGCAGTCCTGACCAAATGGAATGACGACGCTTTGGCAGCCCTTTTCCGGAAGGGTCTGTCAGATAATGTAAAGGATGTTATGGTGGGATTCCCTGTCCCCTCTGGTCTCAATGATTCTATGTCATTAGCGATTCAAATTGACAGACGTTTGCGTGAGCGGAGAAGTATGCGTGGAATGGTGTTGCCTTGTGAACCAGCTTCTGAACCCATGCAGTGTGATAGAGTGGTGTCTGGGGCACAGCGTCATGAGTTTCGAAAGCGCAATGGTTTATGTTTCTACTGTGGTGATGCCTCTCATGCTATTTCAGTCTGCCCTAAGCGGGGAAGACGTTTTGCACGCTCAGTTGTCTTGGGGAGTGTTCAGACTAAGTTTTTATTAACTGTCACTCTGATATGCTCTCTGTCCTCATTTTCTGCTCAGGCTTTCGTTGATTCTGGAGCAGCTATTAACCTGATGGATTATGATTTTGCTAAACGTTTGTGGGTTTCCCTTGATACCCCTACAGAAGTCTATTCACCTACTGGGGATCGATTCTACACCCCTTTGGCTGAGAATAAACCTCAGTTCTCTACTCAGGTGATAATGAGGGTTGAACCTGATCACCAGGAGTGCTGCAAATTTTTGGTTCTGTATAATCTGCATGACATTATCGTGCTGGTTTCCCTTGGTTACAGTCTCATAATCCTGTTTTGGATTGGAAATCTGTGTCTGTAACCAGTTGGGGCTGCCAATGTGTTAATACCAACACTCCTGTTTTTTCTGCCTCCTCCCAGGTTCAGGATGTTCCTGACTTTTGATTGATTTTTCTGATGTGTTTAGCGAAAGTAAATCTGCATCCTTGCCTCCCCATAGGACTATGACTGCGCTATTGAATTAGTGCCGGGTAGTAAATTACCTAAAGGTCGCCTTTTTAACTTGTCTGTAAACTGAACATGACGCTATGCGGTCTTATATCAAGGAATCGGCCCAACCGACTGCTGCGCTCTGCAAACGACCTTCGACTAACCTCTGCACTAATCCGTACCTCCCACTCCCGACTCCAAGACTTCTCCCGTGCTGCGCCAATCCTCTGGAATGCTCTACCCCAAGAAATTAGGACTATCCACAATTTGCATGGTTTCAGGCGCTCCCTCAAAACACATTTGTTCAGAGCGGCCTATCACATTCACTAACCAAAGTCATTCTATGTGTAAGTGTGTGTGTGTAGCCCATTCACTATCTCCATCCATCCCTCACTCCCTCAAGATGGCTGGACCATCATTGTAAATGCACCATTGTATATATACACCTGTACTTTGTATCTCCCCCACCTCATTGTAGATTGTAAGCTCTCACGAGAAGGGTCGGCTTATTTTGCTTTAATTATTGTATTGTTAACGTTGTTACCTATGACTTGTGTTTTGAAATTGTTAAACTGTAAAGCGCTGCGGAATATGTTGGCGCTATATAAATAAAGATTATTATTATTATTATTATTGGAGAAGTGTCATATCAGACCATCCTCTTCACTAGAGTTGAGCGATACTTTCCGATATCCAAAAGTATCGGAATCGGAATGGTATCGCCGATACCCAAAAAATATCGGCGATACCCGATACCGATACCGGAAGTCCCATGTAAGTCTATGGGAACAAAATATCGAAATTAAAAAAACCCCATTCTTGCCTTGTTGGTTAATTGTACATGAAGGAAAACAAGAAAGAGTAATGTAGAATGTATTGGGGAAGGTTGAGGAGACATTAAAGGCATAGATGTTTAACCCAATCAAATGGAATAGCATAAATATTTTTTTTTTTAAAGATGTTCGGATTGACGAAGAAATTGACAATGTTGTTAACGTTTTTTCTATTTTGGCAAATATGTATATTACACAACTTCCATGCTCTTCATCTTCACCTTTTTAACTTTTCACACACTTTCTCCTTCATAATCTTCTGCAGCATCATCTTTTCATCAAATTATTCTTCATCTTCACCTTCTTTATCTTCTTCTTAAACTTCTTGCTATTCATCTTTGTTAACATTACTCATATTCTTCTTATTAAACTATTATTCTTATTCATATTCTGCTTCATCTTCTTCATCATATTCTTATTTGTGACAGAGAATCCTGTACTTGTAATCTGTCAAAGTATGAATTTTTCATCCTTCCGTTCTTGCTGTCACAAAAGATTTAAATTACAACAGTATTTGTCCGTGTTCAGTTTAGCCTGCAGCAGCAGGCATTTTCCAGGGGCACCACGAGGAGGAACGGACTCACCCCCATACACTGCTTAGTCTTCTTCTGCTTAGAATTTAGAGCATATATTTTGCTCTTCATTTTGGTCTTATACTTCATGTTCTTCTGCTTTTAGATCTTCTGCTTATTGTTCTTGTGTCTCTTGTTCTGTATCTTGTATTTGTAGCACAATCTTGTACCAGCTGATGTTACTGGGACACGGTTACTAAGCAGGAGGTACCTGTGCTCCAAAGCACTACCAAGGACCAGCAGACGTTGCTAGAACTCGGATACCGAGATGGAGGCACCTAGGCCAAAGGCACTGCGGAGAACCAGCTGACGGTACTGGAACCCGGAGGGCAGCAGAAGGAAAAGAGCCAATGGCACAACCGAGGACCAGCTGACGTTACTGGGACACGGTTACTAAGCAGGAGGTACCTGTGCTCCAAAGCACTACCAAGGACCAGCAGACGTTGCTGGAACTCGGATACCGAGATGGAGGCACCTAGGCCAAAGGCACTGCGGAGAACCAGCTGACGGTACTGGAACCCGGAGGGGCAGCAGAAGGAAAAGAGCCAATGGCACAACCGAGGACCAGCTGACGTTACTGGGACACGGTTACTAAGCAGGAGGTACCTGTGCTCCAAAGCACTACCAAGGACCAGCAGACGTTGCTGGAACTCGGATACCGAGATGGAGGCACCTAGGCCAAAGGCACTGCGGAGAACCAGCTGACGGTACTGGAACCCGAGGGGCAGCAGAAGGAAAAGAGCCAATGGCACAACCGAGGACCAGCTGACGTTACTGAACCCCAGTAACACAGGAGCAAGTGTTGACTGTGCTAACAGCACTTCCGAGCAACAACTGGCGGTGTTGGAGCCCAGAGTCAAGGAGGATGTTTAAATACTAGATCAAGTAATTTCCTTGTTACCTGTCAATTTTAAATGTCTATACTTCAAACAAGAGAAAGATAACCTTTACTACCATAAGATGATGATTTCATTTAAACTAATATCTAGATAAATAAAGAATTGACAAACATAAACACATACATTAACATGTTGAACAGCAATGCAAACCACAAAATAAATTAGTTAAGGAATCTGCTATACGGTTGTACATAAAAGCATACAAGTACATATCTGAATCCATTAATGATGGATAAGTAACAGTATGTACACCATTTTTATTGTATAGACAATGAATGTCTGACTTCAAAACATCATCAGCATTACAAGTATCTGTGATATTACTAAAATGTTCCATTTGCTGAATAATGTCACTAAATAGTTTATACAAAATTATACAATTTCCATCATGTAATACTCATAATATGTGGCAATAATCATTTTTATAACAAACATAACCTTTAAAAAGTGCATAGTGCATAGTGAAAATTGCTATTTATGGCTGACTGTCGACTTGGAAGCATGACAACAGATAGATAAGGTATATATAGATGACACTGCATAGCCACAGATGGTGAATGGCGATGTAATACTGTACCTCAATAAAGTGTGCGTCACTACTACATAATTTTTTTTATATAGCTTTATAAACAGGGTACATGGATGTATGCTTGTGCCTTTGTTTTGACGCACAGACTGCCTTCCTGCTGAGACGCGTTGGGTAGTGAACAGTTGTGTGCAGTGTTCACTGCAGTCTCTGCGGAATAACCACACTTAGACCTTATAACTTTTCAGACTTTCTTTATCAATCTACCAAGATGAAGAAGGCAGGGAGTAAGGCACGTGGTCGTGGAGTTTCTTCAGGGAGAGGACGTGGGGATTCTGTGGCTGCTGCGGCCCCCAGTGACACAGCATCCACCAGTTTTCCCCGTGAGCGTTCCTTTATGCGCACTTTTGTAGGAGCTCGGAGTACCCCCCTGCTGCGGGAAGAACAAATTGAAGCCGTTGTTGTTTGGATGTCAGCCAATGCATCGACTTCAATTGCTTCCACCTCCTCTCAGGACCACAGCACTGTTGGGCAACCATCTGTCTCTTCACCGCCTGGCAAATTGCCCAGGCAGTCAGAGAGTTCTGTACAGGAGCCAGCTGAGTGTCTGCTTCTGTTCTCAGAATCTATTGGCTTGCAAACAGGGGCCCAGCCAAGCAGCATTCTGTAATGTGAAGAGGGAGTATGCAGTGATGCGCAACAGCTGTGTCTCTCTGAATCTGAAGAGGCGGGTGAGACAGTGCCGATGGTCAGCACACCGCAGAACGCATCTGATGATGATGAGACCCAGGTGCCAGTTTCTGTTGAGCATGGTGCTGGCAGACCACCCAACAGCAGGTGTTGGAAGAGGGTAGTGGAGATGATGAGGTCCAAGACCCAACATGGCATGAGGAACAGGAAGGTGGTGGGAGCAGCTCAGAGGAATAATAATAATATTTATTTATATAGCGCCATCATATTCCGCAGCGCTTTACAGTTTAGCAGTTTCAGAACACAAGTCATAAGTAACAACGTTAACAATACAATAATTTAAGCTAAATAAGTCGCCCCTGCTCGTGACAGCTTACAATGTACAATGAGATGGGGAGATACAAAGTATAGGTGTTTATATACAATGGTGCATTTACAATGATGTTCCAGCCATCTTAAGGGACTGAGGGATGGAGATAGTGAATGGGCTAGAGACACACACACACTTACACAGAATACATAGAATGACTTTGATTAGTGAATGTGATAGGCCGCTCTGAACAAATGTGTTTTGAGGGAGCGCCTGAAACCATGCAAATTGTGGATAGTCCTAATTTCTTGGGGTACAGCATTCCAGAGGATTGGCGTAGAGCGGAGAAGTCTTGGAGTCGGGAGTGGGAGGTACGTATTAGTGCAGAGGTTAGTCGAAAGTCGTTTGCAGAGCGCAGCAGTCGGTTAGGCCGATAGATAGAAATGAGGGAGGAGATGTAGGAGGGGTGCTGCACTGTGGATAGCTTTGTGGCTGAGAACCAGTACTTTGGTTGAAAGCTGGGAGAGGCCTAGAGAAATGGTTAGTGATAGAATGAAGATAAGAGGAAGACATTGCCCCAACGGTACAAACAGGAGGGAGAGTTAGGCTGCAGACTCGGTTGCCTGTAGCCTCCAGTTTGGCACCTGTTCGGAGCAGTTGTCTTCCAAAAGTCAAAACGTGCGCTCCCAGGACTTGCACTGCGTGGTCCTTTTTTCACACACTTGCACATGATATTTGCTATGTGAAATGCAAGCTGTGTAATCAAAAATTAAAAATAGCTAAAAGTGTCAGTCACCTCAATACCACAAATATGTGGAAACATGTGCGGACAAAGCACGTAGTTGAGTTACAAAGACACACTGGAGATGTAGGCCAACCTACAGCAGCACCTACATCTTCAGGTTGTGTTGAAGCCTCTTCATCGAGCTCACACACAGCTGGTTCTGCTTCCTCACAGGATCGCCATGGAAGAACCTCGGCCACTGTTGTCCAGAGACAAACTGTTTATTCCACACACAGCAGCAAGTTCCCTGTCATCCTCACACTCCCAGGCCACAAAACAG
The DNA here is from genome assembly GCA_033576555.1 of Oophaga sylvatica. Taxonomy (NCBI): domain Eukaryota; kingdom Metazoa; phylum Chordata; class Amphibia; order Anura; family Dendrobatidae; genus Oophaga; species Oophaga sylvatica. Next base: position 82,683,627 of record JARQOD010000005.1, read on the forward strand.
CCATCGGTAGCACAGGCATGGGATAAAAGACGGCCATACTCCGCAAACCATGCACGAGCACAGGCTCTGAATGCTGGCATTGCAAAACTCCTGTCCCTTGAAATGCTGTGATTCAGGCTGGTGGAGACAGACAGTTTCCGTAACTGAATATCATTGTCAGTCCCACAATACAATGTGCCAAGCCAATTTCATTTCAGCAGGCAAGCCGTCCCTGGTCTGCAAAAGCATGTTGAGGAAAAATTAAACATGCGCTACTAAAAGCCCTCAGTAGCAAGGTCCACCTGACCACCGATGCGTGGAGCAGTACCCATTGTTATGATCTGCTACAACCAGTAAGGAAAGAAGGGAATTCTGTCCCTACAATACAACTAAGCTGAATCCCTACGATGTAACGGGGAACCTGATCCTGCGACCAGACCCGCTAAAGTCCTCATCTAGTGTGAACGAAGACCTATAGTTGCGAGGGAGTAATCCCTACAAGATCTAGGGACTGGGAGAAAAGGTGGACACCTCCTAACATAAATTGTAGCATGGATAATTAAACAGAAAAATAAATACTTTGTGATCCTAACATAAAGCAAAACTGACAGATTAAGGCACCTAAGCACCCGGCTAGCTTAACAGTAGATAATACAATGAAGTCAAGCAAAGCCAGAAGGGCGGAGCCAGACTAAATAGGGAAAAAAGGTCATGTGACCAGCAAACTGAAACAAAACCTAACAAGAGGGTTCTAACACCCATGGCCAGGGACAATACCTTTCCCTCACTGCCCATTGGGTCAATGTTGTGCAGCCGGGTACTGATCTTGCGAGTGGCGCTGTACGTGTTCTGCCAACTCCAAGGATTGCAGGAATCAAGTCTGTACACATTGATTCCTCCTCCTACTCCAGTTCCTCAGAATCATCGCTGCAGGAGCCGTCACGGTCTACCTCCACATTGACCCGTGAACGTTTACCTGTTGCGACCGATATGAGCACAGCCGTGTCCAAATGTCAACAGGCCGTCCTGAAATTAATTTCCATGGGAATCTTAGCCACACAGCGCAGGAGCTCTGTAATGCCATAAAGCAGGAGAGCGACGTGTGGTTTTTGGAAGAGAATCTACAGCAGGCTTGGTAGTGTGTGACAATGGCCGAAATCTGGTGTCAGCTCTGGGCCTTGGCAACCTCACTCACATACCATGTCTGTCATATGTGCTCAACTTGGTCGTGCAGAGTTTTTTGAGGGACTATCCAGATCTTGATGCACTGCTGCACAAGGTCCGCCTAGAGTGCGCTCACTTGCGACGTTCCAGCATGGCCAGATCGCTGATTGCAGCTCTGCAACGCAGATTTCACCTTCATGAACATCGCATCATATGTGACGTACCCACCAGGTGGAATTCCTCGTTACATATGTTGGAGCGGTTGTGTGAGCAGCAGCCAACAGTAATGGAGTATCAGCTGCATCAGGCGCAGTCAACTCGCAATTTGCGCCGTTCACACTTCACCACTACTGAGTGGGCCTCTATAATAAGAATAATAATAAATTATTTATTTATATAGCGCCATAATATTCCGCAGTGCTTTACAGTTTAACAGTTTCAAAACACAAGTCATAAGTAACAACGTTAACAATACAATAATTAAAGCAAAATCAGCCGCCCCTGCTGGTGAAAGCTTACAATCTACAATGAGGTGGGGAGATACAAAGTACAGGTGTTTATATACAATGGTGTTTTTACAATGATGGTCCAGCCATTTTAAGGGAGTGAGGTATGCATGGAGATAGTGAATGGGCTACACACACAGAATTACACATAGAATGACTTTGATTAGTGAATGTGATAGGCCACTGTGAACAAATGTGTTTTGAGGGAGCGCCTGAAACCATCCAAATTGCGGATAGTCCGAATTTCTTGGGGTAGAGCATTCCAGAGGATTGGCGCAGCGCGGGAGAAGTCTTGGAGTTGGGAGTGGGAGGTACGGATTAGTGCAGAGGTTAGTCGAAGGTCGTTTGCAGAGTGCAGCAGTCGGTTAGGCCGATAAATATAAATAAGGGAGGAGATGTAGGGGGGTGCTGCGCTGTGGAGAGCTTTGTTGGTGAGAACCAGTAATTAGAATTGGATCCTATAATGAATGGGCAGCCACTGCCAGTGTAATGAGTGCCGAAGGACTCTATGAAGGATATCTGCCACGTTTTGCGTGCGTTTGATGAGTCAACGCGGATGGCGAGTGCAGATGATGCACTAGTCAGCCTGACTGTCCCCCTTATCTGCCTGCTTCAAAAAACACTGCAAGCACTAAGGCATGAGGTTTTGGAAGAGGTGGAGGATGAGGAGTCACAAATTCCATCACCTTCTGGACAGTCAGCGCAACGTGGTTCCTCACAAAGGGCTGGAGGACTTTCAAAGTACCATGCTGTATCAACAATTGAACCTCCAGAGTCGCTGTCTATATTTTCATAACCATTACAAACTTTTAATGTATTTACAAAGCACATAATGTACAGTTTTTGTCTATCCTTTTGTAATGCTATTGTGTTTCCATAAACTGATGTTACAGAATTATGATACAAAGTTTTTAAATTTGAGTTTTAAATTTTGTAAATTTTTATGTATTTGAAGGACTTTGTGAGGAGGATGAGGAGGAGTCAATGGAGGAGGAAGACATCGCTCCAGAGGGAGGTAGACAATGCTCTAGTCAGTATGTAGACCAAGGGTGGGGTGATGCACAGCAGGCAGAGATGACGCCTCTTGCAGGGGACAACGTTTCTTGGCCAGTTGGGAGTCTGCAGCACATGGTTGATTTCATGCTGCAGTGGCTGAGAAACGACCGCCGCATCGAACACATTCACACCACGTCTGATTATTGGGTGTACACCCTCCTAGACCCTCGCTACCAGGACAACTTACAAAGCCTCATCACACCGTTGAACCGGGAGCGTAAAATGCGGAAGTACCAAGACACACTGGTGCAATCCATAATGTTCTCCATTCCAGCCGAGAGCGCTGCTGCTACTGCTTTACAAAGCAGCTCTGTGCGTCGAGGCAGTGGAGACAGCTCTGCAACAAGAGGGAGCACAAGCAGCGCCTCTGCACAGGGCAAGAACAGTATGTTCCAAATGTGTCGAAGTTTTGTGGCAGCGCCACCAATGTCTACACCATCCGAGACGGCTCCAGTCAGCAGGACGCAACATTTCCGTAAGATGGTGACAGACTACATGTCTTGCCCTCTCAGTGTACTCCCAGATGGCTCTTCCCCATTCAACTTTTGTGTCTCTAAGCTGGATACATGGCCAGAGCTTAGCCAGTATGCATTGGAGGTGCTGGCTTGCCCTGCTGCCAGTGTATTATCGGAGCGCGTCTTTACTGCTGCAGGTGGTGTACTAACAGACCGTTGCATGCGACTATCCTCCGATAATGTAGAACGGCTTACTTTTCTGAAAATGAACTAGGCATGGATCTCGCCTGAATTTGCCTGTCCGGTTTCAGATTAACTAACTGGTTGGCAACGTTTTCCATGTCTCCTGTTATGTTCATCTTTCTACCACCTGAGCTATACTCCCTGGGCTACAACACTGCCAGTTGCTGCTCAGAAGTGTCGTGTCCACAGCCAATACACAAGCTATAGTGATAGTGGGGTTCAGTAACGCCTGCTGTTCCCCTGCTGCGTGTCTGACAAAAATTAATGCTGCTAACTCCAAATTAAAGTTCAAATTAAAGTTCAAACATCTCATACTAGGCCTCAGGCTACACCCTCCTTGACCCTGGGCTCAGAAGTGTTGGATGCACAGATCAAAACAATCGATGATGTGTTTGTGGGGTTCAGTAACCCTGCTGTTCCCCTGCTGTGTGTCCGGCAAAAATTACTGCTACCTAGCTACACATGTTGAAAAAAACATGACATGTTAAAGTGGCTAGTGCTACACATAGATATCAGGCTACACCCTTATTTCTAAGCTGTAAACAAGTGAAACGTCAAATTTAAAACCATTCAATGATTAGTGTTGGTAACAAATCTGTAACTAAATAATTGTGACATATTATGGCAGATATCCACATGTCTAACACAAATGATAACACAAAAGCATACTTATGCTATAGGGTACTGATGGTGAACCTTCTCACTCCATAACTTTGACAAATCCAACTCACATCATGCCTCAAATGCTGCAATGTTGGAAGTGCATAATGTGGGTTGAACTTTGACAACAGCTGCAGTGCGAAGGTTATCCTTCTGTGTTCTTGGCTTTTAAATAAAAGCATACAAGTAAATATAATAATACATTGTTGATTAAGGGACATGATGTACACCTGTAATATTGTGCAAACAATGGATGTAGGACTATTCCTCTTCAACATTACTTATATTTGTGTCATTTGAAAAAATACATATTTTAGTTAAAAATAAAAACCCATGTTCAGTAGCTGTGAAAGGCCCGTTTGTGTACTTCTATATTGTTTGCAACCAATGTATTGTAATACGGATGGAAGCACGTCACTGTAATAGATTTGAATTATTTTAAATAGAATAAAGCAGCACCAATTCGAGAAAAATGTGAAGGATGAGGCAGTGAGACACGCTCAGCAGAGTACAAGCCAACAGTGGTTGAAGAAGTAACTGGAGCGGGATCTGCACTACAAAAATGAAAACCTCTGACTACAGTAAACAGTGCACACAACTGTTCAGTAGCTGTGAAAGGCCCGTTTGTGTACTACTATATTGTTTGCAACCAATGTATTGTATACGGATGGAAGCACGTCACTGTAATAGATTTGAATTATTTTAAATAGAATAAAGCAGCACCAATTTTAGAAAAATGTGAAGGATGAGGCAGTGAGACACGCTCAGCAGAGTACAAGCAACAGTGGTTGAAGAAGTAACTGGAGCGGGATCTGCACTACAAAAATGAAAACCTCTGACTACAGTAAACAGTGCACACAACTGTTCAGTAGCTGTGAAAGGCCCGTTTGTGTACTACTATAATTGTTTGCAACCAATGTATTGTATACGGATGGAAGCACGTCACTGTAATAGATTTGAATTATTTTAATAGAATAAAGCAGCACCAATTTTAGAAAGATGACAAGGATGAGCCAGTGACAGACACTCAGCAGAGTACACCAGCGGTGGTTGAAGAAGTAAATGGAGCGTGATCTGCATTTAAAAAAAAAAAAAAAAAAATACCTCACAGACTGCAGTGAACACTGAAACACAACTATTCACAATCTGTGAAAGGCTACTCCTTTGTCTACTTCTATAGTGTTTGCAACCAATGTATTGTATACGGATGGAAGCGCGTCACACTAATAGATTATATTTATTTTAAATGGAATGGAGCAGAACCAATTGGAGATAAATGAAAAGGATGAGCCACTGAGACACGCTCAGCAGAGTACAAGCAGCAGTGCTTGAACAAGTAACTGAGCGTGATATGCACTCAAAAAAAAAAAAAAACAGACTGCAGTGAACACTGAAACACAACTGTCCACAATCTGGGAAAGGCTACTCCTTTGTCTACTTCTATAGTGTTTGCAACCAATGTATTGTATACGGATGGAAGCGCGTCACACTAATAGATTAGATTTTAAATGGAATGGAGCAGAACCAATTGGAGAAAAATGAAAAGGATGAGGCACTGAGACACGCTCAGCAGAGTACAAGCAGCAGTGCTTGAACAAGTAACTGGAGCGTGATATGCACTCAAAAAATAAAAAACACAGACTGAAGTGAACACTGAAACACAACTGTCCACAATCTGGGAAAGGCTACTCCTTTGTCTACTTCTATAGTGTTTGCAACCAATGTATTGGATACGGATGGAAGCGCATCACACTATAATTTCTATTGAATGGAGCAGCTAGAATTACACTAAAGAAAAAAAAAAAGAGTCTGTGAGTGACACGTGCAGATGCCTACAGACAGCGTTGGATGCAGAGCAAACTGCAGCGTCACCTGCACTCACACACACCTTGCAGAGCTGTTAAAACAACACTGCAGGCAAAAGGAAGCTTTACACAGCGGTTGGTGATAGCCTGCCTACAGCACAGTACACTAAATCGCAATCTCTAAAGGTACTGCCACACTAAACAATCCCGCTAGCGATCTCGTTAGCGTTGCATACTAATGAGATCGCTAGCGGGATTGTTTCTATATCGCTAAATGCTGCCGCATTTAGCGATATAGTTAACGACGCTATCGCCGTTAGCGATCTTCTTAACGACTTTAGCGGTACAAAAGTACCGCTAAATCGCTAAGAAAAGGTGCCACACAGCGATAAGATACTTACCCAGCGGGAGCGCCAGCGATGAAATAGGGTCCGGAGCGATTCCAGCGACGAGCGAGATCACAGCAGGAAGCTCGTCGCTGGAAGCTGCCGCACTGAACAACATCGCTAATGGGATCGCTAAATAGTGACTTTTTTAGCGATCCCGTTAGCGATATTGTTTAGTGTGGCATACCCTTAACTGTCCCTCAGAGTCAGCAGAGCAGCGTTCTGTCCCTAACTGAATTCACAGCACAGTGACGCTAAAATGGCGGCGGCGCCTTTTATAGTGCATTCTGACATCATTTCAGCATCCAATCACAGCCATGCCATTAGTTAACATGACCGCAGCATTACAGGATGTGCCCACACTTCGTAGGATTCCTCATTGGCTGACTAAAATCACATTGCCTCTCAAAGAATTATGGGAACTTCCGATTCCGGTATACGATATTGAAAAAGTATCGGAATTAAGTATCGGAATTCCGATAACGCGAATATCGGCCGATACCCGATACTTGCGGTATCGGAATGCTCAACACTACTCTTCACCCTTAGGTGCCGGTTTTTTCTTTGTGGCCAAAAAAGATGGTTCATTAAGGCCGTGTATTGATTATCGTCTCTTGAACAATATTACTGTGAAATATCAATACCCGTTACCCTTGATTTCTGACCTGTTTTCCAGGGTGAAAAACGCTACTTGGTTTACCAAGCTTGACCTCAGGGGGGCGTATAACCTTATTCGCATTAAGCACGGGGATGAATGGAAGACGGCATTCAATACCCCTGAAGGGCATTTTGAGTACCTAGTGATGCCCTTTGGGCTCACTAATGCTCCTTCCGTCTTCCAGTCCTTCATGAATGACATTTTCAGGGATTTTGTGGACAAATTTCTGATTGTTTATTTGGATGATATCTTGATTTTTTCTAATGACTGGGACTCTCATGTGAAACATGTTCGAACTGTGTTCCAGATTTTGAGAGAGAATGCTCTGTATGTGAAGGGATCAAAGTGTCTTTTTGGCGTACAGAGGATCTCATTTCTGGGATTCATTTTGTCCCCATCTGTTATTGAAATGGACCCGGTCAAGGTTCAGCCATCTGTGATTGGGTCCAACCTACTTCATTAAAGGCTCTTCAGAGATTTTTGGGTTTTGGCAATTTTTATCGTAAATTTATTGGTAATTTCTCGGTTATTGTTAAACCATTAACTGATCTGACCAGAAAGGGTTCTGATGTGGTGAATTGGCCTCCTGAGGCAGTCTCTGCGTTTCAGGAACTTAAGCAGAGATTCACTTCTGCTCCTGTTCTACGGCAGCCTGATGTTTCTCTGCCATTTCAGGTGGAGGTTGATGCCTCTGAAATTGGGGCAGGTGCCGTTTTGTCCCAAAAAGATCCAGAGACCTCTAAAAGTAACCCTTGTGCCTTTTTCTCTCGAAAATTTTCTCCTACTGAACGTAATTATGACGTGGGTAATCGGGAGTTATTGGCCATGAAGTGGGCTTTTGAAGAGTGGAGACATTGGCTGGAGGGAGCCAAACATCAGGTGGTGGTCCTTACGGACCATAAGAATCTGGTCTATCTGGAATCTGCCAAGCGACTCAATCCTAGACAGGCCAGGTGGGCCTTGTTTTTCACACGTTTTAATTTTCTGGTTTCCTTTCTTCCTGGCACTAAGAATGTTAAGGCGGATGCCCTCTCGAGGAGTTTCCTTGCGGACTCTCCTGAGTTATCTGATCCTTCTGTTATTTTGAAAGAGGGTGTAGTTCTTTCCGCCATCTCGCCCAATTTGAGACTTGCTCTGGAGGGGTGTCAGGAGGATAGGCCCGAGTGCTGCCCTGTTGGAAAATTGTTTGTCCCGGACCAGTGGAAAAAGAGTGTGATGTCTGAGATTCATTGTTCCGCATTGGCTGGGCATCCCGGAATTTTTGGTACCAGAGACTTGGTTAGTCGGTCCTTTTGGTGGCCTACCTTGTCTCGTGATGTCAGGGAATTTGTGCAGTCCTGCGGGACTTGCTCTCGCTCCAAGCCTTGCTCTCGCTCTAGTGGTTTGTTGATGCCATTGCCTGTGCCCAAGAGACCATGGACCCATATCTCTATGGATTTCATTTCCGACCTTCCTGTTTCTCAGAGAATGACCACCATCTGGGTAATTTGTGATAGGTTTTCCAAAATGATACATCTTGTGCCATTACCTAAGTTGCCTTCCTCCTCTGAATTGGTGCCGTTGTTCCTTCAGCACGTGGTTCGTTTACACGGCATTCCTGAGAACATTGTGTCTGACAGAGGAGTCCAGTTTGTTTCCAGATTTTGGAGGACTTTTTGTTCTAAACTGGGTGTTCAATTGTCTTTCTCCTCGGCATTTCATCCTCAGACCAATGGTCAAACTGAGAGAACAAACCAGACATTGGAGACTTATCTTAGATGCTTTGTGTCTGCTGATCAGGATGACTGGGTCTCTTTTTTACCTTTGGCTGAGTTTGCTCTTAATAATAGGGCTAGCTCTGCCACTTTGATGTCTCCGTTTTTCTGTAATTCTGGGTTTCACCCTCGATTTTCTTCAGGACAGACGGAGGCTTCTGTCTGTCCAGGTGTTGACTCTGTTGTGGAGCGTATGCAACAGATTTGGGACCAGGTAGTTGAGAGGTTGTCCCTCTCTCAGGAGAAGGCCCAGCGGTTTGCTAACCGGCATAGGACTGATGGTCCTCGGTTTAAAGTGGGGGACTTGGTCTGGTTGTCCTCAAAGAATATTCCTATGAGAGTAGCATCTCCTAAATTATAGCCTAGGTTCATTGGACCTTATAAGATCATTGAGATTCTTAATCCTGTTTATTTTCGTTTGCTTCTTCCAGGGACATTTAAGATCCATAACGTGTTCCACAAGTCCTTGTTGAAGAGGTTTGTTGAGCCAGTGGTTCCTGCTGCTGTGCCTCCTGACCCTGTTTTGGTTGAGGGCAATCTGGAGTATGTGGTTGAGAAAATATTAGATTCTCGTTTTTCTAGACGGAAACTCCAGTATTTGGTTAAGTGGAGAGGTTATGGTCAGGAAGACAATTCTTGGGTGTTTGCTTCGGACATCCATGCTAGGAGACTCATCCGTGCGTATCATAGAACTCATCCTGACCGACCTGGTTGCTCAAATGAGGGTTCGGTGACCCCTCCTCAAGGGGGGGTACTGTTGTGAATGGGTTTGAGATTAGTTCTGAGCAGAGACTCCCTCTGGTGGTTACAAGCGGTGCTGGTCTGTTCAGTGAAGATTGTGAGGACTGGGAATCAGGTGTTACTTACTGGTCTTATATAAGGGAGTCACTTTCCCATCAGGGTTGCCGGTGATCAATTGTATCTGCATCTCCTGCTAACAGATAAGACATTTTCTTCTTTTGTGTTTGTGCTATATTTTTGCATTTTGTCCTGCACTTCTGTGGGGGCCTTCAGGGTCCCCTCCGGGGGCTTCTGCCCTCTCAGTTTTGTTCAGCCACTGATGTTTGTACTTTTGCTTTTTCCAGTTTTTTCAGTGGCTGCTGTTTTGATTTTGTTACACCAGAGAACTAATTTAGGTGGTAGAGGTCGTGTGATCTCAGGTATTTTTGAAATTAGTAGAGTTGGCGCTTTTCAGGGTTTTCTGGGATTGCAGTAAGTACCCTTCCTATCCTTTTCTACTTAGTTTGGGCCCCAGCGTTTGCTCATACTATTTTCTTTCTGTGTCAGTATTTCATCTTGTCTAACCGCCATTACATGTTTGGGGGCTTTCTATATCTTTGGGGTTCTGCTCCGGGCAGATAGCTTTCCTATAACTATCTTTAGGTGTAGTTAGTTTCTCAGGCTGTGACGAGGCGTCTAGGACCAACGTAGGAACGCTCCACGGCTGCCTCTAGTTGTGGTGGTTAGTCAGGGTACTGCAATCTCATAGATTCCAACTGCTCTGGTGTATTTCCTTTTTTACCTGCACTCCTCAGCTACCGAAACATAGCAATTGGGGCTTAAAGGGCTGGTATGCCCTGAATGTTTGAAAATATAGCCCCGCCGCCGCTGAGCAGGGGACTGCTGGTGACACCTCCCCAATGAAGACCCCACCCGTTCAGGCCCCGGTCCCAAACCTCACTACCCCACCAGTCAGGCCGCCAGGAGTAAAGCTAGTCCGAGACGTGGCCATACAGCTGGTGCCAAGAATGAGGGATGCAGCCACCCAAACCCAGATCATGGGACATGACCTGTTGGTCAAATCCACCCTGGGGCATCAAGTAAGAGTGGCCCCAGGAGTGATTGGAGTACTGGAGCTGCCTGAAGGGTCCCAAGTGACACACGGTGTCACTCCAACAAAATAATAACCTGGCAAGGTTAAGAATGACTGTAAATAGTTTTAACCCTTCAAGTCACCCGAACAGGTCTTTGCAAATCGTTGTTTTCTTTTGTTGAGAGACTGGGAGGCCATGAACTAAGCTGGTCAAAAACTTTATTGTATATAGTTCTGCACCTATTAAGGTGCTCTATCTTGGTTTTACATAAAGCTTTTACAGTGCCCTGTTAATATCACTACCTCAGAAAACAAAAACCGCTACGTGTGGCCGAAGATGAGGTTTGCTGAAAGAGGCCAGTTATGTCTTGCAGCCCACCCAAGACCAACGTTGGAGGTTTGGAGCGGGTCCTCCACAAGTGTAAGGACACTTGAAACTACCCCGGCTGGGGCTTGCCTTACAAGAAGAAGTTTTAAGTGAACTTGAATGTGAAAGTTTATTGCACTCTACTTAGTCTAAATTAAAAAAGAGTTTTATTAATGTTATTTATGCAATGTTTAACCGAAAAGTGCCTCCCATAAAGGGAAGTTGAGTTGAAATAGTTTTATTAATGTGCACATTATAAAAATTTGCATGTTTCTTAACACCTGTTTACTCTGTTTCAGCCCGCGGACGTGCTGTGTTTAACGGGGGGGGGGGAATGTGGCGCCCCTGAGGGTTCAGTCGCCACAGAGTTGTTGCACCTCATCCAGAGGTGTGACACCGCACTCCCAGGTAAGGAGGGAGCACCCCTAGGACTCCAACACTTGCATCCAACACACACCATACCAGCTGGGCATATGGACGTACCCTACGGGAGGATGGTCTCATCTCAGGCTGGTTAGCAAGGGGTGTATGGGTAGGTGGAGTTAGCAGTAGCTCGTCCTCTAAGTCGGGAGAAAGAGACTGTGGAGCTTCTGGAGAAGTGAGCGAAAGGGTCCTTGGGCACGGACAGTGAGCATTCCATCCGTGGCCCTCTCTGGGATCGGAAGGACCAGGCCACAAGGGAATCGGCCCCTAGACTAGTGGAAACCTTCAGGCCCCGCTAGCAAGCTGACGGCGGTGATCACTTTATGGGTCATTGCTACCAACCACCAGCACCATCTCCAGGAAGAAAGCTACATAGGGCCAAGGACGCACAGAATTAATCTGTTACCCGACAGGGTCCGCAGCTTCTGGATTGAAAGACTGCGTGGTGAGGTGCTAGGAAGAGAGGAGTGGAATAGCACAGAGAGAGACGGCCAGGAAAGGACACATACTGAACGGGAAACTTCAATGTAAAATTAGCAGACAGCACACAGGGAGTCAGGGATGCACGCTCCGGTTCATGGATCCCAATGAACCCAATAGTCCATAAACAGAAAAGAGAGCAGCATCCGTCCAGGTGAAAAAAATACAAAATCTTTTTCTTTTTTTTTCACCTGGACGGATGCTGCTCTCTTTTCTGTTTATGGTTTTTACACACTGAACGGGAGTCCTGGGCAGGTGTGACCAAGTTACCTGGGAGTTGCTGAATCTCTCGCCCGGAGGACACAGTACCAGGTGGGCATCTGTCTTGCTAGCAACAGACTGTGAGTAAAAACCCTGAAACTGCATACGGACTGTCTCCTAGAGTTATTTCAGCGACGCACATCTCTCTCTGCTGCAATCATCAGTATCATCCCCAAATATAACATCTACCTGCCCTGGGATAACACAGCCTCACCAACACAGCTGCCAAATACCATCTGTCCCAGAGGATCTTTACCACAGTGCTGGTCACCCTGACCAGATACTACAGGTGGCGTCACGAACCACTTGCTGCCGTGACATTCCCCATAGAAGTTAACTGGCTCGGTTCCGAGTACCCCGTGGCCCTGGCGGGCGACTCACAAGTGCAACAGAGAATTTAACCCCTTAAACCCCAAGGGTGGTTTGCATGTTAATGACCAGGCCAATTTTTACACTTCTGACCACTGTCCCTTTATGAGGTTATAACTCTGGAACGCTTCAGCGAATCTTGGCGATTCTGAGACTTTTTTTTCGTGACAAATTGTACTTCATGGTAGTGGTAAAATTTCTTCGATATACAGTACAGACCAAAAATTTGGACACACCTTCTCATTTAAAGATTTTTCTGTATTTTTATGACTATGAAAAATGTACATTCACACTGAAGGCATCAAAACTATGAATTAACACATGTGGAATTATATACTCAACAAAAATGTGTGAAACAACTGAAAATATGTCTTATATTCTAGGTTCTTCAAAGTAGCCACCTTTTGCTTTGATGACTGCTTTGCACACTCTTGGCATTCTCTTGATGAGCTTCAAGAGGTAGTCACCGGGAATGGTTTTCACTTCACGGGTGTGCCCTGTCAGGTTTAATAAGAGGGATTTCTGGCCTTATAAATGGGGTTGGGACCATCAGTTGTGTTGTGTAGAAGTCTGGTGGATACACAGCTGATAGTCCTACTGAATAGACTGTTAGAATTTGTATTATGGCATGAAAAAAGCAGCTAAGTAAAGAAAAACGAGTGGCCATCATTACTTTAAGAAATGAAGTTCTGTCAGTCCGAAAAATTCAGAAAACTTTGAAAGTGTCCCCAAGTGCAGTTGCAAAAACCATCAAGCGCTACAAAGAAACTGGCTCACATGAGGAAAGGAAGACCAAGAGTCACCTCTGCTACTGAGGATAAGTTTATGCGAGTCACCAGCCTCAGAAATCGCAGGTTTACAGCAGCTCAGATTAGAGACCAGGTCAATGCCATACAGAGTTCTAGCAGCAGACACATCTCTACAACAACTGTTAAGAGGAGACTTTGTGCAGCAGGCCTTCATGGTAAAATAGCTGCTAGGAAACCACTGCTAAGGACAGACAACAAGCAGACGAGACTTGTTTGGGCTAAAGAACACAAGGAATGGACATTAGACCAGTGGAAATCTGTGCTTTGGTCTGATGAGTCCAAATTTGAGATCTTTGGTTCCAACCACCGTGTCTTTGTGCGACGCAGAAAAGGTGAACGGATGGACTCTACATGCCTTGTTCCCACCGTGAAGCATGCAGGAGGAGGTGTGATGGTGTGGGGGTGCTTTGCTGGTGACACTGTTGGGGATTTATTCAAAATTGAAGGCATACTGAACCAGCATGGCTACCACAGCATCTTGCAGCGGCATGCTATTCCATCCGGTTTGCGTTTAGTTGGACCATCATTTATTTTTCAACAGGACAATGACCCCAAACACACCTCCAGGCTGTGTAAGGGCTATTTGACCAAGAAGGAGAGTGATGGGGTGCTACGCCAGATGACCTGGCCTCCACAGTCATCAGACCTAAACTCAATCGAGATGGTTTGGGGTGAGCTGGACCGCAGAGTAAAGGTAAAAGGGCCAACAAGTGCTAAGCATCTCTGGGAACTCCTTCAAGACTGTTGGAAGACCATTTCCGGTGACTACCTCTTGAAGCTCATCAAGAGAATGCCAAGAGTATGCAAAGCAGTCATCAAAGCAAAAGGTGGCTACTTTGAAGAACCTAGAATATAAGACATATTTTCAGTTGTTTCACACTTTTTTGTTAAGTATATAATTCCACATGTGTTAATTCATAGTTTTGATGCCTTCAGTGTGAATTTACATTTTCATAGTCATAAAAATACAGAAAAATCTTTAAATGAGAAGGTGTGTCCAAACTTTTGGTCTGTACTGTAACTTGCGTTTATTTGTGAAAAAAATGGAAATTTGGCAAAAATGTTCAAAATTTAGCAATTTTCACGTTTTAATTTTTATGTCATTAAATCAGAGCGTTATATCGCACAAAATAGTTAATAAATAACATTTCCCATATGTCTACTTTACATCAGCACAATTTTGGAACCAATCTTTTTTTTAGGAAGTTTTAAGGGTTAAAAGTTGACCAGCGATTTCTCATTTTTACAACACCATTTTTTTGTTAGGGACTACATCACATTTGTAATCATTTTGAGGGGTCTATATGATAGAAAATAACCAAAGTGTCACTATTCTAAAACTGCACCCCTGAAGTTGCTTAAAACCACATTCAAGAAGTTTATTAACCCTTCAGGTGCTTCACAGGAATTTTTGGAATGTTTAACCCCTTCACCCCCAAGGGTGGTTTGCACGTTAATGACGGGCCAATTTTTACAATTCTGACCACTGTCTCTTTATGAGGTTATAACTCTGGAATGCTTCAACGGATCTTCGCGATTCTGAGAATGATTTCTCGTGACATATTGTACTTCACGTTAGAGGTAAAATTTCTTCGATATAACTTGCGTTTATTTTTGAAAAAAACGCAAATATGGCGAAAATTTTGAAAATTTTGCAATTTTCAAATTTTTAATTTTTATTCCCTTAAAACAGAGAAATATGTCACACAAAATAGTTAAGAAATAACATTTCCCACATGTCTACTTTACATCAGCACAATTTTGGAACCAAAATTTTTTTTTGTTAGGAAATTATAAAGGTTAAAAGTTGACCAGCGATTTCTCATTTTTACAACAAAATTTACAAAGCCATTTTTTTTAGGGACCATCTCATATTTGAAGTCACTTTGAGGGGTCTATTTAGCAGAAAATACCCAAAAGTGACACCATTCTAAAAACTGCACCCCTCAAGGTACTCAAAACCACATTCAAGAATTTTATTAACCCTTCAGGTGCTTCACAGGAGCTGAAGCAACGTGGAAGGAAAAAATGAATATTTAACTTTTTAGCCACAAAAATGATCTTTTACAAACTTTTTTTTATTTTCACAAGGGTAAAAGGAGAAAATTGACAGATAAAGTTGTTGTGCAATTTCTCCTAAGTACGCCAATACCCAATATGTGGGGGAAAACCACTGTTTGGGCACACGGCAGAGATCATAAGGGAAGGAGCGCCGTTTTACTTTTTCAAACTAAAATTGGCTGGAATTGAGATTGGACGCCATGTCGAGTTTGGAGAGCCCCTGATGCGCCTAAACAGTGGAAACCCCCTACAAGTGACACCATTTTGGAAACTAGACCCCCTAATGAACTTATCTAGATCTGTTGTGAGCACTTTGAACCCCCAAGTGTTTCACAAAAGTTTATAATGCCTGGGTGTGAAAAAAAAAAAACAATTTTCCACAAAAATGATTTTTTAATCCCAAATTTTTGATTTTTCCCAAGGAAATTGGACCCCAAAAGTTGTTGTCCAATTTGTCCTGAGTACGCTGATACCCCATATGTGGGGGGGAAACTGTTTGGGCGCACGGAAGGGCTTGGAAAGGAAGTAGTAACGTTTTGGAATGCAGACGTTGATGGGGTCATGTTCCGTTTGCAGTGCCCCAGATGAGCCTAAACAGTGGAAACCCCCCACAAGTGACCCCATTTTGGAAACTAGACCCCCTAAGGAACTTATCTAGATCTTTGGTGAGCACTTTGAACCCCCAAGTGCTTCACACAAGTTTATAATGCCCGGGCATGAAAATAAAAAATTCTATTTTTTCCCACAAAAATTATCTTTTAGTCACTAATTTTTTATTTTCCCAAGGGTAATAGGAGAAATTGGACCACAAAAGTTGTTGTCCAATTTGTCCTGAGTATGCTGATACCCCATATGTGGGGGGGGAACCACTGTTTGGGCGCACTGCAGAGCTCGGAATGGAAGGAGCACCATTTGACTTTTTCCAACCAAAATTGGCTGGAATTGAGATTGGACGCCATGTTGCATTTGGAGAGCCCCTGATGTGCCTAAACAGTGGAAACCCCCCACAAGTGACCCCATTTGGGAAACTAGACCCCCTAAGTAACTTATCTAGATCTTTGGTGAGCAATTTGAACCCCCAAGTGCTTCACACAAGTTTACAACGTAGAGCCGTAAAATTAAAAAATCATATTTTTTCCACAAAAATGATCTTTTCACCCCAATTTTTATTTTCCCAAGGGTAACAAGACTCCAAAAGTTATTGTGCAATTTGTCCTGAGTACACTGATACCCCATATATGGGGGTAAACCACTGTTTGGGTGCATGACAGAGTTTGGAAGGGAAGGAGCGCTCTTTGACTTTTTCAACGCAGAATTGGCTGGATGCCATGTCGTGTTTGGAGAGCTCCTGATCTGCCTAAACAGTGGAAACCCCCGACAAATGACACCATTTTGGAAACTAGACCCCTCAAGGAACTTATCTAGATGTGTGGTGAGCACTTTGAACCCCAAAGTGCTTCACAGAAGTTTAACGTACAGCCGTAAAATATAAAAAATCTTTTTTTTTTTTTTTACAAAAATGATTTTTTCGCCCCCAATATTTTATTTTCACAAGGGTAACAGGAGAAATTAGACACCAAAAGTTGTTGTCCAATTTGTCCTGAGTACGCTGATACCCAATATGTGGGAGAAAACTACTGTATGGGCACACGTTGGGGCTCGGAAGGGAAGTAGTGACGTTTAGGATTGCAGACTTTGATGGAATGGTCTGGGGGCGTCATGTCGCATTTGGAGAGTCTCTGATGCGCCTAAACAGTGGAAACCCCCCACAAGTGACCCCATTTTGGAAAATAGACCCCACAAGGAACTTATCTAGATGTGTGGTGAGCACTTTGAACCCCGAATTGCTTCTCAGAAGTTTATAACGTACAGCCGTAAAAATAAAAAATCCTTTTTTTTTTACAAAAATGATTATTTCGCCCCCAATATTTTATTTTCACAAGGGTAACAGGAGAAATTGGACCCCAAAAGTTGTTGTCCAATTTGTCCTGAGTACGCTGATACCCAATATGTGGGATAAAACTACTGTATGGGTACACGTTGGGGCTCGGAAGGGAAGTAGTGACGTTTTGTATTGCAGACTTTGATGAAATGGTCTGGGGGCGTCATATCGCATTAGGAGAGCCCCTGATGCACCTAAACAGTGGAAACCCCCCACAAGTGACCCTATTTTGGAAAATAGACCAAACAAGGAACTTATCTAGATGTGTGGTGAGCGCTATGAAGCCCCAAGTGCTTCACAGAAGTTTATAACGAACAGCCGTAAAAACAAAAAAATCATTTTTTTTTTTTTAACAAAAATGATATTTTCGCCCCCAGTTTTTTATTTTCCCAAGGGTAACAGAAGAAATAGGACAAATTGCACAATAACTCTTGGGGTCCAGAGTACGCTGATACCCCATATGTGGGGGTAAACTACTGTTTGGGGCATGGCAGAGCTCAGAAGTGAAGGAGCACCGTTTGACTTTTTCAATGCAGAATTGGCTGGAATTGAGATCAGACGCCATGTCTCATTTGGAGAGCCCCCGATGTGCCTAAACAGCGGAAACCCCCCAATTCTAACTCCAACCCTAACCCCAACACACCCCTAACCCTAGTCCCAACCCTAACCACAAACCTAACCCTAACACACCCCTAACCCTAATCCCAACCCTAACCCTAATCCTAACTTTATCGCCAACCCTAACCCTAACTTTAGCCGCAACCCTAACCCTAATGGGAAAATGGAAATAAATACATTTTTTTAATTTTATTATTTTTCCCTAACTAAGGAGGTGATAAAGGGGGGTTTGATTTACTATTTATAGCGGGTTTTTATGATTGGCAGCTGTCACGCTAAAAGACGCTTTTTATTGCAAAAAATAGTTTTTGCATCACCACATTTTGAGAGCTATAATTTTTGCATATTTTGGACCACAGAGTCATGTGAGGTCTTATTTTTTGCGGTACGAGTTGATGTTTTTATTGGTACCATTTTTGAGCACTTGACGCTTTTTATTTCGATTTTTGGGAGGTTAGAATGAACAAAAATCAGCAATTCATGAATTTCTTTTGGGGGAGGCGTTTATACCGTTCCACGTGTGGTAAAATTGATAAAGCAGTTTTATTCTTCGGGTTAGTACGATTACGGTGATACCTCATTTATATCATTTTTTTATGTTTTGGTGCTTTTATAGAATAAAAACAATTTTATCTAAACAAATTATTATTTTTGCATCGCTTTATTCTGCGAGCTATAACTTTTTTATTTTTTCGCTGATGATGTTGTATTGCAGTTAATTTTTTGCGGGACAAGATGACGTTTTCAGCGGTACCATGTTTTTTTATATCGGTCTTTTTGATCACGTGTTATTCCACTTTTTGTTCGATGGTATGATGATAAAGCATTGATTTTTTTTTTTTTTTTAAGGGGTTCACTAAAGGGGTTAACTACTGGGACAGTTTTATAGGGAGGGTTCGTTACGGACGCGGCGATACCAAATATGTGTACTTTTATTGTTTTGTTTTTTTTATTTACAGGAAAAAATGTATTTTTTGGGGAATATTTTTTTTTTCTTTATTTTTGAATTTTTTTTAAAACATGTTTATTTTTATTTTTTTCACTTTTTTACTTCCTCCCAGTGTGGGACATCACTGTAAAATGTCAGATCGCTGGTGTGACAGTGTGCACAGCACACTGTCACACCAGCGATCGCTCTGGCACTGCTGCAGGCTTCTCAGTGCCTGCTCTCAGCAGGCACTGAGGAAACCGCCTCCCTGCAGGACCCGGCGGCCATCTTGGATCCGGGTCCTTGGAGGGAGGAAGGCCTCAGAACAGCGCAATCACATCGCGCTGTTCTGAGGGTCTCAAGGGAGCGTGCAGGGAGCCCCCTCCCTGCGCGATGCTCCCCTGTGCCCCTGGTACACCGCGATCATGTTTGATCGTGGTGTGCCAGGGGTTAATGTGACGGGAGCGGTCCGTGACTGCTCCTGACACACAGTCCCGGGTGTCAGCTGTGATAATCAGCTCACACCCGGCGGCGATTAGCTGCGCTCCCGGGGGGAGCGCAGCTGATTGCCTATGACGTACTATCCCATCCATGGGCAGATTGGCACGGGGTTCATGGACGGGATAGTACGTCTGATGTCAGAGAGGGGTTAAAAAAAATGAACATTTAACTTTTTGTCACAAAAAATTTACTTCAGATCCAATTTTTTTTATTTTACCAAGGGTAACAGGAGAAATTGGACCCAAAAAGTTGTTGTGCAATTTGTCCTGAGTATGCTAATATCCCATATGTGGGAGTAAACCACTGTTTGGGCGCATGGCAGAGATCAGAAGGGAAGGAGCTTCGTTTGACTTTTTCAATGCAGAATTGGCTGGAATTGAGATCAAATGCCATGTCGCGTTTGGAGAGCCCCTAATGGGCCTAAACATTGGAACCCCCAATTCTAACTCCAACCCTAACCCAACACACCTCTAACCCTAATACCAACCCTAACCATAACCCTAACCACAAACCTAACCCTAACACCAAAACACCCCTAACCCTAATCCCAGCCCTAATCCTAATCCCAACCCTAACCCTAATCCCAACCGTAACCGTAATCTGTTGTGAATACTCTGGATGCGACTTCTGAGCTGGGGCTCCCTCCGGTGGTTGCTGAGGGTAATGAACCAATTGCGGAATGGCCTTCAGCTGACTCTGAATTGTCTGATATAAGTGACCTGAACTCCCTTCAGCCTTGCCGGTAATCAATTGTTCTTCCAGGTCTTGCTTGGAGCTGAGCTTGCATTCCTGCTCTCATTCAGATAAGTGATTTGCTGTTTTTTTTCCTCTGGTTGGATTTCCCTTGCTGGTTTGCTGCTTTACAGTAGACTTCAGCCTGGTCCCCTTTTGGGCCTGGGCTGCAATTGTGCTCAGTTTGTGTTTGCACTTTTGCTCTGTTCCTATGTCACTTTTTATTTGCTGAATTGCTGTTTGTTACACCAGAGATCTGATTTAGGTGGTAGAGATCGTGTGATCTCAGGTTTTTTGTTAATCAGAAGTGTTGGTATTTTTGTCAGGGTTTTTTTGGGTTGCAGTCAGAATTCTTTTCTATACTTTTCTATCTAGACAGATTGGGCCCCAGCGTTTGCTCATTCTATTTTCTGTCTGTGTTCATATTTTCTTCTAGTCTAACCACCATTACATGTTTGGGGGCTTCCTATTTCTTTGGGGATTCTGCTACGGGGCAGATAGCATTCATCTTTCTGCCTTTAGGTGTAGCTATCTCTCCGGCTGTGACGAGGCATCTAGGATCACCATAGGTACACTCCACGGTTACTTCTAGTGTTGTGGTTAGTTTAGGGTTCTGCAATCCAATAGTTTCCAGCCTCTCTGGTGTATTGCTTCTTTGGCTATTTTTGCAATTTTTCCTCAGCTACCGAAACATAACAGTAATCCAAACCCTAACCGCAACTCTAGCCCCAACCCTAACACTAACTTTAGCCCCAACCCTAACCCTAACTTTGGTCCCAACCCTAACTTTAGCCCCAACCCTAACTTTAGCCCCAACCCTAACTTTAGCCCAAATTGTAACCCTAACCCTAATGGGAAAATGGAAATAAATAAAAATTTTTATTGTATTATTTTTCCCTAACTAAGGGGTTGATAAAGAGGGGGTTTGATTTACTATTTATAGCGGGTTTTTAGGTTTGGCAGCTGTCACACACTAAAAGACGCTTTTTATTGCAAAAAATAGTTTTTGGATCACCACATTTTGAGAGCTATTATTTTTCCATATTTTGGCCCACAGAGTCATGTGAGGTCTTGTTTTTTGCGGGACGAGTTGACATTTTATTGGCACCATTTTCGAGCACATGACATTTTTTGATCACTTTCTATTCTGATTTTTGGGAGACAGGATGAGCAAAAACCAGCAATTCATGAATTTCTTTTGGGGGCATTTACACCGTTCCTCCTATGATAAAATTGATAAGGCAGTTTTATTCTTCGGGTCAGTATGATTACGGCAATACCTCATTTATATAATTTTTTTATGTTTTGGCACTTTTATATAATAAAAACTATTTTATAGAAAAGTAATTATTTTTGCATCAGTTTATTCTGACAGCTATAACTTTTTTATTTTTTTGCTGATGACACTGTATGGTGGCTTTTTTATTGCGGGACAAGTTGACATTTTCAGCAGTACCATGATTATTTATGTCCATCCTTTTGATCACGTGTTATTCCAATTTTTGTTCGGCTGTATGATGATAAAGCATTGTTTTTTTGCCTTTTTTATGGTGTTCACTAAAGAGGTTAACTAGTGGGACAGTTTTATAGGTTAGGTCGTTACGGACGCTGCAATACCAAATATGTGTTTATTATGGTTTAGATTTTTTATTGAATTATTTATTTAGTGATAGAATAAATATTGATTTTGTTTATTATTTTTTAAAATATTTTTACAATTATTTAAAAAATTTTTTTTTATTTAATTCTTACTTTTACACATTGTCCCACTATGGGACAATCATTTTGTCCAGGCTGGTCGCTTCTATAGCATGCAGATGAAGCAGCATCTGCATGCTATAGAAGCTGTCAGTGCTGCAGCTTCAATACACTGACCTGACAGGAAGTTTCACAGCTTTGGAGACCCGGATGTCGTTATGACGACATAGGGTCTCCATAGCAGTGATCGGCACCCCGCGTCACGCCGCCCGGTCTCCGATCCAAAGGCAGAGGGGCTGTCAGCCCCTGTGCTGGCTCTGGAACGCTGCGATCATGTTTGATCGCAGTGTTCCGGGGGTTAAAGTGCCGGGATCTGTTATGTTTCGGTAGCTGAGGAGTGCAGGTAAAAAAGGCAATACACCAGAGCAGTTGGAATCTATGAGATTGCAGTACCCTGACTAACCACCACAACTAGAGGCAGCCGTGGAGCGTTCCTACGTTGGTCCTAGACGCCTCGTCACAGCCTGAGAAACTAACTACGCCTAAAGATAGATATAGGAAAGCTATCTGCCCCGGAGCAGAACCCCAAAGATAATAGAAAGCCCCCAAACATGTAATGGCGGTTAGACAAGATGAAATACTGACACAGAAAGAAAATAGTATGAGCAAACGCTGGGGCCCAAACTAACTAAATAGAAAAGGATAGGAAGGGTACTTACTGCAATCCCAGAAAACCCTGAAAAGCGCCAACTCTACTAATTTCAAAAATACCTGAGATCACACGACCTCTTCCACCTAAATTAGTTCTCTGGTGTAACAAAATCAAAACAGCAGCCACTGAAAAAACTGGAAAAAGCAAAAGTACAAACATCAGTGGCTGAACAAAACTGAGAGGGCAGAAGCCCCCGATAGAGGACCCTGAAGGCCCCCACAGAAGTGCAGGACAAAATGCAAAAATATAGCACAAACACAAAAGAAGAAAATGTCTTATCTGTTAGCAGGAGATGCAGACACGACACAGCAGGCTACAAGGGAAACTGGAATAAAGGATTCAGACCAGAACAATTGATCACCGGCAACCCTGATGGGAAGGTGACTCCCTTATATAAGACCAATCAGTAACACCTGATTCCCAGTCCTCACAATCTTCACTAGTAACGCTTGTAACCACCAGAGGGAGCCTCTGCTCAGAACTCATCTCAAACCCATTCACAACAGTACCCCCCCCCTTGAGGAGGGGTCACCGAACCCTCATTTGAGCAACCAGGTCGGTCAGGATGAGTTCCATGATACGCACGGATAAGTCTCCTAGCATGGATGTCCGAAGCAAACACCCAAGAATTGTCTTCCTGACCATAACCTCTCCATTTAACCAAATACTGGAGTTTCCGTCTAGAAAAACGAGAATCTAATATTTTCTCAACCACATACTCCAGATTGCCCTCAACCAAAACAGGGTCAGGAGGCACAGCAGCAGGAACCACTGGCTCAACAAACCTCTTCAACAAGGACTTGTGGAACACGTTATGGATCTTAAATGTCCATGGAAGAAGCAAACGAAAAGAAACAGGATTAATAATCTCCATGATCTTATAAGGTCCAATGAACCTAGGCTTAAATTTAGGAGATGCTACTCTCATAGGAATATTCTTTGAGGACAACCAGACCAAGTCCCCCACTTTAAACCGAGGACCATCAGTCCTATGCTGGTTAGCAAACCGCTGGGCCCTCTCCTGAGAGAGGGACAACCTCTCCACTACCTGGTCCCAAATCAGTTGCATACGCTCTACAACAGAGTCAACACCTGGACAGACAGAAGCCTCCATCTGTCCTGAAGAAAATCGAGGGTGAAACCCAGAATTACAGAAAAACGGAGACATCAAAGTAGCAGAGCTAGCCCTATTATTAAGAGCAAACTCAGCCAAAGGCAAAAAAGAGACCCAGTCATCCTGATCAGCAGACACAAAGCATCTTAGATAAGTCTCCAATGTCTGGTTTGTTCTCTCAGTTTGACCATTGGTCTGAGGATGAAATGCCGAGGAGAAAGACAATTGAACACCCAGTTTAGAACAAAAAGTCCTCCAAAATCTGGAAACAAACTGGACTCCTCTGTCAGACACAATGTTCTCAGGAATGCCGTGTAAACGAACCACGTGCTGAAGGAACAACGGCACCAATTCAGAGGAGGAAGGCAACTTAGGTAATGGCACAAGATGTATCATCTTGGAAAACCTATCACAAATTACCCAGATGGTGGACATTCTCTGAGAAACAGGAAGGTCGGAAATGAAATCCATAGAGATATGGGTCCATGGTCTCTTGGGCACAGGCAATGGCATCAACAAACCACTAGAGCGAGAGCAAGGCTTGGAGCGAGAGCAAGTCCCACAGGACTGCACAAATTCCCTGACATCACGAGACAAGGTAGGCCACCAAAAGGACCGACTAACCAAGTCTCTGGTACCAAACATTCCGGGATGCCCTGCCAACGCGGAACAATGAATCTCAGACATCACACTCTTTTTCCACTGGTCCGGGACAAACAATTTTCCAACAGGGCAGCACTCGGGCCTATCCTCCTGACACCCTCCAGAGCAAGTCTCAAATTGGGCGAGATGGCGGAAAGAACTACACCCTCTTTCAAAATAACAGAAGGATCAGATAACTCAGGAGAGTCCGCAAGGAAACTCCTCGAGAGGGCATCCGCCTTAACATTCTTAGTGCCAGGAAGAAAGGAAACCACAAAATTAAAACGTGTGAAAAACAAGGCCCACCTGGCCTGTCTAGGATTGAGTCGCTTGGCAGATTCCAGATAGACCAGATTCTTATGGTCCGTAAGGACCACCACCTGATGTTTGGCTCCCTCCAGCCAATGTCTCCACTCTTCAAAAGCCCACTTCATGGCCAATAACTCCCGATTACCCACGTCATAATTACGTTCAGTAGGAGAAAATTTTCGAGAGAAAAAGGCACAAGGGTTACTTTTAGAGGTCTCTGGATCTTTTTGGGACAAAACGGCACCTGCCCCAATTTCAGAGGCATCAACCTCCACCTGAAATGGCAGAGAAACATCAGGCTGCCGTAGAACAGGAGCAGAAGTGAATCTCTGCTTAAGTTCCTGAAATGCAGAGACTGCCTCAGGAGGCCAATTCACCACATCAGAACCCTTTCTGGTCAAATCAGTTAATGGTTTAACAATAACCGAGAAATTACCAATAAATTTACGATAAAAATTGGCAAAACCCAAAAATCTCTGAAGAGCCTTTAATGAAGTAGGTTGGACCCAATCACAGATGGCCTGAACCTTGACCGGGTCCATTTCAATAACAGATGGGGACAAAATGAATCCCAGAAATGAGATCCTCTGTACGCCAAAAAGACACTTTGATCCCTTCACATACAGAGCATTCTCTCTCAAAATCTGGAATACAGTTCGAACATGTTTCACATGAGAGTCCCAGTCATTAGAAAAAATCAAGATATCATCCAAATAAACAATCAGAAATTTGTCCACAAAATCCCTGAAAATGTCATTCATGAAGGACTGGAAGACGGAAGGAGCATTAGTGAGCCCAAAGGGCATCACCAGGTACTCAAAATGCCCTTCAGGGGTATTGAATGCCGTCTTCCATTCATCCCCGTGCTTAATGCGAATAAGGTTATACGCCCCCCTGAGGTCAAGCTTGGTAAACCAAGTAGCGTTTTTCACCCTGGAAAACAGGTCA
The DNA here is from genome assembly GCA_033576555.1 of Oophaga sylvatica. NCBI lineage: Eukaryota > Metazoa > Chordata > Amphibia > Anura > Dendrobatidae > Oophaga > Oophaga sylvatica. The sequence goes on from JARQOD010000005.1 coordinate 82,709,020, forward strand.
GAAATCAAGGGTAATGGGTATTGATATTTTACAGTAATATTGTTCAAGAGACGATAATCAATACACGGCCTTAATGAACCATCCTTTTTGGCCACAAAGAAAAAACCGGCACCTAAGGGTGAAGAGGATGGTCTGATATGACCCTTCTCCAATGATTCCTTGATATAAGACCGCATAGCGTCATGTTCAGGTACAGACAAGTTAAAAAGGCGACCTTTAGGGAATTTACTACCCGGCACTAATTCAATAGCGCAGTCATAGCTCCTATGGGGAGGCAAGGATGCAGATTTACTTTCGCTAAACACATCAGAAAAATCAATCAAAAAGTCAGGAACATCCTGAGCCTGGGGGGAGGCAGAAAAAACAGGAGTGTTGGTATTAACACATTGGCAGCCCCAACTGGTTACAGACACAGATTTCCAATCCAAAACAGGATTATGAGACTGTAACCAAGGAAAACCCAGCACGATAATGTCATGCAGATTATACAGAACCAAAATTTGCAGCACTCCTGGTGATCAGGTTCAACCCTCATTATCACCTGAGTAGAAAACTGGGGTTTATTCTCAGCCAAAGGGGTAGAATCGATCCCCAGTAGGGGAATAGACTTCTGTAGGGGTATCAAGGGAAATCCACAACGTTTAGCAAAATCATAATCCATCAGGTTAATAGCTGCTCCAGAATCAACGAAAGCCTGAGCAGAAAATGAGGACAGAGAGCATATCAGAGTGACAGTTAATAAAAACTTAGTCTGAACACTACCCAAGACAACTGAGCGTGCAAAACGTCTTCCCCGCTTAGGGCAGACTGAAATAGCATGAGAGGCATCACCACAGTAGAAACATAACCCATTGCGCTTTCGAAACTCATGACGCTGTGCCCCAGATACCACTCTATCACACTGCATGGGTTCAGAAGCTGGTTCACAAGGCAACACCATTCCACGCATACTTCTCCGCTCACGCAAACGTCTGTCAATTTGAATCGCTAATGACATAGAATCATTGAGACCAGAGGGGACAGGGAATCCCACCATAACATCCTTTACATTATCTGACAGACCCTTCCGGAAAAGGGCTGCCAAAGCGTCGTCATTCCATTTGGTCAGGACTGCCCACCTACGGAATCTCTGACAGTATAACTCAGCGTCATCAAGCCCCTGATTTAATGCCAACAAGGCTTTCTCAGCTTGATCAGTGACATTAGGCTCATCGTACAATAACCCCAAGGCCTGAAAAAATGCATCAACATCACTCAAAACAGGATCCCCAGGTATCAGGGAAAAAGCCCAATCCTGAGGATCGCCGCGCAGGAGAGAGATGATAATTTGAACCTGCTGCGCTGCGTTCCCTGAGGACTTAGATTTTAAGGCAAAAAACAATTTACAATTATTTTTGAAATTCAGAAACTTAGCTCGATCCCCTAAAAACAAATCTGGTATGGGAATCTTAGGTTCCACAACAGGCAACCTAGCAAGATATGCAGCAATACTCTGAACCTCAGTGGCAAGCTGATCCACACGGCCAGACAACTGTGCAAACTCCATTGGGAGAAAAGATCCTCCCCAGCACCCAGAGATACAGAGGGAAAAAAAAAAAAAATGCAACAAACAGAAAAATATCTCTGAGAACTCTGACAATATATATATATATTTTTTTTCCCTTCTGTGAGTACCATACAATTTTCAATTTTTTGGGGCCGGTGATACTGTTATGTTTCGGTAGCTGAGGAGTGCAGGTAAAAAAGGCAATACACCAGAGCAGTTGGAATCTATGAGATTGCAGTACCCTGACTAACCACCACAACTAGAGGCAGCCGTGGAGCGTTCCTACGTTGGTCCTAGACGCCTCGTCACAGCCTGAGAAACTAACTACACCTAAAGATAGATATAGGAAAGCTATCTGCCCCGGAGCAGAACCCCAAAGATAATAGAAAGCCCCCAAACATGTAATGGCGGTTAGACAAGATGAAATACTGACACAGAAAGAAAATAGTATGAGCAAACGCTGGGGCCCAAACTAACTAAATAGAAAAGGATAGGAAGGGTACTTACTGCAATCCCAGAAAACCCTGAAAAGCGCCAACTCTACTAATTTCAAAAATACCTGAGATCACACGACCTCTTCCACCTAAATTAGTTCTCTGGTGTAACAAAATCAAAACAGCAGCCACTGAAAAAACTGGAAAAAGCAAAAGTACAAACATCAGTGGCTGAACAAAACTGAGAGGGCAGAAGCCCCCGGAGGGGACCCTGAAGGCCCCCACAGAAGTGCAGGACAAAATGCAAAAATATAGCACAAACACAAAAGAAGAAAATGTCTTATCTGTTAGCAGGAGATGCAGACACGACACAGCAGGCTACAAGGGAAACTGGAATAAAGGATTCAGACCAGAACAATTGATCACCGGCAACCCTGATGGGAAGGTGACTCCCTTATATAAGACCAATCAGTAACACCTGATTCCCAGTCCTCACAATCTTCACTGGACAGGCTAGCACCGCTTGTAACCACCAGAGGGAGCCTCTGCTAAGAACTCATCTCAAACCCATTCACAACAGGGATCAGTCTGTGACGGCTCCTGGCACTTAGTGCCTGGTGTCAGATGTGAGAATCAGCTGACACCCGCAGCAATCGTCCGCGCTCCCCCCGTGAGTGCGGCCAATCGCACATGACGTACTATTCCGTCCATGGGGGTTAAGTCCCAGGTCACATGGATGGAATAGTATGTTCAATGGCAGAAAGGGGTTAAACACCATTTGCTGGGTGCCCTACAAGTTATAGCTAATTCCTAAGGGTCCCAAAAACTGGATATCCCAACATTGGGTGATCACTATAAAAAATATACACTCTTTAACATTGCAGAACCAAGAAAGAAAATTCATGGAATTATGGGAATCACAGGATGGATGGACATGTTAATGATATGTAAATGATGAAAACACTGAAACAAAATTTTCAATGGATCTCGATTTATTCAGTATCATGTATGAGCGCCACACACAGGAATACCCACGCTTACAGCCTCGGCTGCTGTCAATGAGGTTATTTATGGTCTAGGTATGTACCTCCATACTGAATGCAGTTGAGTACACAATCAAGATCCGCTGCTGGCAGCTGTCTGTGAACGTGCCAATGATGTCCGTGATGTGCTCATTAGGAGACAATTCCGGAGACTCTGCAGGCCATGTCTTATCTGTTAGCAGGAGATGCAGACACGACACAGCACTCCAGACAAGCTGCTTACAGTTGAATGAGAAACATTCAATCCATGATTTCCATAATTCCATGAATTTTCCCTGTGTTTCAATGTAATTGTTTAGTAGTGTATATATTGGCCAAATGAGTGACTAATGTAAAGAGCTGTGTTATGTGACTGGCCTGCTGAGCGGCAGAATACTGAGAAAGAGATGGGGTACGTGTTACATGCCAAGTCCCATGAGGAACTTTCCTTAGTGTGTAGGTATATTTTTCTTAACCCGTAAACCTGTGTAAATGTTAGTGTAGTATCAGGGTGTTAATATCACTGTCTTCACCGGTATCCATTACAGGTCCGCTACACACGACAGCAATTCTGACTCCCGAGTCCCAGATGACACAGAGTTCTATGGCTTTGATTCATTAAGACCAGTGTTGTTCATACAGGTCCTCATGAGGGAGCGGGGTGGAGTGCAAGGTGTCTAACTCCCTAAGGGGCACACGCTTCTTAATGAATCATATCAGGACCTAAGTTGTGTGGGCCTTGCCACAATCTTACTCCAGGCATAGACTGGTCAAAAGGAACACCGCTGCTGGTCATGAATGTGATGAGCAGGAGGCCAACACGGCCCGTCTCGCCCTGGTTCTGCCCACTTTGTCAAGAGCTGGGCAACAATGGCGTGAAGGCTATAAAATGGGCAAAAGTTTTGCGCAGCTCAACATTGCGCAAACACCTTCATGGTCAGCATAGGACCCTCGTGCATGCTCCATCTTTAACACTAGGTAATGGCGCCATCTTTAATGTGAGAGAAGAATTGGAAACCATTTTTATATAATTAGAGAAAAATAGTTAACCAATATTTAACCTTAGAAGGCTACGCTAAAGTCGCCATCTCATGAAAAATCTAATATAAAACTAGTGCCATAAATATCAGGTGAGTATAGGATCTGATCTCACTTATCAAGCATATTATACACAGTTATCGATGGGCCATCGTCATAGACCACCTGACATCTCTCTCCAGGGGCTTTTTCTGTTACTGTGGTGATATATAACCATCATCTGCAGACATATAAGAGGTTAAAACTGCCCACCTAAGGGCTCATACAGACCTCCGTGTATTTCAGTCCAATCACGGGCCGCATTGTACAGACTGGCTGTAGGTCTCCTGGCCTGAGCGTGACAGCCTCATAGAAATATATGAAGCGGTGATCAGGAGACCAGCAGCCAGACCGTGCATGGTGGTTTGTGATCAGATTGAAATCCACGGACATCTACAAGAGCCTAGGGGGTATCTCCCCATATTGGACCAATCCCTCCCAGTGCTTTCACCATGGAATTGCTCATCATCTGGTAGATACAGGGGAGAAGCACATTGAATACACCATAGTGTGGCCAGTAGCCAAGGCAATGAGCAGAACGAAATTGTATTAAAAAATTGTCTTTATCAGCACTTTGCCATTTTAACAATTTAAGAACTTATGACAACATCTTTAAGGAATACTGGGAGATTTCAGATCTGAAGCCAGCAGAATTGTAAATGCCGCTCTGGAGTATAATACTGGCTGTTCTACGGTGAGGATGCACTTTTATGTCTAGGAATGATTGATTACGCTCATACAATAAATGTTAGACTTTCCTACAAATGTCTTTTATTATTAAAATGCACATGACATTTATCACAGATGTATCTACACTACAAAGAAAAAAAATGGCAGTATGCAGACAATCCGGAGCGCTGCTTAGTTCTTCTTTTTGAAAACTTGATGGCAAACTTGATCCTCACAAAACAGGTCCTGAAATATAAAGGTACAGTACAGTGAGTAACCCTGGGGTTCACACAGATCTTCAGCACATGCTGGCACTGATCGAGTGGATTTTGCAGTATTATCCTTCCCTCTCTCCCCAATCCGACTAAGTGGGGATACACAGGGTGGGGCTGTCCCACCAGAGCAGGTTTGGACTGGCCCACAGTAGTGCAGGAGAATCCTCTGGAGGGCCCCTGTGGTAAAGTGTGGGGAGAATATTGTGCCTCCATGAGCCGTGCTAGAATTGCTACTCCAGTCATTGGCACACAGCACTTCTGGCGTACAAAACGCTGACACACATGATGAATTTGATGGGTGAGTGTGGTTACGCCTCATCCTGCCCAGGCGCCTACCCAGCTCCGCCAATTTTGGCACCAAAAAGTTGTCAGTTTCCTGTACAACTACCTGTTGTGTATAAATGTGCTACTTTTCAGAGCTTTTAAGTGAATTTTCTGGCGTAAAAGCTTTGATATATCAGCTTCAAGTTATATAGATCACAAATAATTGCCTATACTGGAAGCAATTGTAGCAAAATATTAGGGTCTCGTTCACTCACGGGCAGCAGAGATCCTGAAAATGAGTTTGCGTCTAAGTGCCACTAGACTACAGTTATCTATTATATAATGTTTTTATGTATAAGTGTAAAATACAACTTTGCATAGTAGTGACACTAAAACCTTAAGGCTATGTGCACACATTCAGGAATCTTTGCAAAAATTTCCTGAGAAAAACTGGACTTTTTCCCAGGAAATCCGGATGCGTTTTTATTGCGGTTTTTGCGCGTTTTACCACTTTTTTTGCGTGTTTTTACTGTGATTTTTTCCTGAACATTCTAGGTCAATAATATAGCGGGAAATAAGCAAATCTACCGCAAAATTAATGAACATGCTGCGTTTTTTACCACGATGCGTTTTTTGCGCGAAAAAAATGCACCATGTGCACAAAAATTGCAGAATGCATTCTAATAATAGGATGCTTACTGCATGTGTTTTTTAAGCATTTTTGCCGCGGAAAATCGCAAATAATCCTGAACGTGTGCACATAGCCTCAAGCCGACGGTCCCCTTCAGGGGCATTTTTTTCTTCAGAGCAATTATTTTGGGTAAAGCCAATTTTTGCAATTGGATTTTATTAATAATTTTGCCCATTTGTACTTTCCGGGTCTTTGGTTTCTCTGCACATTGCTGTCTGTAGAATGAGTTAACTGAAGATCTGTCTCTGCTCATTAAGGCCTCTTTCACACATCCGTTGTGCGCCTGACGGCGCCCTCCGGCATTTTTTTGTCCAACCGCATCCGGCGAAATGTAATGCCGGATGCGTTTTTTTTTGCATTGACTTTCATTAGCGCTGGGTGGCGCCTGATGTCAGTGCGTTGTATCAGTTTTTGTCCGGATCCGGCGGAAATGTACATTCCGGCGGCCGGACAAAACGGAGCATGTAACGTTTTTTTTTTTTTGCCGGAGCTGCCTGAAGCGACGCATCAGGCGGCCGGAAACAATAGAATTCAATGGAACCGGATCAGACTACTACTACTACTACATTTTCCAGTGTCTCCGGGCATCAGAAACCCTCTCTTTTACTGGGTTCAAAAGTTCAGGTCGGATCCAGCAAAAAACAGGATCCGTTGCATCAGTTTTTTTTTTCAGGCCCGGATCCGTCCCTTCAGGCTAGGACGGATCATGCCTGACACAAAAAGACGGATGTGTGAAAGAGGCCTTAGAACTGAGGTTTTAGTTGCGATCAGTTTTATGAGGAGCTCCTCGTAGATGGTTGATGACCACATCAAGGTTCAGGTCCTTGTATTTTGTAGTCATAGATCAGCTGAGAGGAGGTCAGAAAAAGACACATAAGGCGCTGTGTACACGTTGCAGATTCGCCACGTTTTTTTTTCTGTGCAGATTTGTCACAAAACCTGAAGGGATTCCTGATGGCAGCAAAGTGAATGAGAATCCTGAAGTCTCATGCACACATTGCTTATTTGTGGCTTGCAGATATAGATCTGCAGCGTGTCACTTCTTTCAGCGTTTTTACTGCAGATTGTAGCCATATTTTTTAGTGGGGAAAAATCTGCACCAAAACCGCTCGTATTTGAAGCTGCGATTTTCCTGCCAAGAGATTCAGAAATTGTGCTGAAATTAATGCACCAAATACTTAAGATAAGAATTATAAACACCCTGTTAGAGGAAGTTTCACTGACAGATTCTCAGTTAACTCATTCTGCAGCTAGTAATGTGCAGTGAAACAAGCAGCCTGGTGAAAAAGGTTTCATATAATCTAAATAAAATAAATTATTTTGCTCCAAAATACATACATTTAAATAAATAACAATGTCCCTGAAGATGTGCTTTAATTCCTTACCAAGAAAATTTTGTCTCCCTCGATCCATTGCTTCCAGCCGCGGTTATTCTTCTCTCCTTTCTGGACACAGACAAGTTTGTCCCCTTCCCAAGTCACCAAGGTCTGAAAAAAGAATATAACATATAACGATCATCAGTTTCGCAAATGTGAACAGTGAAAATAGAATTTCTGTCCATAGACAGTTGGCACGAGCGGACCTTCACCACACGATCGTCCAGGGTTTTAGTCCTCTCCTCAAATTCTTCCCCGACTGTGAAGTCGACCTCGTAGTTCCTGAATGTGCTGAGGGTCTTTGTCTGAAACTTATCTCCATTTTGAACTATTTCTTTAGTCTGGGTCAAATGAGCAGCAATCTTTCGGGTGGCAAAGTCAACATCTGCAGAATGAAGGGAACATTGAATCGCCATGGTGTTGCCGTCCCAGATCAGTATGACATGAGCAATAGTCTGATCTGTGTATTTACATGCACAGATCTTTGTCTTATCATTAGAATAACACCATTATTGCAAAATAATGCAGTTTCCATTATGATCACAATCATTCAATACCAGTGTTTGGACTGATCTGATGATGGTCAAATGTAATCCTAGACTGTTTTCACCACTTTAAAATAAGTGTGCATTTTCTGAAAATACCAGCAGAGGGCATCACAGAATGATGTTTGGTAGCCAAAAGTATAATTTATCAGTCCCAAGTACTACAAGCCACTGACTCTCTGACCTAAATGTGTCTTAAAAGAGAACCTGTTATCAGTCATCATAAAAAGAGGTGAGCGAATTTGTTCGGAAATGATCGCCGAATCTGAATTTGCTGTATTTGTGCCTTATTGGTACCCTATTCGTGCCAAATTTATGCTTGAAGATCGGGTCCGAACATATTCAGTCATTTCTACTCCCATTGACTCCAATGACGTTCTGCGAATATTGCAAATTCAATATTCCCTGCCGATCGTAAGCCGGACCAAATTTTCAAAAATTCGCTCAACTCTAATCATAAATTGCAGAAATCCACAGCCTGGTTATTTCCTAAAAGGCTCTGTGCTAGCCGCGGGCAGCACTTGCACAGAGTGATCAGATTGCAGGCTCCAGCAAAATGGCGCCTGTGTGATTTGGATACATGCGGTCACGTGCCAACTAGACATGTGCGGCCTCACTCAATACAAGTGAACTGAGCCGGACACGTCTAGTTCGAATGTGGCCGAAGTATACAAATCACATAATGGTGACAGCGCTCACTGTGGACTGAGAGGATTCACAAGTCTGCAGTTACATACAGTGACTGCAGACTTGTGCCCCAAGCCAGGACAGCCACTTTAAGACCCAGTGGAGGTAATTTAAAGAGTGTGATGATGGAGCTCAGACTGGATATAAAATGTCACAATACCTAGGAGGTAGCAATGCTGTCCACCGGGTTCATCACACCTGGCGGATATGGCAGACTTTTGGAAGTTTGTGAAACTGGAAATCAGTTCACACATCTGAAAGACGTTTCTGCAGCAAGTGCATAGAATCTTACAACGCTTACACATGAAAGCATAGGTATATTAAAGGGGTAGTCAAGGCTTAGGATAAAAATCTGCAGTTACTCAATGTGGCCCCAGACTGCTGGCATTGCCGGTATGAGTGGGTGGTCACGTGAGCGCATGTATGCAATTTGCTTACTTGTGGTCACGTGCTTCTTTCCATAGAAATGAATCGAGAGAATTCGGACACATCTAATGGGCATGTGACTCGCTCACATGGGCAATACTGAGGAATCATGACAATGTGCACATTCCCTATCATTGCGTAAAGTGGTTGTGGCATCATCTTACTGCAGGAGCACAACGCTCCCCGACCTCCCACCTATTATACATTGACGCAGATCCACTGCACTTCATGGTAAACTGGGGTTTTGTCCGTGGAGCACAATTCTGATGTAACATGTGATCTTCAGCCAAATCCTGCACCTTTACCTATAATGCTGCATGAAATATCTCAGTGAACCCTCGGATATATGATACAATTCCCACGTAAGCACATGCTTATTCTTAAGGAACCTCAATTACCCCCAAGTACCATCATATTGTTAAAACTGAAGAAATTTGGAATACCTAGTGCCTTCATGTATCCATCAAAGTTGTCGTTTTTCTCCATGATCCAGGTGCCATTGTAGTCTGCAGGCATGATGGTGTTACAGAGAGGAGGTACTGCACAGAAAGTGAGGATGGGCGGACTACAAGGAAACTATTCTCACAGTGGCTTATATACTGTGGAGTGAAGGCTTCCTGGGATCCAGATAAACGAGTTTCAAAGTCACAGATTAGTTGACAAGGTACTTAACCTCTAGTAGTAAGTCCATAGGTCGCGTCTGGAATATTATCAGTTCGATTTCATATTTATTGCAGGGGTGGACAGAACCGGTGAGACATTAGTCATCGTAGCTGTCGACAATATTTCTAATGGCAAATTTGCACTTTTCTATAGATAAGTAGATAAAGAATTTGCTATAGAAATTTGCACAGAATTTCAACTTCACACCGTGCAGTTTTTAAAGGCAATGCAAAGAGTGAATATAGAAATGATACAGGACTGAGATAAAGTAGAATAAATCAAGAAATTGGAAACAGAAGCCATGACAAGTAGACTAGATAACCTGGGGAATTCAGGAAATGAAAAATGTGGCAGTAAGATAAGTGCAGTGTTTGCATCTTCATTGTGGCATCAGTTTTTTTGATGATGTGTAAGGGGGTGACTGGAATACCTTGTGGCAATAAGAGGGTTATCTGATAATGTTTGCTGGTTAGTTGTGTGTGATAAAGTCTTAAAGATAGTGCTTACTGGTAATGGGATTTTTCAGAACCCATGACAGTACCACGAGAGAGGGGATCCGCCCTTCAAGGACAGAAAACCTACAGACATAAAGGGCGGCTCCTGTCTCCCGCATCAGTTGGATTATAGAGCACAAGAGGACCTCCAAAGTTAGTTGCGCATTATACATTATTCCAGACACTAAATCATTTCTCAAATGTGATTATGTACAAGTGAAAGAAGTGCTCACCCACACATGAAGGGAGGGAATATAAGGGTGCTGTCATAGACTCCGAAAAATCCCACTACCGGTAAGTAACTAAGAATTTATTCGGTCTCCCATGACAGCACCACACGAGAATTACAGAGAGGTAAAAAATCAGGTAGGGACCACAGCCTGAAGCACCCTTTTCCCAAATGGGAGATTGGGGGAGGCACCCATATCAAGCCTATAAAGCTTATAAAACGTGGAAGGAGAAAACCATGTAGCCGTCTTACATATCTGCTCAATCGACACCTCCGATCGCTCTGCCAAGGAAGTTGCCACGGCCAGTGTAGAGTGAGCTTTCAAACCTACCGGAGCTGCCTTACCACTTGCTGTATAAGCTAATGAAAGGGCTTCCCTGATCCACCTAGCTAAAGTGCATTTTGAAACCTTAAGCCCCTTCCTAGCCCCCTGAAATGACAAAAATAAAGAATTTTACCTTTTTCCAAGGGTTAGTAGCCGAAACTTATCTGACTAGGCATCTTCTGACATCTAGTGAATGAAGCTTCTCTTCCTTCTGATTGCTAGGGTTGGTATAGAAGGAAGGAGGAACTATCTCCTGCAGTCTGTGTGAAATTTAAAGGCTACTTTTAGTAGGTAAGAAGGATCCGGCTTCAAGATAACCCTTGAAAGGCCATCTTAAGGGAAAGAACTTTTATTGGAACTGAATCGATGGGCTCAAAGTGAGATTTTGTCAATGCTATTGGTGAAGAGGTCTATATCCGGACAACCCCACATCTGCAAAATCCTGTCGAAGATGGAACGATTTAACACCCATTCACCCTGCCTGAGTCAGTTGCGGCTTAGGAAGTCTGCCTTGATGTTCTCTTTTCCTTTTATGTCAAGAGCGGTTAATGACAGCAAATGAGTTTTGGGTATGTGGAATATACGATCCGCCACCCCATTAAAGGCCTGGATCGGGTCCCCCCTTGGTGGTTGATGTAGGCCACCATCACTGTAGAAGAGGATTCTGACATGCTGATCCTTTAGAGACATAAGGAGCTGTCTTACTGCCAGCTCTACCGCCAATAGCTCTTTCAAGTTAGATGAACCACCAATCCCTGTCCAAGTCCCCCTGGACCATCACCTCACCAAGATGGCTCCCCCAATCCCTGTGGCTGGCATTCATAGCGACAATCCAGGAAATATGGTTTACCCAGGGAGCCCCCTTGGACAAGTTCGACAAAGTTAGCCATTAAAGAAGGGATTGTATCTTAGAGGGGGACAAAGAAACCCTTCCTTCCAGGCACCCTTTAAGCAAACGGTCATTACATAAAACATCCCACTCTAAGGCCCTAGTATGGAATTGACCCCACCAGACAGCTGGAATACAGGAAGTGAGCGACCCTAGAAGGGACATTGCATCCCTTAGGGATATAGAGGAATTGTTCACTGCCTTCAACAACTGTTTGATGCGCTCTAGCAACTGGTAGCCGACACTCCTGAGTCTCAGAAACGAGCTCAAGACCCAGGAACTCCTGAACCTTCAGGGGCTGCAAACATGACTTTTTAAGCTTCAATAGCCACCCCAACCCTTCTAGAGTGGACATTATACCCTCCAACTGTCTAGTGCAGGGGTGGGGAACCTCAACCCCCAGACCATTTACTGCCCTCGATAACCTTTTATTCGGCCCCCGGGCAGATTCTCAAGGACCGCATTCTTGGGCAGTGAGCGGTCTTTTGATTGCCACCAGCTCATTCATTTCTTTTTGCTCTGTGAACACACACACACGCAGTGTTCACTACTGAACACTGAAGGGCATGCAATGAAAGATTACGTTCTGACACCAATGCCAGAGTCAGGATGTACTTTATGGGTGGAGTTTGTACGGCCCCTGAAGTATGGTATAAATATCCAAATGGCCCTTGGCAGAAAAAAGATTCCCCACCCATGGTCTAGTGCAATGAAGGACCGAATTGACTACTATTAAGAAATCATCTAGATAGGGGATAATCACGACATTTTGTTCATGAAAATGCGCCATGACTTCTGCGACCACCTTGGTAAAGACCTGTGGGGCAATGGTGAGAGCAAACGGGAGGGCTTTAAACTGAAAACATCTAACTGTACCCTCTAGTGACACCGCCACTCTAAGTAACTGTTGGTGATCTGCGTGTATAGGCACATGAGATCTAACACTGCCATAAAGCAATTTTAAAAAGCAACTTTATTGCCAGTCTTACGGACTCCATCTTAAAGGAGCGCACTATTAGGAACTTGTTCAGACCCCTTAGGTTAACGATGGTGCAAAAAGAACCGTCCGGTTTCCTAAATCAAAAAGAGGGGGAAGTAGAACCCCCTGCCTCTTTCTGACACAGGAACTGCCACCAAGACCACCTTGTGCCACAGTTCCAGGACTTCTAACTCCAAGGCCTGTTGTTCCGCAGCTGAGGAACGAGGAGTAGTGATCATGAATTTGTCCTGCGGCATCGAACGAATATCCAGCCTCAGTCCTGATTTTATTAGACTATGGATCCAGGCACTATTTGATATCTTTGACCAGGCTGGTTAAGAAGGCCGACAGCCTTCCCCCCTGGACTGGCAGTCAATGGGGTGGTTTCCCAGTTTCCTGTGATCTCGGGAGGAGCTTCCAAACATGTATCCTCTACCTTTTTTTTCCTGTTGTCCCATCTTCCTCTGACCCTGCAGAGCTTTCTCCTGTTGAAGGAACGTCCATAGGAAGGGACTGACAGGCTAGGGAATTTCTACTTATTGTCCCCGCTTTTTCCAGGAGTTCATCCAAAACCGACCCAAACAAGTGTTCCCCCTCACATAGGATGGCACACAGCTTCGACCTGGCCTGGATGTCCCCCGGCCAAAACTTTACCCATAGAGCTCTTCAGGCTGTGGCCTTGGCTCCCAGAATGCTCTCTCTCTGAACACTTTATCTTCATCTGGATTTCTAATTGATCCAGCCAGACCATTAAAGTCCTGGCCATACAGGTGGCTGCCACCGACGGCCTAAGTGATCCTGCTGACATTTCCCAGGAGCCTTTAAGAAAGGTATCCACATTCTTGTCTAGCGGATCCTTCAGATTTCCCGTATCCTCAAAGGGTAAAGAGGACCTTCCAGACGCTGCATCCAGTTTTGGAGCTTTATTCCATGAAGATCAGGAAGGCTCTTTCCTCTCTGGTCTCTTCCACTCCCAATGAATAAGAGAGCGGATCTTGTCATTTAAGGGAAAGGACCTGCGTGTTTTCTGATCCAGATCCCCGAACATGACGTCCTGCATGTATTTCTCTGGTCTAGTCTCAACAATCCCCATAGTACTCAACCACCTTTACCAGTTTATCTACCTGGTCAATAGAGAAGCAGGAATGGATTGAACCAGCATCTGAAGAGGACGAAGCTGACGCAGATGATACCGAGACATTCTATTCACACGAATTACTATAACTGTCCGACTCCGGGAATCTAGTCTTCCTTATCTTCACCTTATGGATACATTCCTTGGAAAAGGGATCTCATAGATTCTCTAAACTCTGCCCTAACGATCTCTGTCAGGCTAGTAGCGAAGTCTGGTGTTTCTTCCGCTACTGTCTGCTGAATGCACGACTGGCACAGTCTCTTCACATAACAGTCAGGCAATAAGGCCCTGCAAAGCACACACTCCTTATGCTTGGATTTAACAGTACACATGAACATTCACGAAGATCACTCACCTGTGTGGAGTAATCGAATGGTACTGGATTATGCTGGGGACACATCTCAGCTGAAGGACCTTCCTTGGAGGCTGAAGACTCATCCAGCCTGCTGGAACTCCTTTCACCGACACGACTACCTCCTACGCTGCAATGCGGTGTCGCTGGGACACTTGTAAGTGGGGCTTCTCAGCAAGCTGCTGCTGTGCAGGTGAATGCTGCACCTGCTCCTGCAGCTCTGGTGACTGCATCATACCTTGCAGGGATTATGGGTCTTAAAGCACCTGGTCTTGTCCTGGCCTGCTTTTACACCTTAGTCCACTCCCCCAATCCAGCATCCCCAGACTTCCGGGTCAACAGGTCCTTGACGTGGTCTGACTCCCAGGTGCCTCCTCCCCTGGGGTTTGTGGGCCATGCACCATGGTCCCGCGACCCCCAGCCACGCCCATCGCCGGCGACTTTATTCTCATGTCTGCCACGCAGGCCTGAATGCCATACGTCCCGACGCCCACCATCAGGAACGCGCCCTCCTACAGCCCCAGCTATCGTGTCCCAACGTCCCACAGGGGATGAGCCACGACCGCACTACACCAACAGGGCCCACCCCGGCACCACGCCAGCCACGCTTGCCAGGACCGCAGCCACGGAAGTCACACATCAGCACCAAGATATACTCACCTGCACATGCCGACCATGGCAGAGCCGGTAATCCTACTCGAATACAGCTCTCCTGCTCCACTAACTAACACGCAGTCCCACTGTTGCGCTTCCAGGCACCCCTCACCGGCCGAGGCAGGAGACCCCGCTGCATGCACCGACCGGCTGGACTTGGGAATGACTCCTCTTCTACAGGTGTGTCTGAGAGGTTCGTCCGACAAGGACGGGAAACCAACTGATGCGGGAGAGAGGTGCCGCCCTTTTAGGTCTGTAGGTTTCCTGTTCTTGAAGAGCGGATCCCCTCTCTTGTGGTGCTGTCATTGGAGACTGAATAAAAGTTGTATTTTAGTATTATGGCCAATTTATGTCTCGGTTCTCCTGGAAGCTCTGTCTCAAAGGCCGTCTCTGCGAATGGAGGGAGGTCTGTCCACTAGGGGTCCACCACCAGCTTGCACTAGACAGGAAAATATATAGTTAATTCATGTGATTAGCCCACTGTGGTTGGGAGTGGTTAGTTTAATTTATAGGGGAAGCACTTCCTAGTTGGAGTTAGGTCAGGAGTGGAGGGGAGTGAATGAGGGGATAGGAGATTCAAAAAGTGCTAGATAATTATGGTGTCAACAGGTTTTCAGAGAACTTATGTAGCAGAGGTGAAAGTCTGCTTTCAGTACAAGTCTCCTAACAGTACGAAGACACATCTGAAGCTTCCTCTGGGCACAGAGTGATGGCAGCTTCTTCTCTTTCAATATAGAGCAGAACATCTGTAAATTCCTGATACTGTCAATGAAATGTAGATCTCGACACCAGTAACGTTTATGCAGCCCAACATAAGAACACTGCCACCATTATATCTCACTGTGGGCACCATGCTTTTAGAAAAAAATAAATTTAGCTGCACTATTTCAACTATATATGCAAGAAAATGCTGGCAGATTTAAACTCATTTTGTAGAAGTGTGGACGTAGTCCTTGGAGTTTCTTACTGGAATACATGTTGTAAATATATATTTATATACACAATATATAAAAGTATTGTGGGGGTCTTGCATATGGAGCCCTTACTGAACATGAGAACAAGGGTCTTAAAGTAAATGGAGAAATAATGTGCATAGGTGATAAATGTATTCAATGAGTACAGCCTACCAACACATTTTTACAAATGGAAGTAGCGTTATCGTACCATTTTTGTACAGATCTGATGTGCCAGTCAAGAGAACTCCAGTGTCGAAGACACAAGCTGCAAGTGCACGGGGGATGTAGGAAAAAGCAGTCCAAGTGCATAGACACTCCTCAGTGCACTGCCAGCCTTATTTGCATATGGTTTATATGCCAGATTATTTATGACGTCACAATATCACTACTTCTATATGTAAAAATGTGATTGTCGTTTCACATTAATCCTGGTAGCCTCCCTAATCTAATTTCCTTCTATGATGGACTCACTGACTGTGTGGATCAGGGAAATGTGGTAGAAATAGTATATCTTGAATTCAGCAACCATTTGATAAAGTATCTCATACTCTCCTTTTTCTCCTTTTTTTAAAAAAATAATAAGTATGAGATTGACAAGGATACGGCTAGGTGGATTCATAAGTGGCTCAGTGATCGTACTCAACGAGTGGTAATAAATGGTTGCACATCAAATTGGAAGAGTGTTTCAAGTGAGGTACCTGTAAGGTTCTTTGTCTCTGTTGACATGTTCCTTGAAACTCAGTTTTCCGTCGGCCATTTTGCTTTCTATCTTTCTGCAGCTCTTGCCCTCAGTTAATATGGAGTTTCCAGTTTTCATGTTCCCGCCCTGATTCTTCCCTCTTGCTTCTTAAGCAGCCTCAGCTGAACAATCAGTGCTCCTGAATCAAGCCTCAGTCAGTCTGTGACCTGATTCCTGGAAACCTTGGACTTGTACTCCAGCTATTCCCTACTGAGGAACCTTGGAACACTTTTGGACTCTGGAAACCTGCTGTTTGGTGAATCCATGTTTGCAGAGGAATTACGGTACAGAGAAGAGATCCTGAACCTGCTTTGGAGATTTATTGTAGTGCTTGAAGTTACTCTGGCCTGCTGTGTCTCCTGTCGCTGTTCCTGCAAACTGTGTGAACTTTTCAGCATGCTTGTATGAAGTAATACAAGTCATTTCATTTCAACCTATGTCTCCTGTGTTTTCCTCGCACCCAAGCACAAGACGCTATAGGAACTGTACAGTATACATGACAGTACCACAAGGTTCTGTCCTGGCCACAGTGTTGTTCAACATTTTTATAAGTGATCTAGAGGTAAATTTTCTTCTCCCTCCTCCCCGTCTTCCTCTGAATAGTAAGAGTACAGGTACGCTTCCTCTGATGACTCCTCCATCTCCCATCTAGCTCTCTTATGATGGGAGGTGCTTGTGTCTGGCTGCGGTGGTATGAGACTGGCAACACTGATCTTCCCTAATTATGGCCTGCATATCCATTAAGAAGGACACTTGTTCTTCTTTCAAAAATTATGCAACACACTCTGCACATAACTGTTTTTTTATATGAATCTGCTAGCTTTGTGTTGCATGTTGAGCATCTCATTCTTTTCCCGGAAGAGGAGCTGGATCTTAAGGAGTCCCTTTATCCTAATATAAAAGATGGAACATTTCTGTATTCTTACTGAGTAGCCACTATATGTGTTTGGTGAAGCAGGCGCTATGGAATTACTTACACTGGCCAAGGACTGCTCGGCTAATGCTTCTGAGCGGGGCGGATTAACCTCCATGGTTCAGACTGTGCACACCACACCACTCGGTCAACACCCTTTTATAGGGTCTTACCTTGTCCTTGTCCTTCCATGTGTTCCTGGTTGGAAAGCACTCTGCCCCACCCTGATCGGAAGTGCCTCTCTAAACCGGAAGTGCAGTTCATCAAAAGGTGTCCCCCAGCCAGAAATGCATTCCACGCTGGAACACATACTAGTCTGCGCAAGCGGAAGTCTGCGGCCGGTGGCAGCATGTAGCAGGGAGCCCTCCGGAGAGGGAAGCGGCAATGTCGGGAGCTTCGTCCTTCTCCACCGGCTGGCTGAGGAACCATCGCCCAGTGAGGTATCAGCTTCAGAGCCTCTTGACAGCAGGAAGGGAAGAGATCCAGTCCCCTCCGATCCTGCTGAACCACGGTAAGTAAATTGCGCTCCTGCCCTCCTCTTGCTGCACCCTGTCCTGCTAGAGATAGGAAAAACACTGGGGGTGAGGCGGAAGGGGGGGATTTTAACCTCTTGTGTGTTTACTGTCCTTAGAGGATGAATAGGACTACCTCCTGTCATGCTGTCATGAGGGACATCCTGGGGAAAAAAATTACATCTACAGATTAGGAGGAATAGAGCTAAGCATGTGTGAAAAAGAATTTGGCATACTAATAGATCACATACTGCACATGAGTCAACAGTGTGATGCAGCAGCAAAAAAGCAAACACAGCTCTTGGATGTATTAAGAGCATATAGTCTAGATTGTGTGAAGTAATTATCCCCCTATTCCTCTTCGGTCAGGCCTGATCTGGAATACTGTGTCCCATTCTGGGCACCACATGTTAAAAAAGACATTGAAAAACTGGAGCAAGTTCAGAGAAGAGCTACTGGGAAGGTAAGTGGACTGCAAACCATGTCATAAGAGGAACAGTTAAAGAATCTGGGATTGTTTACATTGCAAAAAAGAAGGCTAAGAGGAGACTTAATAGCGGTTTACAAATATCTGATGAAGAGTCAGTGTATAGCGATCACCAATATTCTCATTTACACATGGAAACATGAGAAGTAATGGAATGAAAATGAAAGGAAGAAGATACAGATTAGATATTAGAAAAAACTTGTGGACAGTGAGGGTGATCAATGAGTGGAACAGGCAGAGGTGATGAGTTCTCCTTCAATGGAAGTCTTCAAGCAGAGGCTGGACAGGCATCTGTCTGAGATGGTTTAGTGAATCCTTCATTGACCAGGGGGTTTGACACGATGACCCTGGAGGTTTCTTCTAACGCTAATATTCTATTATTCTATTTTTAAACTTTAAAATTATATTTAAAAGTAGATATACTGTATGTGTTGAAGTAATTTGTTTCAGTGGTGTTACTATGGGTACGACTTTTTAAGCATTTTTTTTACATTACTATATAATTGTCTAATTCTGTCTAACAGAAATCTCACGTCGCTGATTGGTCTGCTCAGCTGCCGCCGGATTGGATGTGGGTGTTGCTAGGGGAGTGGTGCGTGCACGCCCCTTGGGTACCTGACCGCTGCCTTAGCAACGTCACAGAACCTGTGTTAGAGAGCAAATGGAGGGGAAAATAATTATTGCGGCGTGATGGCACGATGTGTGTGGGCGGTGGTGGGTGCCGACGCCGGTCCTGCGTAGTTCACTCATGTTTACTAAACAAGTTCTGTCAGTCACAGTGTGATGTAGTTCAGTCACGTTTACTTGACAAGTTCTCTGTCACAGTGCGACATAGATCACTCAAGTTTACTGAACAAGTTCTGTCAGTCACAGTGTGACGTACTTCTGTCACGTTTACTGAATACTTTCTGTCAGTCACATTGCGACATAGTTCAGTCACTTTCACTGAACACGTTCTGTCAGTCACAGATAGTGAACAGATACTTCTTTACTGTACGCTATCATGATTTACGCTTCCTGTCTTCCAATGGGTCGTAAGCGAAAATACACCACTGAGGATGACAGAAAAGCAGCAGCAAGGCATAATGATAATGTATATATTTTAACGGGAAAATCCTGTGTATTCATTGCATTATTCTTAAATCTTCATAAATAAACTACATACATATTCTAGAATACCCGATGCTTTAGAATCGGGCCACCATCTAGTTGAAAATTAAATGCATATTAATTTAACCCACAGCGAGTCACATACTGAACCAAGAAAAGCAAAGTAGACTGCAATGAGTTCAAATGATCTTTTTTTTTCTGAAAGCGTCTGTCTGTCTAGGAAGACACAGAAATGTGGTACGCTATGTTTCTGTGCCCATTTGAATCAAGAGACACTTTCAAAAAGTAAAACACAGAGGTCATTTTAACACCGTTCAAAAAATAGAGGGTTCATCTGAATTCAGTTTTTAGGGGTGTTAGAGCGGAACCGACAAACACTACATAAAATGCTGTGTGAACAGGGCCTTAGAAATAAATGTTTCTACGGTTGTTATTAACTTCCTTGTCATAGGTGGTGTACAGAAGTTCTTGCGTTGTGAAAGTGCAGTAGAAAAAGCTATACAGCTTTTGAACAGTCATCATGGCATTAAATTATTTTTTGACTTTTCTATATATGTAGATGACGAGTCAATTTAATGACTGACACAATATAAAGTCAGGCTAAGGTTTTATTAAAGTACCTAACATCACATTGTAAAAGAAAAATCACAGAACATCTGAGCCTAAAATAACTTGGCTATAAGGACTAATATGCTGAGGGATGAGAAGGAGCTTTCTAAGGTTTTTCTAGGTTGCTGACTGTTTCTTTCTCAGAGTTGGCGTCACTGATGAACTTTCTTAAACACTTGTTTGCAGGCTACATCTCCAACACGCATCTCCTAGGAGAAAAAAAAAAAACCACATGGGTATGAGGATCATTTATGACAAGAGATAAAATTAATCTAAGGAAATCAATGAACAACCGATAAGTTAAATATGGAGGTGGTTACTCTTAGTATGCCCCTGTTCTGTTTTGAAGAGACTGTCAGTCTTTTGATATTTGTATTCTTAGGCTCTGTGACCGAGCACTACACCCATCAGCCTATGGCGGCTTTAAATCACAACAGGATCCTACCTACCCATATAAATGTAGGATATCAGTCCAAGAGAGGAAACTAGGTTAGGTTCCAAGCAAAGAAGATCGCCTTATCATGGCTGCTGGGCACACATGAATTTATGAGCTAACTATTTTCATTATTTTCTAGAGCAGTAATGCAATTCCAATTTCATATATTTAATGTTTTCATGCTATAGCATGGGGGGTGTTTGGGGTTGATAAGAAGTGAAATCTGGTATAATAATGAAATATTTATAGGATATTCCATCAATGTTTAATCTAGTGTTCACCAACCAATGGCTGGAGTGCCATAGCTTCGCTACTTTGGTGTGGGATGCCAGCAGCGTAATGGTATCTTATTGCAGACTTTACAAGTGTCTCCAGATGCAAAGGCGAAATAATCAATAGCATTCAGTGACTTACAGGTGATGGTTTCGCTCACTGGAATGGTTTTCTTTCCTTTTTCTCCATTTGGCCCAGACCACCATGACAACTTCTTCCACCTATATCTTACAGTATATCTGCACAGATTGGTGCCCAGATGTATTTTGATCCTCACCCTCTAGACTACCCCTGTATCTGACACACATTGTGCCCATGAATAAGATTCTGCGACACACTGTCTTGAACAGAGAGCTACTCACTGTGCCGCCTGTAATAAATAACACCATATTACCAGCCACTGTGACCTCCACTCCACCTTTGAGGTAAAAATGGCCTCTGTGCTTGTGCCCCTGAAATAAATAGTAATGTTCACTGGTTCTTTACAATTTTCACCTTTCCTAATTCCTGTGCTGCTGCAATGACCTGGCCTTGTCTTGCCAGCCACTGTTACTGCGGAATGACGCAGGTGGTGTGCCTGCATAGCGGAGGAGACACTAACCAATTATGAACTTAGTACTAAAGCATTAAACACTAGCCTCATCACATGGTCAAATCTTTAACCAGCTCCTGACCAGGCACATTTTCTGTGTTTTGTTTTTTTATCTGCCCAGTGCATAAATTACATTATTCACTTCTTCCCTCTCCTATGATTAGGTCTCTGTGGGAAAAACTCTAGGTCTCCATGTTCGCAGGCTGTTGCTCTCTCTAGGAGCCATAACCCACATTTATATAGATAGGAAAATTTTGTAATCTTGACCTCTATTGCAAGCATTAAACCCAGAAGCAAGTTATACATGTCCATAGAGATACGTTATGTAAAACAATGTACTTCTATGGTCCCTGTATACTGAGGTAAAACATATGTATTTTTGTCCCTTTAAAAGTAGTAAAAATAATAAGCCATTACAAAAATGTCTTTTATTTGATTCTCCCCTGTAAAAAACCCCACAACCTTAACATTACAGGTAGGAAGGAGTTTAAGCTGCTGAGCCATAAGCTCTGATAATGTAATGGGAAGAATTTTGTGTACTTGATACTGATAAAAAAAAATCTCATTTATTCTGTTTCTCTAATCAAAATACATAGACATACACTGCTGTGTACAGTACGTCTATGTATTTTGATTAGAGAAACAAAATAAATGAGATTTTTTTTTTTATTCCATAAAATTGCTAACAAATAAAAAAAAAAACACTTCATAATGAAAAATACCAAGGTTACTTACCAGTAGCCCTTTTTTCCGGAGCCCATGACAGCACACCTGACAGAGGGATCCGCACAGCCTAGACAGGAAACCTATTGAAATAAACGGGCGGTACCTCTCCCCCCACTTCAGTTGGGTTACAGATTATGAGAGGACCTCCGGTTAATTTACACAGATGACCAACACCACATTATATAAACAAAAGACGCCCAAACTATAGTGCACACCGAAAAGGTGAAAGGGGGGGGGGGGGGGGAGTATACGGGTGCTGTCATGGGTTCCGGAAAAAAACGTCTACCGGTAAGTAACCTTGGTGTTTTCCCTTCACCCATGACAGCACACTTGACAGATTTTTGGAGAAATGAAACTCCTTAGGGAGGGATCATCATTTGCAGCACCCTTCTACCAAAGTTTAAGTCAGTAGAGAAGGACAGATTCAGTCTGCAGTACTTAAAGAAGGTAGATGGTGAGGACCAGATAGCGGCCTTACAGATCTGATCAATTGATAACTTCATCTTTTCTGACTAGGAGGTAGCCACGGCTCTGGTGGAGTGAGCCTTGATGCGTCCAGGAACCGGAGCGCCACTCGCAGAGTAAGGCCGGGATCACACATGCGACGAAGTCATCCGACACTCGCATGTGAAATCCCAGCTCTGGCGCCGGCACTCGGGAGTGGAGCGAGCGGCTGCATAGAACTACATGCAGCCGCGCACTCCACTCCCGAATGCCGGCGCCAGAGCTGGGATTTCACATGCGAGCATCGGACGATTTCCTCGCATGTGTGATCCCGGCCTAAGATAAACTAATGGCAATGGTACTTTTAGACGCTTCATACCCCTTTCTGATAGCCTGGAAGGCTATGAAAAGGGAATGTTCCTTTCTCCACTCACTGGTCATGGACATACAGGTTTTAAAATAATTTTTTCATGCTGGTGTTATAAGATATTCTAATTTACTGAGATAATGGTGTTTTGAGTTTTCATTGGCTGTAAGCCATAATCATCAACATCAACAGAAATAAACACTTGAAATAGATCACTCTGTTTGTAATGACTCTATATAATATATGAGTTTCACTTTTTGTATTGAACAACTGAAATAAATTACCGTAACTTTTTGATGATCTTCTAATTTTGTGAGATGCACCTATATATTCTAACATGGACCTTCTCACGTCTAAGGTATGGAGTTTTTCTTCCCCTGGATTTTTAGGGTTATTACAGAAGTATGGTAATGTGATCTCCTGGCTCCTATGGAATTTAAGAACTACCTAACCAACCTTAGAACAATCCTGTCATCATACACCTGTGTGTAGGGGGGACACAGACAGGGCTGATGTTAGGGCCACTAGCAACACCGTTTTAAGCGTGAGAAACTTCGCAGATAACTTCCGTAAGGGCTCAAATGGTTCCCTAGTTAGCGCCTCTAAAACTAGGTTCAGGTCCCATGGAGGAATTTTTGGAACTATAACCGATCTTGATCTACTACAGGATCTTATAAATCGTGACACCCCTCTATTTGGTACTAGGTTGCAGTTATACAAGGTACCCAAGGCAGAGATCTGTACCTTGAGAGTATTAGTTGCTAACCCTAGTTGCAATCCTCACTGCAGAAATACTAGAATAGCTCCTATTGGAGCTTCATTCCCCAAGGGCTGCCCTAAAAACTCCAGGAATCTTTTCCATGTTCTACCATAGATCCTTGATGTAATCAGCTTCCTACTTTTCAACAGGGTGGAGACTAGCTCTGGTGAGAACCCCTGCCCTCTCAAGTTCCATGCTGCCAGATGGAAGCCCTTAACTTGAGTGGCACACTGGTCCCTGAGTAAGAAGGTCCGTGATCTCTGGAAGAATCCATAGATCGGAAACGGACATCAGCCTGGGAAGGGGTTGATGTCCGGCCAACATGGAGCAATGAGAACCACCCTCGCTTGATCCTCCTTGATCTTCCTCACTACCGCTGGAATCATCGCTATCGGGGGAAATACATAGGCCATACTGAACTTCCAAGGTATCTGAAGGGCATCTACTGTGAATGGATTCTCCTTTGGGTTTAATGAACAGAAGTTCCTAACTTTCCTGTTGTGTAAACAGGCAATCAGATCTCTCTCCGGCCTCCCCCATGCTCGTAATATTTGCTGCAAAATTTGAGGCTTTAGGGACCTTTCTCAATGTCTCAATTTCTTGCGACTCAGGAAGTCTGCCTTAGCGTTTTCGATTTCCCTTATGTGAAGTGCCGTAAGGGACAGTAGGTGTTGCTCCGCTAACTGGAGTAGGATGTTTGCTGCCCCATAAGGGTATGGGACCTCGTTCCCCCTGGTGGTTGATATAAGCAACGACTGCGCGATTGTCTGACATGACTTGGGCATGGGGACCCGAAGGAAGGGGGAGAAAGTGTCTCATGGCTTTTTCCACAGCCCTTTCAAGTTTGACTCTGATCTCTTTCCAGAGGAGACCAGGTCCCCTGAGTAGGACCTCAGATTTGCCCCCCATCTTGTATTGCTGGCCTTAACCACTGAACCCCTGCCACCAAAAGCTTTCTTACTGTCCACCATGACAGGGAGTCTCTTACTGCCAAAGAAAGATGTAACTTTCCCTCTAAATGCCCTTTAAACAATCTCTATGCTGACAGGACCTCCCACTGTAGTTGAATCAAGTGAAATTGGGCCCAGCTTACTGCCGTATACAAAATATTAGGGATCCTAGCAAGGATATCGCCTTTTTTATTGTCATTCTTGGCTGATGCATTGTTGACAGTGCCAGGGCAATTATTTTGACTATTTTGTCCTCTGGTAGGAGACAGATCTGGCGCTCGGAGTACAGAACCAACCCCAGGAAGGATTGTATCTTTTCCGGTCTTAGCCTTGATTTGAGGGTATTTACCATCCAGCCTAGATCCTCTAGGACCACCATCACCTCAATCACCTGTTCTGTACAGTGATCTTCTGACCTCCCAACTACACTGCTCAAAAAAAATAAAGGGAACACTTAAACAACAGAATATAACTCCAAGTAAATCAAACTTCTGTGAAATTAAACTGTCCACTTAGGAAGCAACACTGATTGACAATCAATTTCACATGTTGTTGTGCAAATGGAATAGACAACAGATGGAAATTATTGGCAATTATCAAGACACACTCAATAAAGGAGTGGTTCTGCAGGTGGGGACCACAGACCACATCTCAGTACCAATGCTTTGTGGCTGATGTTTTGGTCACTTTTGAATGTTGGTTGTGCTTTCACTCTCGTTTTAGCATGAGACAGTCTACAACCCACACAAGTGGCTATGGTAGTGCAGCTCATCCAGGATGGCACATCAATGCGAGCTGTAGCAAGAAGGTTTGCTGTGTCTGTCAGCGTAGTGTCCAGAGGCTGGAGGCGCTACCAGGAGACAGGCCAGTATGCCAGGAAACATGGAGGGGACCGTAGGAGGTCAACAACCCAGCAGCAGGACCTCTACCTCCACCTTTGTGCAAGGAGGAACAGGAGGAGCACTGCCAGAGCCCTGCAAAATGGCCTCCAGCAGGCCACAAATGTGCATGTGTCTGCACAAACGGTTAGAAACCGACTCCATGAGGATGGTCTGAGTGCCCAACCTCCACAGATGGGGGTTGTGCTCGCAGCCCCACACTGTGCAGGACGCTTGGCATTTGCCACAGAACACCAGGATTGGCAAATTCACCACTGGCGCCCTGTGCTCTTCACAGATGAAAGCAGGTTCACACTGAGCACATTTGACAGACGTGACAGTCTGGAGATGCCGTGGAGAGCGATCTGCTGCCTGCAACATCCTTCAGCATGACAGGTTTGGCAGTGGGTCAGTAATGGTGTGGGGTGGCATTTCTTTGGAGGGCCGCACAGCCCTCCATGTGCTCGCCAAAGGTAGCTTGACTGCTAGTAGGTACCGAAATGAGATCCTCAGATCCCTTGTGACACCACATGCTGGCGCAGTTGATCCTGGGTTCCTCTTAATGCAGGACAATGCCAGACCTCATGTGGCTGGAGTGTGTCAGCAGTTCCTGCAAGAAGAAGTCATTGAAGCTATGAACTGGCCCGCCTGTTCCCCAGACCTAAATCCGATTGAACACATCTGGGACATCATGTCTCACTCCATCCACCAACATCACATTGCACCACAGACAGCCCAGGAGTTGGCGGATGCTTTAGTACAGGTCTGGGATTAGATCCCTCAGGAGACCATCCGCCGCCTCATCAGGAGCACGCCCAGGCATTGTAGGGAGGTCATACAGGCACTGGGAGCTCATACAGGCATGTGGAGACAACACACACTACTGAGCATCATTTTGACTTGTTTTAAGGACATTACATTCCACTTTAATTTTGTGTGTGACTCCAAATCCAGGCCTCCCTTGGTTAATAAATTTGATTTCCATTAATGATTTTTGTGTGATTTTGTTGTCAGCACATTCAACTTTGTACAGAACAAACTATTCAATGAGAATATTTCATTCATTCAGATCTAGGATGTGTTATTTGAGTGTTCCCTTTATTTTTTCGAGCAGTGTATAAGTCGTCCGGGTACGGGATAACGATGTCCCGAGAACGAAGTAGGCCACCACCTCCGATATTACTTTGGCAAATACTCTCGGAGCCACTGACAGACCAAATGGAAGGGCTGTATACTGGTAATGCCTGACCCTTCCTTGGACATACAGAGCCACCTTCAGGAATTTGTGATGGTCCCAGTGGATTGGGATGTGGTAATAGGCATCCTTTAAGTCGATGACCGCCATGAAACAATCCTGGAAAAATAGCTTTATAGCTGTGTTCACTGACTCCATCTTGAAGGAATAATTCACAATTCATCAGTTGAGCTTCCTCAGATAGACGATAGTCCTTAGAGAACAATCCGGCTTCTCTATCAGAAAGAGGAGGGGAATAAAATCCCCTTCCTATCTCTTCCACCAGGATTTGGGAATGTTTAGCTTGCAAAAGAGAAGACTGAGAGGAGTCTTAATAGCTGTCTACAAATATCTCAAGGGCTGTCACATTGTAGAAGGATCATCTTTATTCTCATTTGCACAAGGAATGACTAGAATCAATGGGATGAAACTGAATGGGAGGAGACACATTAGATATTAGAAAAAACTTTTTGACAGTTAGGGTGATCAATGAGTGGAACAGGCTGCCTCGAGAGGTGGTGAGTTCTCCTTCAATAGAAGTCTTCAAACAGAGGCTGGACCGATATCTGTCTGGGATGATTTAGTGAATCCTGCTTTGAGCAGGGGGTTGGACCAGATGACCCAGGAGGTCCCTTCCAACTCTATCATTCTATGACTTTGCGCAGATCTCATTTTTGTAACAGTCCCAAGATCTCCGTCTCCAGGGCCAGCTGTTCTCCTGGTGATTTCCTGCTGGGTATTAATATAAATGTCTGTTGAGGTGGATGGACAAAGTCTATCTTCAAACCGTCCTTGATGACACTCAAGATCCAGTAACTGGGGGAGATGTTCACCCAGGCAGTGAGAAACAGGGAGAGCCTCCCCCCTACCTCTGACCTGACTTCATTGGGGGGGGGCTTTT
>JARQOD010000005.1:82736738-82766870 GCA_033576555.1 Oophaga sylvatica
GGGGGTGAAGGGGTTAAAGATTAATTTCTTACATTCACATCTAGACCTTTTTTCAGCAAACTGCAGAGCAGTGAGCGATGAGTACGGTGACAGATTTCACCAAGATATTGTGACTATGGATAAAATAGATTAAAGGGGGTATCTGGACTTTACAAAACACAAAAATGTATCTAAGCACTAACTGGCAGGTAATTGCAACTTACCTGCCTGTTGTGCATGGTGCCGTGCTCTCCAGCAGAGAGTGGTCACAGACCACTTCTGTCAGGGGATTCAGCTGTATCTGCTTATGAGACGGGGCAGGACTCCCGAGGTCATTCTGATTGACAGTTGCCTCCCCCAGTTAGGCAGTGGGGATCCAGCTGTCAATTAGAATGACCTCAGAAGTCCTGCCCCATCTACAGAGCAGACTGGAAAGAAAAAGAAGAATCCACTCTGTTGATGCGATATCAGCAGAGGCTTCAGAATCCCAGGCAGGAGCGTCTGTGACCGCTCTGTGCCAGGGAAGAACAATGCCAGGCACAACAGGCAGGTAAGCTGCAAAATTTTTTGTTTTTTTGTAAACTCCCGGATACCCCGTTTAAGGAAAATGGAATCCATCAATGCTTGCAGATTACTATTGGACAATTGTAAGAGATGATCCGATGCAGGAGTATAAGAGACAAGCAAAAAAATGAGTTGTCACTGAGCGAGGACCAAATTTTGTAGTGCAATTTCTGTAACTGTTTATAAGTCGCAATAGTGGTTAGACATGTTTTAGTTATTTGAATTGTTGCCAAGTTTCTTCTAAATAAATATCAGAAAACTGGCATAGCAAAATATTCTACAACTTTATATTTGCAAAAATAATAATGTTTCAAAGTACTGAAACTTTTATGTATTAATTATATGTATCAGCAAAAGGAAATCTCGTGTGTGTGTGCCTTTAATTAACAGGAGAGATGTACTACAGGATGGGGCTGTGTATACAGAGGGCTGAAAGCAAAAATGTACTGCAGAAGGAAGCTGTATACAGGGGGCTGAGGGGGAAGATTTACTGCAGCATTGGGTGGTATATAGGGGCAGAGAGGAATGATGTACTGCAGGAGGGTGCTGAAAGGAGCAATGTCCTGCACAATGGGGCTGAGAGGATATACTGCAGATGGGGCTGTACTTAGAGGCTGAGATTAGTTGAGCTGTGTTTTTTTTCCTGTTGCTTAAAGAGAATCCGTCAGCAGGTTTTTGCTACCTCAAAGAGCAACCTGATGTAGGGAAAGAGACCCTGAATCCAACGATGCATCACTTAGATTATTGGGTGCAACCGTTCTGAGACAATCAGAGCTTTTAGATATAGAATGAAGCAGAGCTGGAAGAGCTGCTTCTGCCCACACCAGGCTCTGTATGTACAAAGTCCATAGACAGTGAGGTACTTATCACAAGAGGGGGGGTTGCTGGATTAGTCAAATTTAATCTGTTAGTGATAAAGCCTTCACAGTTAAGGGTATGCCACACTGAACAATATCGCTAACGGGATCGCTAAAAAACGTCACTATTTAGCGATCCCGTTAGCGATGTTGTTCAGTGCGGCATCTGCCAGCGACGAGCTTCCTGCTGTGATCTCGCTCGTCGCTGGAATCGTTCCGGACCCTATTTTCTCGTCGGCGCTCCGCTGGGTAAGTATATATCGCTAGTGTGGCACCTTTTCTTAGCGATTTAGTACCGCTAAAGTCGTTAAGAAGATCGCTAACGGCGATAGCGTCGTTAACTATATTGCTAAATGTGGCCGCACTTAGCGATATAGAAACAATCCCGCTAGCGATCGCATTAGTATGCGTCGTTATCGTGATCGCTAGCGGGATTGTTTAGTGTGGCAGTACCTTTAGTTAGTAAACAGCAGCAAGCACTTTGATGACAAGTGACACATTCCTGAATTCTGTGTTTGGACTCATCTCCTGCTGTCTTCAGATTACATAGCAAAAACCTGCTAACAGATTCCCTTTAAAGACCAGTGATGTGAAACTGCAAATGAGTCGCACAACACCAGGGTTATGGGGTACTCGGCACCGAGCCCATTGAAGTCTATGGGGAATGTCACAAGCAGCACAGCTCGGTCCGTTGCCCTGGGCGCTCATACAAAGGGGGTTATTTACAGGGGATTTTAGGAATAGTTCGTGACGCCACCTGTGGTTTCTGATCAATTTGACCAGCGCTGCAGGGTGAATCTTCTGAGGGATGTTATTGGGCAGCTAGATGTTAAGTCCCCCACAGGTGGGACTGTTCCCTCTAAGGCCTCTTTCACACATCCGGCGGGCGCCTTGCGGCGCCCCCGGCATTTTCCCGCAGCGCCGCATCTGAAAATCTGATGCTCCGCATGCGGCTTTTTTCGCATTGACATGCATTAGCGCGGATGGTGCCGCATGTCAATGCGTTGCATGCGGTTTTGTCCGGATGCGGCGCAAATGTACATTGCGGCGGCCGGACAAAACGCTGCATGTAATGTTTTTTTTTTTTGCCGGATGGTCTCTTATCTCTCCAAGCATCAGAAACCATCCGGCAAAAAACCGCATTTTGGGCGCCGGAAGTGTGAAAGCTTTTCACATGCGGCGCTGCGGCAAAATGCCAGGGGCGCCGCCAGGCGCCCGCCGGATGTGTGAAAGAGGCCTAAGTCTATGGTGTGCAGGCAATAAGTCAGTCACACACAAGTTGTTCTCTTTCCATACCTTTACTGTAGATGGTTGCAGGTATGTCCCGGGAAGCTGGTCAGGGTGGAGAATGCACATACAGGTAATAGCTGAGCAGGTTTGAGGCCTCCTTTACCTTTATGTGTATGAGTCTTAACCTGCATAAAGTCAAGTTCAACTCCAGATGCAACAGCTACGCCCGGTCGACATTGTGGTAGAGCCTTTTCTGTCTCTGATAATCAGATGTTGGCAAGAACGAAGTCCTCCTATGCAGTGCACTGCTAAAAGTCCTTGTTCTCCCTGACTCCAGTTACGTATCAACACTTAGGGCTACCTTCTGTGACTTGAAGTCCAGCAAGGATTCCGGTTTCTCTATTACTAGCCGTGAAGTACTAGCAATGCTTCGGACCCGGTGTCCGGTTAAATCGAGTGAAGGTGATCTGTCACCGAAAACACTCCTTCTTTCTTTCTCCACTCGCCTGTCGCCCTGCTCTCACCCTTAACATAAGCACGGGTAGCAGTAGATGTAGTAGTCAGCTCTTCTTCCAAGCTCACTGACTTGCTCTCAGTTAACTCGATGTTCTGCAAACTGTAGTCCCCTTCCTTCTTTCCCTTCAAAACTCTGTCCAGAGCAGCTCACAGGACGTTCCGTCAGACTGTATACATGCTGTAGCTCCGAGAGTCACTTTCCACGTTCTAGAGAACACAGTCCACTTGCTCTGAGATAGCAGATTCAGTTATAGCTCTGACTAGGCTAGAGTAATTTCCTTTCTACTCGTACTAGCCTCCACTTCAGTTCAAGATGAGCTACCTAAGCTCTGTCAGGAATTAACTTCTGTCTGATCTGATCTGATCTGCTGACAGGAAGCATACTCTGACTGAACTCCTCACGACTGATCTGAACACTTGAATGGCTACTGCTACCTAACCACACCCTTAAATAGTCTAAGGTTCCCTCTAGTGGTAATACTGGGAAATGTGTGTTGTGAATGAATATCAGGTTTTGCAATTACCTTTCCTGTGCACTCTCCTGGAGACATGTGTACCAAGCGCAGCTGGGCCACACACAAACACTGCGCTTTATGTACAAGACAGAAGTATTTTCTGCCATATGCATCAACAGAACAGCATTTGAAGTTTAATATTACTGATCCGCAGACAATAGGTAACAATTAGGCTGTGTTTCCACCGTCAAGAAACACAGCGCTTTGGGCGGAGCGGAGAGTCCGCTCCGCCCAAAGCCCCGCCCCCTAGTGAACGCGCGGTGAATCCGGATGTGCTCATTGAACACATCCGGAATCACCGCAGCGCTACATAGGCCTTCGTATTTCCCTTGCGGCGACGCGGCGTCGCCGCAAGGGAATAGGACATGCTGCGATCTGAAAAGACGCGCAGCATGTCCGTTAACGCAGGTCTGCCGCCTGCGTGTTTTTATGCATAGTGGAGACGGGATTTCTTGAAATCCCCTCCACTATGCTGTAACATCTGGACGCTGCGTGTTTGACGCTGCGCCAGCGCACAGCGTCAAACACGCAGCAATTACTGAGTGTATCCTGACTGTGGAAACATACCCTTAAGGTTCTACACTGCTGTTGTGGAGGAGGGCAGGAAAGTTGAGCACTGCTAGAACCAGCTAGTTATGCAAAACCACATAGGCAGCTGTACTGATGTAGATTGCAGAACATAAGTTAAGGGTCCCATTTCACTTAGCAACGCACCAGCAATCCCGATGACCATACGACCTGGTAAGGATCGCTGGTGCGTCGCTAAATGGTCGCTAGTAAGCTGCCAAACAGGCAGATCTCTTTAGCGACGCAGCAACGATCTGGCGATCCATATAACGACCTCGGCGGTCGTTGGTACCTTGTTACACGGCAGCTTTTCTGACGATTACCGCCTGCGTCCCTGAGTTCTGCGTCGCCAACGAGGTCGCTCGTCGGGGTCAAACACAGAGATGCGCGCTGGCCGGTGGGACACCAACGATGAAAAAATGGTCCAGGACATTCGAGGACGATCAGCGATATCCAGCAGGGGGGCCAGTCGCCGCTGCCTGTCACATGTAGCGAGATCACTGGCTAGGTCGCTGTTGCGTCACAAAATCGGTGACGCTTCAGCGATCTCGCTAGCGATCTCGCTATGTGAGACGGGGGCTTAAGTCTTCAAGGGTACAGCACAGGAGCATTGTGCGAATTCTTAGATTAGTTTGATGATAAGTTGGACAGTTAAAACGTCTCAGGAGCACACAGGATAGGGTGGAGAGAAAATCAAGTACTGCTGGGATATGTAGTTTTAGTAGATCAAAATAAGACCGCCCACTCAGCTGTATGAATTTGAATGCACCGAGGGGCAGATAGAGATGAAGAAAAAGACAATAATATAAAAGAAAGAAACTTTATGTTTGGCTTATTCTATATGTTAGCAATAAGTATGCCCTTACTGTGCTTTGTGAAAAATAAATTAGGGCATCCTGACATTTGAATCAGCCCTATGTAATACACATTTATGTTTTCCGCTTACTCCAACACTTACTGTATATGTCATTTTTGAGGGTTCAGGATCCCAAGGAGAAGACCTGCTGGTGAAGAGGTTTCCACATGGAATACATACAGGTGTTTCTCACAAAATTAGAGTATCATCAAAAAGTTAACTTATTACAGTTCAATACAAAAGTGAAACTCATTATATAGAGTCATTACAGAGTGATCTATTCAAAATGTTTATTTCTAGTAATGATGATTATGGCTTACAGCCAATGAAAACCCAAAAGTCATTATCTCAGTAAAATAGAATACTTTATAACACCAGCTTGAAAAAAAGATTTCAAAACCCAAAATGTTGGCCTACTGAAATATATGTTCAGTAAATGCACTCAATACTTTGTCGGGGCTCCTTTTGCATCAATTACTGCATCAGTGCGGCGTGGCATGGAGGCGATCAGCCTGTGGCACTGCTGAGGTGTTATGGAAGCCCAGGTTGCTTTGATAGCAGCCTTCAGCTCGTCTGCATTGTTGGGTCTAGTGTCTCATCTTCCTCTTGACAATACCTCATAGATTCTGCTGGAGAATAAAATTTCCATCTCCAAAAAGCTTGTCGGCAGAGGGAAGCATGAAGTGCTGTAAAATTTCCTGGTAGACGGCTGCGCTGACTTTGGTCTTGATAAAACACAGTGGACCTACACCAGCAGATGACATGGCTCCCCAAACCATCACTGATTGTGGAAATGTCAGCTAGACCTCAAGCAGCTTGGATTTTGTCCCTCTCCAGTTTTCCTCCAGACTCTGGGACCTTGATTTCCAAATGAAATGCAAACTTTACTTTCATCTGAAAACAACACCTTGGACCACTGAGTAACAGTCCAGTTCTTTTTCTCCTTGGCCCAGGTAAGACACTTCTGGCATTTTACATTGGTCATGAGTGACTTGACACAAGGAATGCAACACTTGTAGCCCATGTACTGGATACCTCTGTGTGTGGTGGCTCTTGAAGCAATGGCTCCAGCAACAGTCCACTCCTTGTGAATCTACCCAAATTTTGAATGGCCTTTTCTTAACAATCCTTTCAAGGCTGCGGTTGTCCCGGTTGCTTCTGCACCTTTTTCAACAACACTTTTTCCTTCCACTCAACTTTCCATTAATATGCTTGGATACAGCACTCTGAACAGCCAGCTTCTTTAGCAATGACCTTTTGTGGCTTACCCTCCTTGTGGAGTGTATCAGTGACTGCCTTCTGGACATCTGTCAAGTCAGCAGTCTTCCCCATGATTGTGGAGCTACTGAAACAGACAGTGTTTTTTGTTAATTATGCTAATTTACTGAGATAATGACTTTTGGGTTTTCATTGGCTGTACGACAGAAATAAACACTTGAAATAGATCACTCTGTTTGTAATGACTCTATATAATAAATGAGTTTCACTTTTTATATTGAAGAACTGAAATAAATTTACTTTTTGATGATATTCTAATTTTGTGAGAAGCACCTGTATATCACTTTCATATAGTAGATGATATGACTGGACATATTTCACCCAGCTCCATTTTCTCTCCTTGGGACTGGACTGTAATTCAAAACAAATCTTCAAATTTCTGCATGTGATCTTTTATTTCATCCAGATTTATCCACATTATAGAACCCTTTGTGTTATGTTACGGTAGCTGAGGAGTGCAGGTAAAAAATGCAAAAATATAGCAAAAACACAAAATAAGAAATTGTCTTATCTGATAGCAGGAGATGCAGACACGACACAGCAGGCTACAAGGGAAACTGGAAAGAAGGATTCAGACCAGAACAATTGATCACCGGCAACCCTGATGGGAAAATGACTCCCTTATATAAGACCAATCAGTAACACCTGATTCCCAGTCCTCACAATCCTCACTAGTACCGCTTGTAACCACCAGAGGGAGCCTCTGCTCAGAACTCATCTCAAACCCATTCACAACAGTACCCCCCCCTTGAGGAGGGGTCACCGAACCCTCATTTGAGCAACCAGGTCGGTCAGGATGAGTTCTATGATACGCACGGATAAGTCTCCTAGCATGGATGTCCGAAGCAAACACCCAAGAATTGTCTTCCTGACCATAACCTCTCCATTTAACCAAATACTGGAGTCTTCGTCTAGAAAAACGAGAATCCAATATTTTCTCAACCACATACTCCAGATTGCCCTCAACCAAAACAGGGTCAGGAGGCACAGCAGCAGGAACCACTGGTTCAACAAACCTCTTCAACAAGGACTTGTGGAACACGTTATGGATCTTAAATGTCCCTGGAAGAAGCAAACGAAAAGAAACAGGATTAATAATCTCCATGATCTTATAAGGTCCAATGAACCTAGGCTTAAATTTAGGAGATGCTACTCTAATAGGAATATTCTTTGAGGACAACCAGACCAAGTCCCCCACTTTAAACCGAGGACCATCAGTCCTATGCCGGTTAGCAAACCGCTGGGCCTTCTCCTGAGAGAGGGACAACCTCTCCACTATCTGGTCCCAAATCTGCTGCATACGCTCAACAACAGAGTCAACACCTGGACAGACAGAAGCCTCCGTCTGTCCTGAAGAAAATCGAGGGTGAAACCCAGAATTACAGAAAAACGGAGACATCAAAGTGGCAGAGCTAGCCCTATTATTAAGAGCAAACTCAGCCAAAGGCAAAAAAGAGACCCAGTCATCCTGATCAGCAGACACAAAGCATCTTAGATAAGTCTCCAATGTCTGGTTTGTTCTCTCAGTTTGACCATTGGTCTGAGGATGAAATGCGAGGAGAAAGACAATTGAACACCCAGTTTAGAACAAAAAGTCCTCCAAAATCTGGAAACAAACTGGATTCCTCTGTCAGACACAATGTTCTCAGGAATGCCGTGTAAACGAACCACGTGCTGAAGGAACAACGGCACCAATTCAGAGGAGGAAGGCAACTTAGGTAATGGCACAAGATGTATCATTTTGGAAAACCTATCACAAATTACCCAGATGGTGGTCATTCTCTGAGAAACAGGAAGATCGGAAATGAAATCCATAGAGATATGGGTCCATGGTCTCTTGGGCACAGGCAATGGCATCAACAAACCACTAGAGCGAGAGCAAGGCTTGGAGCGAGAGCGAGACAAGGTAGGCCACCAAAAGGACCGACTAACCAAGTCTCTGGTACCAAAAATTCCGGGATGCCCAGCCAATGCGGGACAATGAATCTCAGACATCACACTCTTTTTCCATTGGTCCGGGACAAACAATTTTCCAACAGGGCAGCGCTCGGGCTATCCTCCTGACACCCCTCCAGAGCAAGTCTCAAATTGGGCGAGATGGCGGAAAGAACTACACCCTCCTTCAAAATAACAGAGGGATCAGATAGCTCAGGAGAGTCCGCAAGGAAACTCCTCGAGAGGGCATCCGCCTTAACATTCTTAGTGCCAGGAAGAAAGGAAACCACAAAATTAAAACGTGTGAAAAACAAGGCCCACCTGGCCTGTCTAGGATTGAGTCGCTTGGCAGATTCCAGATAGACCAGATTCTTATGGTCCGTAAGGACCACCACCTGATGTTTGGCTCCCTCCAGCCAATGTCTCCACTCTTCAAAAGCCCACTTCATGGCCAATAACTCCCGATTACCCACGTCATAATTACGTTCAGTAGGAGAACATTTTCGAGAGAAAAAGGCACAAGGGTTACTTTTAGAGGTCTCTGGATCTTTTTGGGACAAAACGGCACCTGCCCCAATTTCAGAGGCATCAACCTCCACCTGAAATGGCAGAGAAACATCAGGCTGCCGTAGAACAGGAGCAGAAGTGAATCTCTGCTTAAGTTCCTGAAACGCAGAGACTGCCTCAGGAGGCCAATTCACCACATCAGAACCCTTTCTGGTCAAATCAGTTAATGGTTTAACAATAACCGAGAAATTACCAATAAATTTACGATAAAAATTGGCAAAACCCAAAAATCTCTGAAGAGCCTTTAATGAAGTAGGTTGGACCCAATCACAGATGGCCTGAACCTTGACCGGGTCCATTTCAATAACAGATGGGGACAAAATGAATCCCAGAAATGAGATCTTCTGTACGCCAAAAAGACACTTTGATCCCTTCACATACAGAGATTCTCTCTCAAAATCTGGAATACAGTTCGAACATGTTTCACATGAGAGTCCCAGTCATTAGAAAAAATCAAGATATCATCCAAATAAACAATCAGAAACTTGTCCACAAAATCCCTGAAAATGTCATTCATGAAGGACTGGAAGACGGAAGGAGCATTAGTGAGCCCAAAGGGCATCACAAGGTACTCAAAATGCCCTTCAGGGGTGTTAAATGCCGTCTTCCATTCATCCCCGTGCTTAATGCGAATAAGGTTATACGCCCCCCTGAGGTCAAGCTTGGTAAACCAAGTAGCGTTTTTCACCCTGGAAAACAGGTCAGAAATCAAGGGTAACGGGTATTGATATTTCACAGTAATATTGTTCAAGAGACGATAATCAATACACGGCCTTAATGAACCATCTTTTTTGGCCACAAAGAAAAAACCGGCACCTAAGGGTGAAGAGGATGGTCTGATATGACCCTTCTCCAATGATTCCTTGATATAAGACCGCATAGCGTCATGTTCAGGTACAGACAAGTTAAAAAGGCGACCTTTAGGGAATTTACTACCTGGCACTAATTCAATAGCGCAGTCATAGCTCCTATGGGGAGGTAAGGATGCAGATTTACTTTCGCTAAACACATCAGAAAAATCAAACAAAAAGTCAGGAACATCCTCAGCCTGGGGGGAGGCAGAAAAAACAGGAGTGTTGGTATTAACACATTGGCAGCCCCAACTGGTTACAGACACAGATTTCCAATCCAAAACAGGATTATGAGACTGTAACCAAGGGAAACCCAGCATTATAATGTCATGCAGATTATATAGAAACAAAAATTTGCAGCACTCCTGGTGATCAGGTTCAACCCTCATTATCACCTGAGTAGAAAACTGGGGTTTATTCTCAGCCAAAGGGGTAGAATCGATCCCCAGTAAAGGAATAGACTTCTGTAGGGGTATCAAGGGAAACCCACAACGTTTAGCAAAATCATAATCCATCAGGTTAATAGCTGCTCCAGAATCAACGAAAGCCTGAGCAGAAAATGAGGACAGAGAGCATATCAGAGTGACAGTTAATAAAAACTTAGTCTGAACACTACCCAAGACAACTGAGCGTGCAAAATGTCTTCCCCGCTTAGGGCAGACTGAAATAGCATGAGAGGCATCACCACAGTAGAAACATAACCCATTGCGCTTTCGAAACTCATGACGCTGTGCCCCAGACACCACTCCATCACACTGCATGGGCTCAGCAGCTGGCTCACAAGGCAACACCACTCCACGCATACTTCTCCGCTCACGCAAACGTCTGTCAATTTGAATCGCTAATGACATAGAATCATTGAGACCAGAGGGGACAGGGAATCCCACCATAACATCCTTTACATTATCCGACAGACCCTTCCGGAAAAGGGCCGCCAAAGCGTCGTCATTCCACTTGGTCAGGACTGCCCACCTACGGAATCTCTGACAGTATAACTCAGCGTCATCAAGTCCCTGATTTAATGCCAACAAGGCTTTTTCAGCTTGATCAGTGACATTAGGCTCATCGTACAATAACCCCAAAGCCTGAAAAAATGCATCAACATCACTCAAAACAGGATCCCCAGGTATCAGGGAAAAAGCCCAATCCTGAGGATCGCCGCGCAGGAGAGAGATGATAATTTGAACCTGCTGCGCTGCGTTTCCTGAGGACTTAGATTTTAAGGCAAGAAACAATTTACAATTATTTTTGAAATTCTGAAACTTAGCTCGATCCCCTAAAAACAAATCTGGCATGGGGATCCTAGGTTCCACAACAGGCAACCTAGCAAGATATGCAGCAATACTCTGAACCTCAGTGGCAAGCTGATCCACACGGCCAGACAACTGTGCAAACTCCATTGGGAGAAAAGATCCTCCCCAGCACCCAGAGATACAGAGGGAAAAAAAAAAAAAAAATGCAACAAACAGAAAAATATCTCTGACAACTTTTCTTCCTTCAAAATATTTTTTCCCTTCTGTGAGTACCATACAATTTTTATGGTCGGTGATACTGTTATGTTACGGTAGCTGAGGAGTGCAGGTAAAAAATGCAAAAATATAGCAAAAACACAAAATAAGAAATTGTCTTATCTGATAGCAGGAGATGCAGACACGACACAGCAGGCTACAAGGGAAACTGGAAAGAAGGATTCAGACCAGAACAATTGATCACCGGCAACCCTGATGGGAAAATGACTCCCTTATATAAGACCAATCAGTAACACCTGATTCCCAGTCCTCACAATCCTCACTAGTACCGCTTGTAACCACCAGAGGGAGCCTCTGCTCAGAACTCATCTCAAACCCATTCACAACACCTTTGTGTTTTTACACCACAGATAGCCATTTACAGTACAGAATAGACATTTTTAATCATATGTAGCCAGGATATCGATGTGTTCTCTGGACAGATCTTTCTGCTAAGATCTTACACAGCTTGCTTAAGTGTTATCTCAGCATTGTAATTAACCTTGTCCTTTCCCCTCTGATGTACGTGGAGTAACCTTTGGACCATTAACTTAAGTACTAAAAGATCCCGAAGTAAATTCCTGGCAATTCTAATGCGAGTATTCACAAAGGTGCCACAAATACATCTATATTAAGGGAGGGGGGTCTCAAATTAATACCGTGGTAACGTAGGAGATAAATTTGTCATTTATCTGTGTAACGTGAACATATATAATATATATATATATATATATTATAGTATATATATATATATTATATATATAACACACATATATATATACATATACACACACACATACAGTACAGACCAAAAGTTTGGACACACCTCATTTAAAGATTTTTCTGTATTTTCATGACTATGAAAATTGTACATTCACACTGAAGGCATCAAAACTATGAATTAACACATGTGGAGTTATATACTTAACAAAAAAGTGTGAAACAATTGAAAATATGTCTTATATTCTGGGTTTTCACCATGAAAATACAGAAAAATCGTTAAATGAGAAGGTGACCAAACTTTTGGTCTGTACTGCATATCTATAGATATATCTATATCTATCTATCTAGAGATATAGATATATCTCTAGATAGATAGATATAGATATATACATACATACATACATGCGGTCAAAATTGTTGGTACCCCTCGTTTAATGATGGAAAAACTCACAATGGTGACAGAAATAACTTGAATCTGACAAAAAGTAATAAATTAAAAATCTATGAAACTGAACAAATGAAAGTCAGGCATTGCTTTTCAACCATGCTTCCATAAAATTTTAAAAAAACAACAAAAAAAAAAAACTTATGAAATAGGTGTCATGGGTGTATCGCCACGAAGATCGTCGCGATTACACATTCTGACTTCTCGCAGCTGAGTTGCTGTTTCTTTGTGTTTGGCAGTGAGGGAGTTAATTCTACCTAGCTCTGTGCTAAGACTAGGTCCAGCCTCGCCCGGCTGCAGTTTGATTATGCACTAATTAGCTTCCTTTATATACCTGCCAGTCTGCTTGGGAGATGCCGGTGAAAGCATTCATACAGACCAGCAGATAGGATCGGTTCTGAGAAGACTTAAGCTAAGAGCTCCTTTGTGGTTTCTCCTCTCCTCGCTTATAGTTTATCTCCTAGACCTTTTGTGTTCCCTCTGTGTTTAAGTGTTGTATGCAAGACAGTATTTACTTTATCCCCTGTCTGTCTCGTTTGTCTTTACTGTTTATTAAGCGGTGACCTGCCCATATCCCTGTGGTGGTAATCAGGGTCCTTCTAAGGACTAGATTACAGTGGTCAGGGACTTATAGGAGATAGGGTTACGCTGGCGGCCTGGACCTCTGTACCATTAACAGTACCTCCAGGTAGAGGGACTAGTCAGGACCCCAGTTTAGGGTCAGTATAGACCCCGGTCCACCTCTAGCCTGAGACAGCGTGAAACAGATCCAGTATAGATCCTCAGTACTTCGGATATTTTGTCAGGTAATACTATGTTATCAAATACTATATGTTCATGTTGATATAACCTATTTATATGGTATATAGAATGTTGTCCCACTTGATATAGATTACTGACATTATCCTTAACTGTTATACAGCCATACTAAAAAGATTCTCCCCAGCTACCATGGATCCAGTAGCCCAGCTTGCCCTGCAGTTGCAGAGTTTGTCCATGGAGCTGACGGACATTAAGTCCAAGGTTTTGTTCCCCCCGGAGCAATCCAGATCTGAACCTAAAGTTGCTCTCCCGAGGCATGTAAGTTATATTTTCGGCTACGGCCTCGGTCATCGGGGAGTGAAGAGCAGAGGGTGGGAATTGTCATCTCGCTCTTACAAGGGGACCCTCAATCCTGGGCGTTCTCTCTTCCTCCGGGCTCCCCGGCTCTTCAGTCAGTAGATCGATTTTTTTACTGCCCTGGGTCTGGTATATGATGACCCGGATCGGGTCTCCCTTGCTGAAACGAAGTTACGTAAGATACAGCAGGGAGATCGTCCGGCGGAGGAGTTTTCTTCTGAGTTCCGTAGATGGGCCACAGATACTCAGTGGAATGACCCAGCTCTTAGGAGCCAGTTTTGTCAAGGGTTATCTGACAAATTAAAAGACGTGTTGGCTCAGTATGATTCTCCCCCGTCTCTGGAGGCCGCTATGGCCCTTGCTATTCGCATTGATAGACGGCTTCGGGAGAGGTGCGAGGTAACTCCGCCCCCTGTTATGACTCCACCCACTACTAAAGTCCCTTATATTGAGGTTCCCCTGGTCTGTTCTGAGGAACCTATGCAGTTGGGAGGGACATCTTTTCGAGGGAGGGGATCGGCGGTGCGCCGCAAGACAAGAAAGTGTTTCTTCTGCGGGAGAGAGGGGCATTTTGTTTAGGGGTGTCATCCCGTGCCTCGCTGAGCAAGAAGTCGCCGGAAAACTGTTAATCCCAGGTTGTGTGGTGGACAACAACCTGGGAGTATGTATTTCGTCCCCAGGTCCGTCTCAGTTTCTCGTACCAGCGGAGGTGGTGGTAGGTACGAGAGCTGAGAGGATTTCTGTTCTTCTTGATAGTGGGTCTGGGGCTAATCTGGTGGACGCTCGGTTTGCCCAGGTGCAAGGTATGCAACTGAGTGTATTGGCCAAACCGATCCCTATTTTCTCTATTGACGCCAGGCCTCTCGGTCAAGGTAGCTTTGTACAAGCTGTTCATAACATAGACCTTCGAGTAGGGGCATTACATAAAGAACGATTGTCTTGTTATGTGTTGGAAGGTCTTCCTACTCCTATTGTGTTGGGACTTCCTTGGTTGGCTAAACGTAACCCAGTGATTAATTGGCAATCCAGAGAGATAAGCCAGTGGAGTGAATTTTGCAAGAGTAACTGCATGAACACGGTCATCAGTGCGGTCGTGCCTAGAACTTTGCCTCCTTTTCTGGAGGACTTTGAGGATGTGTTCTCTGAGGAGGGGTGTCAAGAATTACCTCCTCATCGCGCGTATGACTGTTCAATAAAATTGCTTCCTGATGCTAAGTTACCTAAATCTAGGTTATATAACCTTTCTGGTCCTGAGAGGCAGGCTATGAAGGATTATATTTCGGAAAGTCTGGCCAAGGGGCATATTAGACCTTCATCTTCCCCAGTGGCCGCGGGGTTCTTCTTTGTGAAGAAAAAAGATGGAGGCCTACGCCCTTGCTTGGATTTCCGTGAGCTTAATCGGATTACTGTCCGAGATCCGTATCCGCTCCCACTTATTCCTGATCTCTTCAATCAGATTGTGGGCGCCAAATGGTTCTCTAAGTTGGATCTCAGGGGGGCGTATAATCTGATTAGGATAAAGGAGGGGGATGAGTGGAAGACGGCGTTTAACACTCCGGAGGGACATTATGAGAACCTTGTCATGCCTTTTGGTCTGACTACTGCCCCGGCGGTGTTTCAACATTTTGTTAATGACATCTTTCGCCACCTTGTGGGGCAGTTTGTGGTCGTTTATTTAGATGACATCTTAATTTACTCGCCAGATCTTGTGTCTCATCAGGAGCATGTGAGACAGGTGTTGCAGATCTTGCGAGACAATAAACTGTACGCCAAATGGGAAAAGTGTGTATTCGCCGTACAGGAACTTCAGTTTTTGGGTTTCCTGGTGTCAGCTTCCGGTTTCCGTATGGACCCTGGGAAAGTGAGAGCAGTGCTTGAATGGGATCGGCCAGAGGATCTTAAGGCACTGCAGCGTTTCCTGGGGTTTGCTAACTACTACCGGAAATTTATTCGTAATTTCTCATCTGTTGTCAAACCTCTCACTGACATGACAAAAAAAGGGACGGATTTTTCTAGGTGGTCTGACAAAGCTTGTCAAGCATTTTCCTCCTTGAAAAAATGTTTTGCTTCGGCACCCATACTTATTCAACCTGAT
This sequence comes from Oophaga sylvatica, assembly GCA_033576555.1. NCBI lineage: Eukaryota > Metazoa > Chordata > Amphibia > Anura > Dendrobatidae > Oophaga > Oophaga sylvatica. The sequence goes on from JARQOD010000005.1 coordinate 82,752,344, forward strand.
GCATCACAACCGTTCATTGTGGAGGTAGACGCGTCTGACGTAGGGGTGGGTGCGGTATTATCCCAAGGTCCGTCCCCTGGTAAATGGCATCCGTGCGCTTTCTTCTCTAAGAAATTGTCGTCCGCCGAGAGGAATTATGATGTCGGCAATAGGGAACTCTTGGCCATTAAGTTGGCTTTTGAGGAATGGCGTCACTTTTTGGAGGGGGCAGTCCACCCGGTCACCGTCATTACTGATCACAAGAACCTCCTGTATTTAGAATCTGCAAAGCGTCTGAATTCCAGACAAGCTAGATGGTCGTTGTTTTTTACCAGGTTTAATTTTGTCGTCACATATCGTCCTGGGTCAAAAAATGTTAAGGCTGATGCCTTATCTCGTAGTTTCCCAGGGGCCGGGAAGACGGATGACCCGGTTCCTATCCTTCAGGAGGGAGTTGTGGTGTCGGCTGTATGCTCTGAGCTTGAGGAGGAGGTATTGAAGGCTCAGGGGGACGCCCCTGTAGGACCTCCAGGGAAACTGTTTGTTCCAGATCAGTTAAGACAAAAAGTTATCGAGGCACATCATAATTCTGCTTTGGCAGGACACCCAGGGAGTAAAGCAACTGTGGATCTCCTTTCTCGCCGGTTTTGGTGGCCTAACTTAACCCCTTCACCCCCAAGGGTGGTTTGCACGTTAATGACCGGGACAATTTTTACAATTCTGACCACTGTCTCTTTATGAGGTTATAACTCCGGAACGCTTCAACGGATCTTCGCGATTCTGAGATTGTTTTCTCGTGACATATTGTACTTCATGTTAGTGGTAAAATTTCTTCCATATAACTTGCGTTTATTTTTGAAAAAAACGCAAATATGGCGAAAATTTTGAAAATTTAGCAATTTTCAAACTTTGAATTTTTATCCCTTAAAACAGAGAAATATGTAACACAAAATAGTTAAGAAATAACATTTCCCACATGTCTACTTTACATCAGCACAATTTTGGAATCAAAATTTTTTTTTGTTAGGAAGTTATAAGGGTTAAAAGTTGACCAGCGATTTCTCATTTTTACAACAAAATTTACAAAGCCATTTTTTTTAGGGACCACCTCACATTTGAAGTCACTTTGAGGGGTCTACATGACAGAAAATACCCAAAAGTGACACCATTCTAAAAACTGCACCCCTCAAGGTACTCAAAACCACATTCAAGAAGTTTATTAACCCTTCAGGTGCTTCACAGGAACTAAAGCAACGTGGAAGGAAAAAATGAATATTTAACTTTTTAGCCACAAAAATGATCTTTTACAAACTTTTTTTTTATTTTCACAAGGGTAAAAGGAGAAAATGGACAGATAAGATTGTTATGCAATTTCTCCTGAGTACGCCAATACCCCATATGTGGGGGAAAACCACTGTTTGGGCACACGGCAGAGCTCGTAAGGGAAGGAGCGCCGTTTGACTTTTTCAAACTAAAATTGGCTGGAGTTGAGATTGGACGCCATGTCGCGCTTGGAGAACCTCTGATGCGCCTAAACAGTGGAAACCCCCCACAAGTGACACCATTTTGGAAACTAGACCCCCTAAGGAACTTATCTAGATCTTTGGTGAGCACTTTGAACCCCCAAGTGCTTCACACAAGTTTATAATGCCCGGGCATGAAAATAAAAAATCCTATTTTTTTCCCACAAAAATTATCTTTTAGTCTCTAATTTTTTATTTTCCCAAGGGTATCAGGAGAAATTGGACCACATAAGTTGTTGTCCAATTTGTCCTGAGTACGCTGATGCCCCATATGTGGGGGGGAACCACTGTTTGGGCGCACGGCAGAGCTCGGAAGGGAAGGAGCACCATTTGACTTTTTCCAACCAAAATTGGCTGGAATTGAGATTGGATGCCATGTTGCATTTGGAGAGCCCCTGATGTGCCTAAACAGTGGAAACCCCCCACAAATGACCCCATTTGGGAAACTAGACCCCCTAAGGAACTTATCTAGATCTTTGGTGAGCAATTTGAACCCTCAAGTGCTTCACACAAGTTTATAACTTAGAGCCGTAAAATTTAAAAATCATATTTTTTCCACAAAAATGATCTTTTCACCCGAATTTTTATTTTTCCAAGGGTAACAAGACTCCAAAAGTTATTGTGCAATTTGTCCTGAGTACACTGATACCCCATATGTGGGGGTATACCACTGTTTGGGTGCATGGCAGAGTTTGGAAGGGAAGGAGCGCCGTCTCACTTTTTCAACGCAGAATTGGCTGGACGCCATGTCGTGTTTGGAGAGCTCCTGATCTGCCTAAACAGTGGAAACCCCCCACAAATGACACCATTTTGGAAACTAGACCCCTCAAGGAACTTATCTAGATGTGTGGTGAGCACTTTGAACCCCAAAGTGCTTCACAGAAGTTTATAACGCACAGCCGTAAAAATAAAAAATCCTTTTTTTTTTTACAAAAATGATTTTTTCGCCCCCAATATTTTATTTTCACAAGGGTAACAGAAGAAATTGGAACCCAAAAGTTGTTGTCCAATTTGTCCTGAGTACGCTGATACCCAATATGTAGGAGAAAACTACTGTATGGGTGCACGTCAGGGCTCGGAAGGCGAAGTAGTGACGCTTTGGATTGTAGACTTTGATGGAATGGTCTGGGGGCGTCATGTCGCATTTGGAGAGCCCCTGATGCGCCTAAACAGTGGAAACCCCCCACAAGTGACCCCATTTTGGAAAATAGACCCCACAAGGAACTTATCTAGATGTGTGGTGAGCACTTTGAACCCCAAAGTGCTTCACAGAAGTTTATAACGCACAGCCGTAAAAATAAAAAATCCTTTTTTTTTTTACAAAAATGATTTTTTCGCCCCCAATATTTTATTTTCACAAGGGTAACAGGAGAAATTGGACCCCAAAAGTTGTTGTCCAATTTGTCCTGAGTACGCTGATACCCAATATGTGGGAGAAAACTACTGTATGGGCGCATGTCAGGGCTCGGAAAGGAAAGTAGTGACGTTTTGGATTGCAGACTTTGATGGAATGGTCTGGGGGCGTCATGTCGCATTTGGAGAGCCCCTGATGCGCCTAAACAGTGGAAATCCCCAACAAGTGACCCCATTTTGGAAAATAGACCCCACAAGGAACTTATTTAGATGTGTGGTGAGCGCTATGAAGCCCCAAGTGCTTCACAGAAGTTTATAATGTACAGCCGTAAAAACAAAAAAAATCTTATTTTTTTTACAAAAATAATATTTTCGCCCCCAGTTTTTTATTTTCCCAAGGGTAACAGAAGAAATAGGACAAATTTCACAATAACTCTTGGGGTCCAGAGTACGCTGATACCCCATATGTGGGGATAAACTACTGTTTGGACGCATGGCAGAGCTCAGAAGTGAAGGAACACCGTTTGACTTTTTCAACGCAGAATTGGCTGGAATGGAGATCAGACGCCATGTCACATTTGGAGAGCCCCTGATGTGCCTAAACAGCGGAAACCCCCCAATTCTAACTCCAACCCTAACCCCAACACACCCCTAACCCTAGTCCCAACCCTAATCCCAACCCTAACCCTAATCCTAACTCTAACCCTAATCCTAACTTTAGCGCCAACCCTAACCCTAACTTTAGCCGAAACCCTAACCCTAATGGGAAAATGGAAATAAATACATTTTTTTTATTTTATTATTTTTCCCTAACTAAGGGGGTGATAAAGGGGGGTTTGATTTACTATTTATAGCGGGTTTTTATGATTGGCAGCTGTCACGCTAAAAGACGCTTTTTATTGCAAAAAGTAGTTTTTTGCATCGCCACATTTTGAGAGCTATAATTTTTGCATATTTTGGCCCACAGAGTCATGTGAGGTCCTAATTTTTGCGGGACGAGGTGACGCTTTTATTGGTACCATTTTTGAGCACGTGACATTTTTTGATTGCTTTTTATTTCGATTTTTGGGAGGTTAGAATGAACAAAAATCAGCAATTCATGAATTTCTTTTGGTGAGGCGTTTTTATTGTTCCGCGTGTGGTAAAATTGATAAAGCAGTTTTATTCTTCGGGTCAGTACGATTACGGCGATACCTCATTTATATCATTTTTTTATATTTTGGCGCTTTTATAGAATAAAAACAATTTTATATAAAAAATAATTATTTTTGCATCGCTTTATTCTGCGAGCTATAACTTTTTTATTTTTTTGCTGATGATGCTGTGTGATAGCTCGTTTTTTGCGGGACAAGAAAAAGCACTGATTTTTTGCTTCGTTTTTATTTTTATTTTTTTAAGGTGTTCACAAAAGGGGTTAACTAGTGGGACAGTTTTATAGGGGGGGTCGTTACGGACGCGGCGATACCATATATGTGTACTTTTATTGTTTTATTTTTTTTATTTACAATAAGTAATGAATTTATTGGGGAATATTTTTTTTTTTTATTTTGGATTTTTACACATGTTTATTTTTACTTTTTTTTACTTTTTTACTTTGTCCCAGGGTGGGACATCACTGTATTTCATCAGATCACTGGTGTGACAGTGTGCACAGCACTCTGTCACACCAGCGATGTGACAGGCAGTGCAGGACGCTTCCTCATGCCTGCTCTCGGCAGGCACTGAGGAAGCCGCCTCCTCCAGGACCCCAGCGCCATCTTGGATCCGGGCTGGGAGGGAGGAAGCCCTCAGAGCAGCGCGATCACATCGCGCTGCTCTGAGGGTCTCAGGGGGGCGCGCAGGGAGCCCCCACCCTGCGCGATCCTCCCCTGTGCCCCCAGTACACCGCGATCATGTTTGATCGCGGTGTGCAAGGGGTTAATGTGCCGGGAGCGGTCCGTGACCGCTCCTGACACACAGTCACGGGTGTCAGCTGTGATAATCAGCTGACACCCGGCGGCGATTAGCTGCGCTCCCTCCGGGAGCGCAGCTAATCGCCTACGACGTACTATCCCGTCCATGGTCAGAATGGCACGGGTTTTATGGACGGGATAGTATGTCTAATGTCAGAGAGGGGTTAAATAAAGAGGTAGTAACTTTTGTCGCGTCCTGTGGGGTTTGTGCTCGCTCTAAGACCCCACATACCCGTCCGTCTGGGACCCTCTTACCTTTGAAAATTCCGGAGCGTCCATGGACTCATCTGTCTATGGACTTCATTACGGACCTCCCTCCGTCGTCAGGGAAAACTGTCATACTAGTTGTAGTTGACAGGTTCAGTAAGATGGCACATTTCATTGCTCTTCCTGCTCTTCCTAATGCTAAAACTCTGGCGCAGGTGTTCATTGGGGAGATTGTGAGACTTCACGGGTTGCCTTCTGATGTGGTGTCAGATAGGGGGTCTCAGTTTGTGTCCAAATTCTGGAGGGCATTTTGTTCACGTCGGGGGATGCAATTGTCATTTTCCTCGGCTTTTCATCCGCAGACCAATGGTCAGACAGAGCGTCTGAATCAGAGCCTAGAGACATATCTTCGGTGTTTTGTCTCAGAGAACCAGGAGGACTGGTCTTCTTTCTTGCCGCTGGCAGAGTTCGCTCTTAACAATAGGCGGAGCGAGTCCACTGGTAAGTCCCCGTTTTTTGGGGCATATGGTTTTCATCCCCAGTTTTGTACTTTCAATGGGGGGGGGGCCTTCTGGGGTTCCTGAGGAGGAACGATTCTCGTCGTCACTTGCTTCAGTGTGGAGAGGAGTGCTGAATAATCTGAGTGCTATGGGGAACCATTACAAACGTATGGCTGATAGGAGGAGAGTGTCTGGTCCGGACCTTAGTGTGAACGATCTGGTATGGTTGTCTACTAAGAATATTAAACTCAAGGTTCCCTCCTGGAAACTGGGTCCCAGGTTCATCGGGCCGTACAGGATCAGTTCTATAATTAATCCTGTGGCATTTCGTCTGGACCTCCCTCCTACGTTTAAAATCCACAATGTGTTCCACAAATCGTTGCTTAAGAGGTACGTGGCGCCAGTTATACAGTCACCTCTACCTCCTCCTCCAGTGGTGGTCAATGGTAACTTGGAATTTCAGGTGTCGAAGATCATTGACTCACGTCTGAATCGCCGGTCCCTTCAGTACTTGGTTCATTGGAAGGGGTATGGTCCTGAGGAGAGGACGTGGGTTCCTGCGTCTGATATTAACGCAGATCGATTGGTTCGGACCTTCCACACAACTCACCCGGGCAAACCTGGCCCTGAGGGTCCGGAGGCCCCTCGTAGAGACAGCGTGAAACAGATCCAGTATAGATCCTCAGTACTTCGGATATTATGTCAGGTAATACTATGTTATCAAATACTATATGTTCATGTTGATATAACCTATTTATATGGTATATAGAATGTTGTCCCACTTGATATAGATTACTGACATTATCCTTAACTGTTATACAGCGTGATAATAGGCCTGGACAGAAATTATGGTACCCCTGAAAATAATGTAACAAAAGGGACATGTTAATCAAAGTGTGACCACTAATCAGCATGAACTGTGATGTTGGAGACTGTCCGCAGTCTCCAACATCATGTCCGCTCTCTACCTGAAACTCAACCTCTCCAAAACTGAACTTCTACTCCCGCCGTCTACTAACCTCCCTAAATCTGACATTTCCCTCTCAGTGGGCGGCACCATAATAACACCCCAGCAGCAGGCTCGCTGTCTGGGTGTTATGTTTGACACCAATCTCTCCTTCACCTCCCATATACAATCTCTTGCCTGCTCTTGCCACTTACACCTAAAGAGCATCTCTAGAATCTTGTCTTTTCTCACCATGGAAACAACAAAAACCCTCACTGTAGCATCCACTCCCGCCTAGACTACTGCAATGCTCTATTACTTGGCCTCCCGTTACTCAACTATCCCCTCTCTAGTCCGTACTGAATGCAGCAGCCAGGGTCATCCATCTGGCTAATCGGTACTCTGACGCGTCCGCTCTTCACCAGTCTTTACATTGGCAGCCCATTCATTATAGGATCCAATTCAAAGTACTTGTTCTCACCCACAAAGCTCTCCACAGTGCAGCACCCCCTACATCTCCTCCCTCATTTCTATCTATCGGCCTAACTGACTGCTGCGCTCTGCAAATGACTTTCGACTAACCTCTGCACTAATCCGTACCTCCCACTCCCAACTCCAAGATTTCTCCCGCGCTGCGCCAATCCTCTGGAATGCTCTACCCCAAGAAATTAGGACTATCCACAATTTGCATGGTTTCAGGCACTCCCTTAAAACACATTTGTACAGAGCGGCTTATCAAGTTCACTAATCAAAGTCATTCTAGGTGTAAGTGTGCGTGTGTAGCCTATTCACTCTCCGTCCATCCCTCACTCCCTCAAGATGGCTGGACCATCATTGTAAATACACCATTGTATATACACACCTGTACTTTGTATCTCACCCACCTCATTGTAGATTGTAAGCTCTCACGAGCAGGGTCATCTTATTTTGCTTTAATTATTGTATTGTTAACGTTGTTACTTATAACTTGTGTTTTGAAACTGTCAAACTGTAAAGCGCTGCGGAATATGTTGGCGCTATATAAATAAAGATTATTATTATTATCATCATCATCACCACAGGTGTCTACAATCTTGGAATCAGTGAGTGGGCCTGTATAGAGGGCTACAGATACTCACTGTGCTGTTTGGTGACATGGTGTGTATCACACTCAGCATGGACCAGAGGAAGCGAAGGAAAGAGTTGTTTCAGGAGATTAGAAAGAAAATTGTAGACAAACATGTTAAAGGTAAAAGACCATCTCCAAGCAGCTTGATGTTCTTGTGACTACAGTTGCACATATTATTCAGAAATTTAAGCTCCATAGGACTGTAGCCAATCTCCCTGGACGTGGCCGCAGGATTAAAATTGATGACAAATCAAAGAGACGGATAATAAGAATGGTAACAAAAGAGCCCAGAAAAACTTCTAAACAGATTAACGGTGAACCTCAAGCTCAAGGAACATCAGTGTCAGATTGCACCATCTGTCGTTGTATGAGCCAAAGTGGACTTCATGGGAGACAACCAAGGAGGACACCATTGTTGAAAAAAATCATAAAAAAGCCAGGCTGAAATTTGCCAAACTACATGCTGACAAGCCACAAAGCTTCTGGGAGATTGTCCTTTGGAGAGATGAGACAAAAATGGAACTTTTTGTCAAGGCACATCAGCTCTAGGTTTACAGATGGAAAAATGAAGCATATCAAGAAAAGAACACTGTCCCTACTGTGAAGCATGGAGGAGGCTCTGGGGCTGCTTTGCTGCATTTGGCACAGGGTGTCTAGAATCTATGCAGGGTACAAAGAAATCTCAAGACTAGCAATGGATTCTAGAGAGAAATGTACTGCCAGTGTCAGAAAGCTTGGTCTCAGTCACAGGTCATGGGTCTTCCAACAGGATAATGACCCAAAACACACAGATAAAAGTACCCAAGAATGGCTAAGAGGAAAACATTGGACTATTCTGAAGTGGCCTTCTATGAGCCCTGACCTAAATACTATTGAGTATCTTTGGTAAAAGCTGGAACATGCCGTCTGGAAAAGGCAAAAATTCAAACACGAGACAACTGGATCAGTTTGCTCTTGAGGAGTGGGCCAAAATACCTGTCGAGAGGTGCAGAAGTCTCATTGACAGTTATAGGAAATGTTTGATTGCAGTCATTGCCTACAAAGGTTGTGCAACAAAATGTTAAGTTAAGGGTACCATCATTTCTGTCCAGATCTATTTGATGAGTTTTATTTTTTTTTTAAATTCTGTGGAAGCATGGTTGAAAAGCAATGTCTGACTTTCATTTGTTCAGTTTCATAGATTTTTAATTTGTTATTACTTTTGTAAAATTCAAGTTATTTCTGTGACCATTGTGGGTTTTTGTGTCATTAAACGAGGGGTACCAACAATTTTGACCACGTGTGTATATACACAAACATACATACACACACACATATACACATGCACCCACCGTAAATACACACACACAAATGCATACTCCCCACCCCTGACGAAGCATTGGTGGGTGAGCCCTAGCATGTTCCCATTACTGTATGCATTTCACCTTTATTTATTACTTGAGACTTTAATAGTGTTGGCATCTTTATCCTTGCTTCTATATCTTTTAGATTTTTTTTTTATATCCATGTGCCTGTTTAACTTGTGATTGTACCTTGCTGTAACTATATCTTTCTTTTTTGGAAAGTCATTTCCCTTTAAATAATGAAATCTTATCAATAAAGATTTATATCTGTTGTATTTCATTTTGTACTTGTTAATTGTGACTTGTAGAAAAAGGGTTAATTGTGACTTGTAGGATCGCTACTTCCAATAGGTGGCGCTGAAGAGTTCAAGCCCTCTTTTTCTCTTAAGAGGCAATTTACATATAATTTTTTTTTTATGGTAACTGGGGCCCTATGGAATATGTGCAAGGAACTAGTGATGAACGAGTATGCTCGTCACTACTCGGTGCTCGTCCGAGCATCTCACTGCTCGAGATGCTCGGAGCTTGCCGAATATTTCTGGGGTTGCTCGGGTCCCAGCCCTGCATGTTTGGCGCTCTTTAGAGAGCCAATGAACATGCAGGGATTGTCTGCCACATACTGTAATGCCGCAGCAATGTTGGTTGAGGCATTACAGTGATTGGCTGGCCGCACAGCGTCATCAGGTCTATATCAGACTTGGCGCCGCCATGCTTGTGACAGTCTGCTCCGGAATCAGGCAGTCTAGAGAGAGTTGCTGCTGAGCTAGGGAGAGATTTGTTTGCTGCGTCATTAGTGCGGGTATACCCTCTGTAATACACATATCCATCTCAACAAATAGTCCTTCTGAGGACTAATAAATCTGTACAGATATCAGTGCTAGGCACGCAGGCAGTGTATGTGGCAGACTTCATTGTATATAGCAATAGGGTCCATTGCAGTACTCGCAGCTGCTGCTGCCTGCTACAGATATTTCTAGACATAGCCCCAGGTATCTGGAGCCAGGAATAATATATTTTGGATCCTAATCCTGATTTTTTTTTTCTTTAAAAGCAAATCAAGAGAACACAGTTTTTCTGCTCCATTTACTTGTTGGCACTGTAGAATACAGCCAGATCCTTTCCATATTACAGCGCTAAAAATCCAGATATTTCAAACTGTGGTTTGTCTGTTAAACGGATCACATAGTGCGCTAAAAATTGTGCCATTTCAGGCCTCAATTTAAAATTTGTTGCAGTGTCTTAGCCAAGTTATTGTCACCAGTTTTCTAAAAAAAAAAAGTTAACTACAGGCCAGATATTTCAAACTGTGGTATGTCTGTCAAACGGATCACATAAGTTTGCTCCAAACTCAGCCATGTGTAGTGAACGTGGAAAATATTGTCCTCCATTTAATATGGTAAGGCGCATAGCAACGGACAGGGAACTGGACGTGATGGTGCATACAGAGGCCGTGGGCAAGCTGAAATTGTGCCACAACAAACACTCATATCTTCTCGCCCGACCTTCCTGTCCCAACTACTAGGGGACCGCAGCAGCACACCACTATTGAGCCCAGAGCAGTGTCAAAAAGTTGTTGCTTGGATAGCGGATAATGCTTTCAGTCACTTTGGCACCACTACCACCACCCTGTCTTCCACACGGTCAAGTCTCGGTAGCCATGAGTTTGGACCGCATATTCCTCATCCTGATCCTCCTTCTTCCCACCATGCCAAGTGCCCAAAGACAACTGATCCCACACTGACACTTCGAAGAGCTGTTCACTTTTCCATTTATAGATTCGGGCCTCTCGCCCGGTCCACTTGAAGTGGAGCAAGAGGAGATTGCATGTAGCGATGTCCAAATATTTGAGCAGCCACGGTCACACAAACATGATGGTGGGAACCTGTCACAAGAGGTGGACGATGAGAGAATTGCCAGAACGTCAAAAGGAGGACCAGGGTGCGGAAGTGGAAGACGAGGTGGTGGATGATATAGTAACTGACCCAACCTGGCAAGAGGACATGCTGAGCGAGGACAACAGCACACAGGTGAGGAAGCGTAGCACCCCAACAGGCAGGAAGAAGCAGTATGGTGGCCGCAGACAGAAGGCAGGCAAGCATTCACCGTTACACCAACACGACGGAAGTTGCCCGTACAACCGTTAGGTCTTCCCGAGTCTGGTTGTTTTTGTAAAGACTGCCGATAACCCCAAAAAGGCCATTTGCACCACCTGCCAGGCCAGCAAAACTACCAGCATGATCAAGCACATGGCAGCAAAGCACCTGACTTTGTGGGCCGAACCCCAGGGTCCAGGAACAGTGTCTGCTGGTGACATCACTGCTTATTCCTCTGTTGTGCATGCAAGCCAATCCCCTGTCCATGGTGCATGCAAAGATTCCTCCGGTTCTGCACCTGTCTTTGCACACGCTCAACTAGCACCATGAGCAAGCACGTCCTTGTCCCAGTGCAGCATTCAGTTGCCCATACCCCAGTCCTTGGAACGCAAGCGCAAATACACAGCCAACGCCCCACAGGCCACACTACTAAATTCACACATTTCACGAAAGTTTGCACTCGAAATGTTGCCTTTTAGGCTCGTGGAGACAGAAGCTTTCCACAACCTGATGATGGCAGTCGTCCCTCGGTATTCGGACCCCAGCCACCACTATTTTTCCCAGTGTGCCGTCCCCGCATTACACAAGCACGTGTGCCACAACATTAGCCGTGCCCTCAACAATGCAGTTACTGGGAAAGTCCACCTAACCATGGACAAATGCTTGTGGGCAGGGACGGTACATCTCGCTGACGGCACACTGGGTTAACATAGTGGAAGCCGGGACCCTGTCTGACCTTGGGATGGAACACGTCCTCCCTACGCCGAGGATTTCGGGCCCTAGGTTAGTAATGGTTGCCCCCACAGTCTACAGCTCCTGCTCCTCATCCTCTTCAGCCTCCATCTCCGAAATGACCGCATCAGTCACAAGCTGGAAGCACTGCAGCACTGCCTCAGCCAAGCGGCAACAGGCTGTGCTGAAGCTAATATGCTTAGGTGACAAACCACACAATGATGAAGAGTTGTGGACAGCTCTGAAAAAGCAGGCAGATCTGTGGCTGACAACGCTAAACCTACAGCCAGTCATGGTCGTGTGTAACAATGGCCGTAACCTGGTGGTGGCTTTGAGGCAAGGCGAGCTCACACACGTACCATGCCTGGCCCATGTGCTTAACCTGGTTCAGCAGTTTCTCAAAATCTACGCGGGGCTGCTGGATCTGCTTGTCAGAGTACGCCGCCTGTGTGCCCATTTTGGAAAGTCAGCTACAGCTTCCGCCGCCCTTGCCATGCTTCAGCAGCGTTTGCAGCTTCCGGCTCACCAACTGTTGTGTGAAGTCCCCACGTGTTGTAACTCTACACCGCATATGTTGGAAAGGATTTGTGAGCAGAAGAGGGCAGTTGCTGACTATCAGCATCAACAAGGCCATCGGTATTCAGTTTAGACTCCACACATAAGACCTCAGGAGTGGACATGGATGTCAGACATATGTACCATTCTCCAAAACTTTGAGTACTCCACCAAGATGGTGAGCCGTGATGACATCATAATTAGTGGACACCATCCCACTTCTCTGTCTGCTGAAATGCACTCTGCTCACAATCAAAGAGGATGCATTGATAAGATGGAGCAAGGAACCATACAGGGTGATTACACACAGCCCAGCCTCATCTCATCCCAACGTGGATTGGGTGACAATGAGGAGGAGGAAGAACAGGAGCAAGTTTCATGCGCTATAGACAGTACTACCTGCACATCTGTAATACCGTCTGTTCAGTGTGGATGGCCTGAGGACAGGGACGAGGAGTAGGAGAGCATGGTGAGTCATCCTCTTGGTGAGGACACGGAAGTCTTGCCTGTTAGTAGTCTGGCTGAGTTTTCATTACGCTGCTTTGACCGTGTCTCTCGCGTTCTCAAAATTTTGGGTGACAGTCATTACTGGTTGGTGACACTTCTAGACCCACGCTACAAGGAGAACTTTATCTCCTATTCCCAAGGCCGACAGGACACTAAAACAGGGCAGTACCAGAAGGCCCTTGTTGCGGAATTATTAAAAATTCCCATCTGAAAACGCTGGCGGCAGTAGTCACAGTTCGTTGGACAACCAAGGAATACAGGCGAGAGAGACACCCTGCCTCTGCTGGATTGGAGTTAACAATGGCAAAGTTCTGGGAGAGTTCTCTCAGACCCTCCAATCGCACAGGCCTTCAGGCACGAGGTACTCTCACAAGGAGTGCAAAGTTTGGGAAAATGCTGAGGGAGTACCTTGCTGACCGTACCAACATCCTCCGTGATTCCTCTGTGTCTTATAATTATTTGGTCTCAACGCTGGATATGTGGCATGAACTGGCTTTCTATGCCTTGAAGGTCCTGACCTGCCTTGCTGCTAGGCTAGCGTTTTGTCAGAGCGGGTTTTTAGGGTGGTGGATTTGTAACTGATAAGCGCATCCGCCTGTCAACTGATAATGCTGACAGGCTAACTCTTATAAAAATGAACAAGGGCTGGATTGGGCCAGACTTCTCTACACCAACCAATGATAGTGTACAAAACTCAAATCCAGTGTCTTTTTGGGAGGTCTACTCCCCATGCACCTCTTCACACCCACACATGGGTATACGCTTCCTGATTTTGACCATTTGCGGTTGTCCTCCTTCTCCTCATCATCCACCACCACTATATCACCAGGGTGACTGTGGTCCGTGATGCAACACCCACATAATTGTTTTAAAGTGTGTTTATGATGCCCGTAACAAAACTTTTTATACAGTATGTTCATGTATACCCCCAGGGGTAAATGTTTGTCAGCCCATACACTTACTGTGTGGTTATTACAAGTATAGGAGACCTGCTCCTTTCTAATGGGAACATGTTGTTATGAGGCCCTCCTCCATGTCTCTACCAAGAGGCATTGTAGTACCTCCAAATTTTTGGCAGCCCTTGCATTCACTGCATAGACAAACACTATGGGAGTACCAAGTTCCTAATAATGGGAATATTGCTTTCAGGTGGCCCTCCTGTACATCTCTTCAAAGGGGTATTGGGGTGCGTCTAAATTTGGTGCAGGGCAGGCCTTGCATTCAATGCATAGGCAACCAGTATGGGAGTACCAACTTCCTAATAATGGGAACATTGCTTTCAGGTGGCCCTCCTGTACGTCTCTTCAAAGGGGTTTTGGGGTGCGTCCAAATTTTAGGCAGCCCTGCCACTCAGTGCATACACAACAACATTATAGGCGACCCACTGTTTAATAATGGGAACAACAAAGCATAGCTGACAGCTCTCTAAAAATAGTGAGGGCTGACTGCTGGCCCTTTAAGAATAGTAAAGGCTACCTGATGGCCCTATAAAAATAGGCTTTGTGACTTTCAGATTCCCTCCTTCTCAAATGAAACAGGATGTGTCTAATGATGTGTCACACACCACATGGCCAGATAAGGTTGTAAAATGTTTAAAATGACATTTCCCAGTGAATGCATTTGTCTTGGTTGAAAACAATGCTAATGTTCAAAAACGCATCAAAAACGCTACGTGTGAACATAACCCAAGGTGTGGAGGAGCATTTTTGTTTTTGGTTATTTATTTTGC
>JARQOD010000005.1:82766970-82866197 GCA_033576555.1 Oophaga sylvatica
GGCCAACGCGGAACAATGAATCTCAGACATCACACTCTTTTTCCATGGGTCTGGGACAAACAATTTCCCAATAGGGCAGTGCTCGGGTTTATCCTCCTGACACACCTCCAGAGCCAGTCTCAAATTGGGCGAGATGGCGGAAGGAACTACACCCTCTTTCAAAATAACAGCAGGATCAGATAACTCAGGAGAGTCCGCAAGGAAACTCCTCGAGAGGGCATCCGCCTTAACATTCTTAGTGCCAGGAAGAAAGGAAACCACAAAATTAAAACGTGTGAAAAACAAGGCCCACCTGGCCTGTCTAGGATTAAGTCGCTTGGCTGATTCCAGATAAACCAGATTCTTATGGTCCGTGAGGACCACCACCTGATGTTTGGCTCCCTCCAGCCAATGTCTCCACTCTTCAAAAGCCCACTTCATGGCCAATAACTCCGATTACCCACGTCATAATTACGTTCAGTTGGAGAAAATTTTCGAGAGAAAAAGGCACAAGGGTTACTTTTAGAGGTCTCTGGATCTCTTTGGGACAAAACGGCACCTGCCCCAATTTCAGAGGCATCAACCTCCACCTGAAATGGCAGAGAAACATAAGGCTGCCGTAGAACAGGAGCAGAAGTGAATCTCTGCTTAAGTTCCTGAAACGCAGAGACTGCCTCAGGAGGCCAATTCACCACATCAGAACCCTTTTTGGTCAAATCAGTCAATGGTTTAACAATAACAGAGAAATTACCAATAAATTTACGATAAAAATTGGCAAAACCCAAGAATCTCTGAAGAGCCTTTAATGAAGTAGGTTGGACCCAATCACAGATGGCCTGAACCTTGACCGGGTCCATTTCAATAACAGATGGGGACAAAATGAATCCCAGAAATGAGATCCTCTGTACGCCAAAAAGACACTTTGATCCCTTCACATACAGAGCATTCTCTCTCAAAATCTGGAACACAGTCCGAACATGTTTCACATGAGAGTCCCAGTCATTGGAAAAAATCAAGATATCATCCAAATAAACAATCAGAAATTTATCCACAAAATCCCTGAAAATGTCATTCATGAAGGACTGGAAGACGGAAGGAGCATTAGTGAGCCCAAAGGGCATCACTAGGTACTCAAAATGCCCCTTTGGGGTATTAAACTCCGTCTTCCATTCATCCCCGTGCTTAATGCGAATAAGGTTATACGACCCCCTGAGGTCAAGCTTGGTAAACCAAGTAGCACTTTTCACCCTGGAAAACAGGTCAGAATCAAGGGTAACGGATATTGATATTTCACAGTGATATTGTTCAAGAGACGATAATCAATACACGGCCTTAATGAACCATCCTTTTTGGCCACAAAGAAAAAACCGGCACCCAAGGGTGAAGAGGATGGTCTGATATGACCCTTCTCCAATGACTCCTTGATATAAGACCGCATAGCGTCATGTTCAGGTACAGACAAGTTAAAAAGGCGACCTTTAGGGAATTTACTACCAGGCACTAATTCAATAGCGCAGTCATAGCTCCTATGGGGGGTCAAGGATGCAGATTTACTTTCGCTAAACACATCAGAAAAATCAGTCAAAAAGTCAGGAACATCCTGAGCCTGGGGAGAGGCAGAAAAAACAGGAGTGTTGGCATTAACACATTGGCAGCCCCAACTAGTTACAGATACAGATTTCCAATCCAAAATAGGATTATGAGGCTGTAACCAAGGAAACCTAGTACAATAATGTCATGCAGATTATACAGCACCAAAAATTTGCAACTCTCCTGATGATCAGGTTCAACCCTCATTATCACCTGAGTAGAAAACTGGGGTTTATTCTTAGCCAAAGGGGTAGAATCAATCCCCAGTAGGGGAATAGACTTCCGTAGGGGTATCAAGGGAAACCCACAACGTTTAGCAAAATCAAAATCCATCAGGTTAATAGCTGCTCCCGAATCAACAAAAGCCTGACAGAAAATGTGGACAGGGAGCAAATCAGGTTAACAGTCAACAGAAATTTAGTCTGAACACTACCCAAGACAACTGAGCGTGCAAAACGTCTTCCCCGCTTAGGGCAGACTGAAATAGCATGAGAGGCGTCACCACAGCAGAAACATAGCCCATTGCGTTTTCAAAACTCATGACGCTGTGCCCCAGAAGCCACTCTATCACACTGCATGGGTTCGGAAGCAGGTTCACAAGGCAACACTATTCCACGCATACCTCTACGCTCACGCAAACGTCTGTCAATTTGAATCGCTAATGACATAGAATCATTGATACCAGAGGGAGCAGGGAAACCCACCATAACATCTTTTACTTTCTCTGACAGACCCTTCCGAAAAAGGGCTGCCAAAGCATCATCATTCCATTTGGTCAGGACTGCCCACTTTCGGAATTTCTGACAGTACAACTCAGCGTCCTCAAGCCCCTGATTTAATGCCAACAAGGTTTTTTCAGTTTGATCAGTGACATTAGGTTCATCGTACAATAACCCCAGAGCCAGAAAAAATGCATCAACATTACTCAAAACAGGGTCCCCAGGTGTCAGGGAAAAAGCCCAATCCTGAGGATCGCCGCGCAGGAGAGAGATGACAATTTGAACCTGCTGTGCTGCGTTCCCTGAGGACTTGGGTTTTAAGGTAAAAAACAACTTACAGTTATTTTTGAAATTCAGAAATTTAGCTCGATCCCCAAAAAATAAATCTGGCATGGGGATCCTAGGTTCCACAACCGGCAACCCTGCAAGATAGGTAGCAATACTCCGAACTTCAGTGGCAAGCTGATCCACACAGCCAGACAACTGTGCAAACTCCATTGAGAAAGAAAAAAAAAATCCTCCTCAGCACCCAGAGAAAAAGAGGGAAAAAATGCATCAAACAGAGAAAAAAAAAAATTCTGACAACTTTCTCTTTTCTTTTTCCTTTTGCTATTTTTCCCTTCTGTTGAGTACCATATAATTTTCAGTTTGGCCGGTGATACTGTTATGATTTGGTAGCTGAGGAGAGCAGGCAAAAACGGCAATACACCAGAGAGGTTGGAATCTACTGGATTGCAGTACCCTGACTAACCACCACAACTAAAGGCAGCCGTGGAGCGTTCCTATGTTGGTCCTAGACGCCTCGTCACAGCCTGAGAGGTTAACTACACCTAAAGATAGAAAGAGGAAAGCTATCTGCCCCGCAGCAGATCCCCAAAGAATATAGGAAGCCCCCAAACATGTAATGGCGGTTAGACAAGAGGAAATACAGACACAGACAGAAAATAGAATGAGCAAACGTTGGGGCCCAATCTTCCTAGACAGAAAAGGATAGGAAGGACACTTACTGCAATCCAAAAAACCCTAAAAAATACCAACTCTACTAATTGCAAAAACACCTGAGATCACACGACCTCTGTTGTGAATGGGTTTGAGATGAGTTCTGAGCAGAGACTCCCTCTGGTGGTTACAAGCGGTACTGGTCTGTTCAGTGAAGATTGTGAGGACTGGGAATCAGGTGTTACTGACTGGTCTTATATAAGGGAGTCACCTTCCCATCAGGGTTGCCAGTGATCAATTGTTCTGGTCTGAATCCTTCATTCCTGTTTCCCTTGTAGCCTGCTGTGTCGTGTCTGCATCTCCTGCTAACAGATAAGACATTTTTTTCTTTTTGTTTTTGTACTATATTTTTGCATTTTGTCCTGCACTTCTTTGGGGGCCTTCTGGGTCCCCTTCGGGGGCTTTTGCCCTCTCAGTTTAGTTCAGCCACTGATGTTTGTACTTTTGCTTTTTCCAGTTTTTTCAGTGGCTGCTGTTTTGATTTTGTTACACCAGAGAACTAGTTTGGGTGGTAGAGGTCGTGTGATCTCAGGTGATTTTGAAATTAGTAGAGTTGGTGCTTTTCAGGGTTTTCTGGGATTGCAGTAGATACCCTTCCTATCCTTTTCTATTTGGTTAGTTTGGGCCCCAGCGTTTGCTCATACTGTTTTCTTTCTGTGTCAGTATTTCTTCTTGTCTGGCCGCCATTGCTTGTTTGGGGGCTTTCTATTATCTTTGGGGTTCTGCTCCGGGGCAGATAGCTTTCCTATTTCTATCTTTAGGTGTAGTTAGTTTCTCAGGCTGTGACGAGGCGTCTAGGACCAACGTAGGAACGCTCCACGGCTGCCTCTAGTTGTGGTGGTTAGTCAGGGTACTGCAATCTCATAGATTCCAACTGCTCTGGTGTATTGCCTTTTTTACCTGCACTCCTCAGCTACCGAAACATAACAGTATCACCGGCCTAAAAATTGAAAATTGTATGGTACTCACAGAAGGGAAAAAATATTGTGAAAGAAAAAAGGTTGTCAGAGTTCTCAGAGATATTTTTCTATTTTTTGCATTTTTTTTTTTTTTTTCCCTCTGTATCTCTGGGTGCTGGGGAGGATCTTTTCTCTCAATGGAGTTTGCACGGTTGTCTGGCTGTGTGGATCAGCTTGCCACTGAGGTTCAGAGTATTGCTGCATATCTTGCTAGGTTGCCTGTTGTGGAACCTAGGATCCCCATGCCAGATTTGTTTTTGGGGGATCGAGCTAAGTTTCAGAATTTCAAAAATAATTGTAAATTGTTTTTTGCCTTAAAATCTAAGTCCTCAGGGAACGCAGCGCAGCAGGTTCAAATTATCTTCTCTCTCCTGCGCGGCGATCCTCAGGATTGGGCATTTTCCCTGACACCTGGGGATCCTGTTTTGAGTGATGTTGATGCATTTTTTCAGGCTTTGGGGTTATTGTACGATGAGCCTAATGTCACTGATCAAGCTGAAAAAGCCTTGTTGGCATTAAATCAGGGGCCTTATGATGCTGAGTTATACTGTCAGAGATTCCGTAGGTGGGCAGTCCTGACCAAATGGAATGACGACGCTTTGGCGGCCCTTTTCCGGAAGGGTCTGTCAGATAATGTAAAGGATGTTATGGTGGGATTCCTTGTCCCCTCTGGTCTCAATGATTCTATGTCATTAGCGATTCAAATTGACAGACGTTTGCGTGAGCGGAGAAGTATGCGTGGAATGGTGTTGCCTTGTGAACCAGCTTCTGAACCTATGCAGTGTGATAGAGTGGTGTCTGGGGCACAGCGTCATGAGTTTCGAAAGTGCAATGGGTTATGTTTCTACTGTGGTGATGCCTCTCATGCTATTTCAGTCTGCCCTAAGCGGGGAAGACGTTTTGCACGCTCAGTTGTCTTGGGTAGTGTTCAGACTAAGTTTTTATTAACTGTCACTCTGATATGCTCTCTGTCCTCATTTTCTGCTCAGGCTTTTGTTGATTCTGGGGCAGCTATTAACCTGATGGATTATGATTTTGCTAAACGTTGTGGGTTTCCCTTGATACCCCTACAGAAGTCTATTCCCCTACTGGGGATCGATTCTACCCTTTGGCTGAGAATAAACCCCAGTTTTCTACTCAGGTGATAATGAGGGTTGAACCTGATCACCAGGAGTGCTGCAAATTTTTGGTTCTGTATAATCTGCATGACATTATCGTGCTGGGTTTCCCTTGGTTACAGTCTCATAATCCTGTTTTGGATTGGAAATTTGTGTCTGTAACCAGTTGGGGCTGCCAATGTGTTAATACCAACACTCCTGTTTTTTCTGCCTCCCCCCAGGCTCAGGATGTTCCTGACTTTTTGATTGATTTTTCTGATGTGTTTAGCGAAAGTAAATCTGCATCCTTGCCTCCCCATAGGAGCTATGACTGCGCTATTGAATTAGTGCCGGGTAGTAAATTCCCTAAAGGTCGCCTTTTTAACTTGTCTGTACCTGAACATGACGCTATGCGGTCTTATATCAAGGAATCATTGGAGAAGGGTCATATCAGACCATCCTCTTCACCCTTAGGTGCCGGTTTTTTCTTTGTGGCCAAAAAAGATGGTTCATTAAGGCCGTGTATTGATTATCGTCTCTTGAACAATATTACTGTGAAATATCAATACCCGTTACCCTTGATTTCTGACCTGTTTTCCAGGGTGAAAAACGCTACTTGGTTTACCAAGCTTGACCTCAGGGGGGCGTATAACCTTATTCGCATTAAGCACGGGGATGAATGGAAGACGGCATTCAATACCCCTGAAGGGCATTTTGAGTACCTAGTGATGCCCTTTGGGCTCACTAATGCTCCTTCCGTCTTCCAGTCCTTCATGAATGACATTTTCAGGGATTTTGTGGACAAATTTCTGATTGTTTATTTGGATGATATCTTGATTTTTTCTAATGACTGGGACTCTCATGTGAAACATGCTCGAACTGTGTTCCAGATTTTGAGAGAGAATGCTCTGTATGTGAAGGGATCAAAGTGTCTTTTTGGCGTACAGAGGATCTCATTTCTGGGATTCATTTTGTCCCCATCTGTTATTGAAATGGACCCGGTCAAGGTTCAGGCCATCTGTGATTGGGTCCAACCTACTTCATTAAAGGCTCTTCAGAGATTTTTGGGTTTTGCCAATTTTTATCGTAAATTTATTGGTAATTTCTCGGTTATTGTTAAACCATTAACTGATTTGACCAGAAAGGGTTCTGATGTGGTGAATTGGCCTCCTGAGGCAGTCTCTGCATTTCAGGAACTTAAGCAGAGATTCACTTCTGCTCCTGTTCTACGGCAGCCTGATGTTTCTCTGCCATTTCAGGTGGAGGTTGATGCCTCTGAAATTGGGGCAGGTGCCGTTTTGTCCCAAAAAGATCCAGAGACCTCTAAAAGTAACCCTTGTGCCTTTTTCTCTCGAAAATTTTCTCCTACTGAACGTAATTATGACGTGGGTAATCGGGAGTTATTGGCCATGAAGTGGGCTTTTGAAGAGTGGAGACATTGGCTGGAGGGAGCCAAACATCAGGTGGTGGTCCTTACGGACCATAAGAATCTGGTCTATCTGGAATCTGCCAAGCGACTCAATCCTAGACAGGCCAGGTGGGCCTTGTTTTTCACACGTTTTAATTTTCTGGTTTCCTTTCTTCCTGGCACTAAGAATGTTAAGGCGGATGCCCTCTCGAGGAGTT
Source organism: Oophaga sylvatica (assembly GCA_033576555.1). Taxonomy (NCBI): domain Eukaryota; kingdom Metazoa; phylum Chordata; class Amphibia; order Anura; family Dendrobatidae; genus Oophaga; species Oophaga sylvatica. The sequence goes on from JARQOD010000005.1 coordinate 82,773,940, forward strand.
TCCTTGCGGACTCTCCTGAGTTATCTGATCCTTCTGTTATTTTGAAAGAGGGTGTAGTTCTTTCCGCCATCTCGCCCAATTTGAGACTTGCTCTGGAGGGGTGTCAGGAGGATAGGCCCGAGTGCTGCCCTGTTGGAAAATTGTTTGTCCCGGACCAGTGGAAAAAGAGTGTGATGTCTGAGATTCATTGTTCCGCATTGGCTGGGCATCCCGGAATTTTTGGTACCAGAGACTTGGTTAGTCGGTCCTTTTGGTGGCCTACCTTGTCTCGTGATGTCAGGGAATTTGTGCAGTCCTGCGGGACTTGCTCTCGCTCCAAGCTTTGCTCTCGCTCTAGTGGTTTGTTGATGCCATTGCCTGTGCCCAAGAGAACATGGACCCATATCTCTATGGATTTCATTTCCGACCTTCCTGTTTCTCAGAGAATGACCACCATCTGGGTAATTTGTGATAGGTTTTCCAAAATGATACATCTTGTGCCATTACCTAAGTTGCCTTCCTCCTCCGAATTGGTGCCTTTGTTCCTTCAGCACGTGGTTCGTTTACACGGCATTCCTGAGAACATTGTGTCTGACAGAGGAGTCCAGTTTGTTTCCAGATTTTGGAGGACTTTTTGTTCTAAACTGGGTGTTCAATTGTCTTTCTCCTCGGCATTTCATCCTCAGACCAATGGTCAAACTGAGAGAACAAACCAGACATTGGAGACTTATCTTAGATGCTTTGTGTCTGCTGATCAGGATGACTGGGTCTCTTTTTTACCTTTGGCTGAGTTTGCTCTTAACAATAGGGCTAGCTCTGCCACTTTGATGTCTCAGTTTTTCTGTAATTCTGGGTTTCACCCTCGATTTTCTTCAGGACAGACGGAGGCTTCTGTATGTCCAGGTGTTGACTCTGTTGTGGAGCGTATGCAACAGATTTGGGACCAGGTAGTGGAGAGGTTGTCCCTCTCTCAGGAGAAGGCCCAGCGGTTTGCTAACCGGCATAGGACTGATGGTCCTCGGTTTAAAGTGGGGGACTTGGTCTGGTTGTCCTCAAAGAATATTCCTATGAGAGTAGCATCTCCTAAATTTAAGCCTAGGTTCATTGGACCTTATAAGATCATTGAGATTCTTAATCCTGTTTCTTTTCGTTTGCTTCTTCCAGGGACATTTAAGATCCATAACGTGTTCCACAAGTCCTTGTTGAAGAGGTTTGTTGAGCCAGTGGTTCCTGCTGCTGTGCCTCCTGACCCTGTTTTGGTTGAGGGCAATCTGGAGTATGTGGTTGAGAAAATATTAGATTCTCGTTTTTCTAGACGGAAACTCCAGTATTTGGTTAAGTGGAGAGGTTATGGTCAGGAAGACAATTCTTGGGTGTTTGCTTCGGACATCAATCTAGGAGACTCATCCGTGCGTATCATAGAACTCATCCTGACCGACCTGGTTGCTCAAATGAGGGTTCGGTGACCCCTCCTCAAGGGGGGGGTACTGTTGTGAATGGGTTTGAGATGAGTTCTGAGCAGAGACTCCCTCTGGTGGTTACAAGCGGTACTGGTCTGTTCAGTGAAGATTGTGAGGACTGGGAATCAGGTGTTACTGACTGGTCTTATATAAGGGAGTCACCTTCCCATCAGGGTTGCCGGTGATCAATTGTTCTGGTCTGAATCCTTCATTCCTGTTTCCCTTGTAGCCTGCTGTGTCGTGTCTGCATCTCCTGCTAACAGATAAGACATTTTCTTCTTTTTGTTTTTGTACTATATTTTTGCATTTTGTCCTGCACTTCTTTGGGGGCCTTCTGGGTCCCCTTCGGGGGCTTTTGCCCTCTCAGTTTAGTTCAGCCACTGATGTTTGTACTTTTGCTTTTTCCAGTTTTTTCAGTGGCTGCTGTTTTGATTTTGTTACACCAGAGAACTAGTTTGGGTGGTAGAGGTCGTGTGATCTCAGGTGATTTTGAAATTAGTAGAGTTGGTGCTTTTCAGGGTTTTCTGGGATTGCAGTAGATACCCTTCCTATCCTTTTCTATTTGGTTAGTTTGGGCCCCAGCGTTTGCTCATACTGTTTTCTTTCTGTGTCAGTATTTCTTCTTGTCTGGCCGCCATTGCTTGTTTGGGGGCTTTCTATTATCTTTGGGGTTCTGCTCCGGGGCAGATAGCTTTCCTATTTCTATCTTTAGGTGTAGTTAGTTTCTCAGGCTGTGACGAGGCGTCTAGGACCAACGTAGGAACGCTCCACGGCTGCCTCTAGTTGTGGTGGTTAGTCAGGGTACTGCAATCTCATAGATTCCAACTGCTCTGGTGTATTGCCTTTTTTACCTGCACTCCTCAGCTACCGAAACATAACAGACCTCTACCACCTAAATTAGTTCTCTGGTGTAACAAAACTAAGCCGCAGCCACTAAAAACTGGAAAAGGCAAATGAACAAATAGCAGTGGCTCCAGAAGAACTGAGAGGAGCCCAAGCCCCCCGGGGGGGGGGGGAGACCTGGCTAACCTCACAGAAATGCAGAGAAAAATGCAAATGGTAAGCAAAAAAAACAAAAAACAGAAAATATCTTATCTGAGAGCAGGAGAAGAGGCAAGACTCAGCAAGCTTCCAAGTGAACCAGGAACCACAGTTGAGACAAGAACAATTGATCACCGGCAACCATGATGGGAGGGAACCTCCCTTATATAAGACCAGTCTGTAACTCCTGATTGCCAATCCTCATTGAATGGTTCAGTACTGCTTGTAACCACCAGAGGGAGCTTCTGCTCAGAATTCATTTCTAACACATTCACAACAAACTTCTAGTGTCCTTATGCTTTGTGGAGGACCCGCTCAAAACTTCCAAAGTTGGTCTTGGGTGGGCTGCAAGACATAACTGGTCTCCCCCAAAAGACCTCATCTTCAGCCACACCTAACGGGTTTTTCTTCAGATCTGTAGTTGTGCAATGATGGTACTTACTTTACTAAAAGTACATGTAAAACCAAGAAGGAACACCTAAAGAGGTGTAAAACTATATACAATGGAAAGTTTCTGGATCACTCACTGTTCATGATCTCACAGTCCCGTCCTTATTCTATAAAATCAGCAAAACTTGCCAAACCCTCCTGGGGTCAACTATTTACAGTTCCTTGCTGAAGGCAAAAGAACAGAAAATTTCTTTATTCAGCTGGGGACTGTTCATTGCAATCTCCAGTTTGGGTGGAAGCGTTCTGTTTTCTCTGCTTCAAGGGTAGGACTTGTCTGCCTTCACTGTCTGTTGTGATGGGAGCTGTTAAGTGAGACGTCACTCCCAGAGATGCAGTGGCAGCAGCCTGAATGGCTACCGGTGGTACTTCATCTGTAGCCCTGGAGGGTACTACAGCCACTCGTGGTATCACAGGAGCTGCGGCTGCCTGTCTGGAAGCCATTGGGTGGTGGTGCTGTGGCTGCCACTGGTGTCGCCTGCGTTGAGGCTGTCGTGACTGCTGCCCCCTGGCGATGGTGTGGTGTTAGCTCATCTGGGATCCAGCGCACATGGAAAGCGTACCATCCCCTCGCACCAAGATGGCGGGTGAAGGAGACGAGCTCTACCAGGAACAAATCTCGTTCTGGATGTCCCCGTATGAGATGGGCCTCTACATCTCGCCGGTTCACAAACAGGTCCGGGGCCTTGCAGGAGTCCTGGATGAAACCGAATTCCCGCTCTAAATCAAAGCTAAGGACCTGCCCCCATCCCATTGGATTCAAGCACTCTAGAGATTTCTCCCTAGCCTGGTGTTTGTCCACGAGGTCCCTATGCAGTAGGGCCGCTCGCTGGGCTTGCTGGTCTTTCTCCTCCTGCGCCAGTTTCTGGATTTGCCGGTGGCAGAATTCTTCAATGGTTATGGGGAACCCCATCAGGTCCGTCTCCTCATGGTCATCCCAGATGAGGACCTCTGGCTTATGCTTCACTAGGGACGGTGGCTGTGGGATTGGGACAGGCTCTAGTATCCCCCCCGTGGAACGATGTTGCGGTCCCATGCTATATCCAGCATCTGCTGGCCTGCCTTTGGGGTCGGTGGTAACCCGATGGGGCCTAACTAGTCCTCCCATGACCCAGGGGCGCTACTCGTACCTGCGCTCCTGGTGCAGCTGTCCTCCGTTGTCGCCTCAAGTGACATGGCGACGGGATCCTGCGGTACCAATGGTGAGGGTACCGGGATAATGGGTTCAATGGCGGCGGGTACCGGTGACGTAGGTACCGGAGCTTGGGTACCGGTGGTGTGGGTGCCCGAGCATTAGCGGCTTCCTGTTTGGCAGCTTTTCTCCTTCGTTCCAGCAGCGCCTGTTTCGTTTCTAAGTGGCTAGCCAGTTCCGCTATCTCCCGCTCCATGCCTGCCAGGTCAACCTCCTCCTGGGAGCCGGAGCCTGTTTCCTCAGAGCCGGGGCAGATCTTCTCTTCCTTCCCGCACTCCTCAGGCCTCCCTCCTCTCTCCATGATGGCTGCCTGGTTGACTGACTTCTTCTTGGCTCGCTTTCCCGCCGCTGAGTGTCTCTCCATCCCCGAGGGGCGGTGCCTTTTTCCTTTGCTGCCATACCACGCTAGGACGCGGACTCCTCTAGCGGTCGGCTACGATGCAGTTGCATAGAAATACAGACAGGGGAGGTTCATTTCTTTTCACGCTCTTTCTTGGATACCGCCGACAGTGGCATGCCTCACTGCACACCACGTGGAACCGCCATATCCGCCATCTATACAGTCCAAATCACAGCTCAATGGGTTTAGTCCTTTACACATTCTGTTAGGCGCACAGGGCCCTTGCTCAAGGGTCGGTTCATCCTGTTCATGATGCCAAAATGGATCGCCCACCAGGGCAGTGGGATACTCGGTACTGGGCCGGTGTCTTAAAGGGATGTGTCACGGCAGCGGTGACCCAGTCTGTGGTCCTGGGCGTCCAATAGAAGGGGAATATTTACAGGGGATAAATAATAATAATAATAATAATAATCTTTATTTATATAGCGCCAACATATTCCGCAGCGCTTTACAGTTTAACAGTTTCAAAACACAAGTCATAGGTAACAACGTTAACAATACAATAATTAAAGCAAAATAAGCGACCCTGCTCGTGAGAGCTTACAATCTACAATGAGGTGGGGGAGATACAAAGTACAGGTGTGTATATACAATGGTGCATTTACAATGATGGTCCAGCCATCTTGAGGGAGTGAAGGCATGGATGGAGATAGTGAATGGGCTACACATACACACTTAAACATAGAACGACTTTGGTTAGTGAATGTGATAGGCCACTCTGAACAAATGTGTTTTGAGGGAGCGCCTGAAACCATAGAGGTTGTATTGAAGTGTTCGTGACGCCGCCTGTGGTTTCTGATCAGAGATGACCAGTGATGCGGTGCAGATCCTCTGGGACAGATGGTGTGATGCAGCAGAGTTGGTAAAGCTTCTCACAGGTGAAGCTATGTTGTCCCAGGCAGAGAGATGATGTAGAGAGTAATGGTGCTGGTGGATGTAGCAGTGTTGAGTGGGTGTTGCAGGAAGAACTTAAGGAGTGTGGTGTAGTGACCCATGCTACAGCTAGGGGGCGCTGTGTATGCTCCTCAAGATATGCATGGAGGCATGATTTGAATGGAAAGACAGTCCCCGGCATTGTTGTAAAAGGCAGGTATGTGTCGCAGAGCTCCTCTGCGCTGTAAGCCAAGGTAATGTTGTTCTGGGACTTGTAGTCCTACAAGAGTTGTGTTTATTTTCTAGAGTGGCTTACAAGGTTAGCTTGTGAGCTGGGTGGGACTGGCTAACCACACATACACCGCCTACTGGTGGTTGTGAGTTTTTTGAGGACCTGTGATGAAGTCATGTGCATGTGACCAGACCATGTGCTCCATACCTCAGCTGGGGGAGTGGCTACAGGTATGTAAGGAAGTGTTTGGCACATGGTGAGTGTAGTCTGTTTGAGACTGTGGAGAGTCTCTGAGTGTGTAGTCTGAGACTGAAGAGTCTGTGAGTGTGCTGGGAGTCTGTCAGTGTGGACAGAGCTCCCTGACATCAAGGCTGGATGTCGCACAGACTGCAGAAGTAATGCTGGCGAGCTTGAGCCAGCGGAATGTAAGGTCTTGAAAACCGTGGTGACACTGACCGGGGTCAGAGTGAAGTGAGAAGTGTGGATTGGATACCTCTGAGATTGAGGGATCCGGGAACCTGCGTGGCCAACAGGTGACAGACAGGAGTCTGTGGTGAGATGACCGGGGTCATGAAGACTATGTTCAAGTCGTAAGAAGTATTGGTAAGAAGAGACTGTGTGGCCGATGCTAACAGGTAACGGTCTTGACAACCGTGTTATGCTGGTCGGGATCAGTGAGAAGTATTCGTGAGTGAAAGACTGTATTTTTGTGTCAAGTTTGCTGTAATAAACGAAATGGACTATTGTTTTAACCCTGAGCGTGCCAGTGTCTACCTCTAAGACCAGCAAAGCAAATGATCCCCGTCCACACACAGTGTGGAACGTCACAGGAGACAGTCAGATGCAGTTTCCAAGGCTTTACTCACAATTCAGGTACATGCAGTACAGGTGCCTGCTTGGTGCCATATCATCCAGGTTAGGAGTCCAGCCAACTCCCAGGCAGATGGAGTACACCAGTCCAAAGCTCCCTGTCAGTATATGCCTTCCCTGGCCATCTCACTGTGCTGATTCCCACTCCTTCTTCCTTCCCATCACCTCACAAAGCAGTGTCCCAGTCCGGTAGCTGCGAATCCTGTCGGACAATGTGACCCAGGAGTTTCCTTGATTCTATATAGCTTTCCTTCCCGGAGAAGATGCTTGTGGCTGTGGCTGTGACCCCTAAAGTTGTCACAGCTGTCGGCTTGCTAGCTGAGTCCTGTTGTACGCTCCACTAGTCTAGGGACTGAGTCCCTTCTGCGACCTGGATTCTCCCAGCTGACGTCTGTTAGCCTGGAACGAGCCCCACGGTTAGCCTTCTGCTCAGCCGTGCCTCTGAGAAATCCCTTTTCTCTACAGGGAACCTTCTTTCTTTCTCTCTGTGAGCAGCTCCTCAGGACCTGGAGCCTGCTGCACGTTTCTATCTCTTTCCTTCTCCCCTGCGGGAGAGCTGCCTATGCACGTCTGTCTTCTTCCTCCCCTAAGGGAAGACTCACTCTTACTTCCCTCTAGCTCCTGCTCTGACCCACAAGCTCCACCCAACATCTGACACCATTTGCTAGCTAGAGGCATGCTAGAGGAACTGAGCTAGTGTGTGTGATGGATGCAGTGTTGCCAGAGCCTGGTTTAGTGTCTCCATCTTACCTGAAAGGTGGGATACCACATCTCTGGCTGAGGATGCAGTACCTCTGTCGCGACTGGACCCTCAGGGGCGCCACACTAGCATGCAGAGTGAGGCCAGCAGCGCTGAGGGGCAGGGATCTGCAGCTCCAAAACAAGAAGGAAGAGGCAGTGCGGTGACCAGAGGGAGAAGGCGGGGAACTCTTCCGCAGAGCACTGATACTCATGAATTTCTCCGTCAAAGAGGTAGGTCCCAGTCTGGGACTTTTTTAAAGACAGTTCTGACACTGGCGCAGATGCCTTCCCCATGTGTAATGGGGGCCAGGGTGATAGTCATGGCAAGGGGCTGTTGCTGTTTCGGCACACCCTGACGCTCCGCTACAGAAACATTAGATTCTTTCTGTTGTGTGCTGTGTTTGCAATGTGCTTCACCCACCTGTGGGTCAGGAGTCTCCTCAGAGTGCAAAGTCCCAATTCGTTTCAGCAACACACAAATATTCTCAAAGTCCAGGTTCATTTTCAATAAAACTTTATTCAACTCATTCAGCTTCATTACAGACCCTGTCCAACAGTCTTCATATGTCATGTATTTTCCTTCTGTTAAGCTGTCCCTGTTCCTTCCTATCAACGTGGAATCTGGTACCGTGGTCTCCATTCCCACAACTTTCTGTGTCACCGGACTAGCTTGTCCCTGGTGCTCCCCGTCCACTTTCCCCATCAAAACTACAGCATGCTGCTCCACATCCATGTCGGACCGTAGGTCCCGAACGTCACGGGAGTCACCCAAGAGCTTAACCACTGATTCCCTCAGGCTGTCCAGATCCATTCGTGCTCCGAAGACACACACTTCTCTAACTTCAATTCTTCTCTCTCTCTAACTTCTGGAATCCCCATGCTCATCCTCAGCTAACCCCTCCCACTAGCCAGCTTCCCATTGGCTAACTATTCCTATCTTATCTAATCTGACATCTACTTTACAGTGCCCTCCACTGTCCTAAATGTTAAATAACACTTACTAATGCTAAACCTGACTTCGCCACTATATATCCCTATCTCTATCCCATAAAGGTGCATATACATAACTTGCACAATCTATAAACATAAATACATTAGTCAACACACTAGAATGAAGTCAGATGTTATCATATTACACGGTGCACATGTAAAACATACAAAACGTACTCGGTTTCATTAGGCAGGAATGCACAGGAACACAGGGTCCAAACTAGCCTCCTGCACACCTCCTACACATGCACCTGCCAATACACATTCTGATGCACCATCATCAGGCACTTCCAAATCAATGTCACAGCACAGCGTTCAGCTGTCCATAACCCAGGCCTTGGAATAAAAGAGAATGTTTCCAGCCAACCAAAGGCCCAAACGCTAAACAGGCACCTTTCCAGGCTGCTTGCCGTGGAGATTTTACCATTTAGGCTTGTTGACACTGAGAATTACAGAGCGCATCCACCGCCGGACCCCACACAGCGCTACACTGCTCACAATTAAACATGAAGCTGTACATGCTAACCAGGTGGAAATGGAGGAAGACATGAGACAGGGAGATACTACCCAGCCGCAGCCTTATCTTATCTGCTCAGTGCGGATTGGGTAACAATGAGGTGGAGGCTAAGAAGGAGGAGGAACAGAAGCTGGTTGCATAGCACAATAGAGGCTAGTACCCACACAACCTTCATACCATCTCACTCTGAATGGGTAGGAGAAGGACATGTAGAGTAATCATCATGGTGGAGACAGGGAAGTGTTGGTTTTACGGAGCTTGGTACAGATTTGCAACTTTATGTACCACTGCCTTTCCCGTGGCCCTCACGTTATATTCATCTTTGCCAAAAAAGAGTACTGGCTGTTCACCCTGCTAGACCCACGCTACAAGGAGAACTTTGCATCTCTAATATCTAAGGCGGAGAGGTTTTCTGAAATGGTGCTATACCAGAAGGCCATTGTGGAAAATATGTTGAAAAAATTCTCATCAGACAACGCAATCAGCAGGGGGCAAACTTCCAAAGAGGAGAGGCGAGGGAGACACACAGCAGAGGCATTGGTATACAGTCAAAGGCCTGGGGCAATTTTAGGACACCATCTCAGCGTCCAGGGCCTGATAACCGGGGATTTTTGACAAGGCGGAAAATGTTTTTAAAGATGGTCATCAATACCTAGCTAACCAAACCAGCGTACTCCCTAATTCCTGGACCGTCAATTACTGGATCTGAAAACTGGACACTTGGTATAAGCTGTTTATCTATGCCTTGGAGGTGTTGTGCTGCCATGCTTGTCTTTGTGGGTTTTTAGTGCAGCCGGGGGGTCATAACAGGCAGGCGCTTTCTGCTATCAACAGAGAATACTGACAGGCTCACTCTGATAAAAATGAACAAAGCCTGGAGTAACTCCCATTTTTCCACACCACCAGATGACAGCAGAACTTAAAGTGTTTTTAATGTTCATTTTGTGAATAAGGCTCTCCAGATGTTGCCTTCAAGTGTGTATGGATTACCTCCTTAAAATTTTTTCCTGGATTTGCCCTTTGTGCAAAGTCTTTGTGAGTGTAATAGTACCACAACTACACTTTGTTAATTTTCTTATGAAGCCCTCCACTTGGTTTCTTCAAGGGTGTATGGATGACCCTCCTTATATTTTTTGCTGGCTTTATACTGTGCGCAGAGCTTTTGTGTAGGAGTAGAATAACTACATTTTGTTAACAATATTTGAATGAGGCACTACAGTTGGTGCCTTCAAGAATGTATGGATGACACTGCTTGTAATTTTTGACAGACTTTGCACTTGTGCACAAGTGCATAGCCTTTATGAGTCTAGGAGTAACATTACATGACTATTTAAACATAATGAGGCCCTCCATTATGACTAATGCAGGGTGTATCTGAGACCCTCTTCCATTTCATTTTTGGCAGTTATTGCTTCCTTTGTAAATTACACTGAAATTTCCAATTTTTTAATAAAAAAAGTAAAACGTAATAAAATTAATAAAGAAATTAAATTTTTGTTTACTTGATTTTTCTTTTTAAATTTTGCTTTATATACAAGTAATTATACAGGAATTAGTGTTTCTTAACATTTTTTTTCCCTGTAACCTCCAATTTCTGGTAGATTTTGAATGTTTTATTGTCGGTCCTTAAAATGGAGCAAAAGAGTTGACACCATTGTTCTCAGCAGCGATCTTGGAGTCAGAGATGCTTCCCGGGATCTTAAGGGTATGCCACACTAAATAACATCGCTAACGGGATCGCTGAAAAAGTCACTATTTAGCGATCCCGTTAGCGATGTTGTTGTGTGCGGCATCTACCAGCGACGTGGCCCCTGCTGAGATCCTGCTGTGATCTCGCTCGTCGCTGGAATCGTTCCGGACCCTATTTTATCGTCGGCGCCCCCGCTGGGTAAGTATTATCGCTGAGTGTGGCACCTTTCCTTAGCGATTTAGCGGTACTTTTGTACCGCTAAAGTCGTTAAGGAGATCGCTAACCGCGATAGCGTCCTTAACGACATCGCTAAGTTAAGCCGCTATCAGCGATATAGAAACAATCCCGCTAGCGATCGCATTAGTATGCGTCGTTATCGTTATCGCTAGCGGGATTGTTTAGTGTGGCAGTACCTTTACCCATGCTGTTCTCCTTCCATTCAGCACTTTTTCCATCCATTTCAACACTTTCACTACCCCCAGATCTTCTTGGAGGATCTGCCGGAAAAATGCTCGGATATCCCATTGACTCTCATTATACTCATTACTCGAAACGAGCATCAGAGCATTAGGAATTGCTAGGTTCGAATAACGAGCATCTGAGGATTTTATTGCTTGTTCATTTCTATATGTAACGTCTTTAATCAGCTAAATTGTCCATAGGACCCCATAGCAATTTGGGGCAAATCAGTTTCTCTAACCTTGCACAGTCAGTTTTATCTGCTGGCTCGTTAGATAAGACCAAGATTCAAGATTCAAGATTCAAAGAAGCTTTATTGGCAGGACTAAATACACATTAGTTTTGCCAAAGCAAGTGTACAGACCAGATCTTACAACATTTATCTGTAGCTCATAAATTACTGCTAGAGCCAAGACTGGACTAGGATATCACTGTACATCACACACTAATGTCCTTTATTACATCGGACAAAGTGCACTGATAGCTAAGACTCTCCTGTATAGTAACAAGGTGCAGTCTGCATTCAGAGCCTGCCAGTATGCCATATAGTGCCCATCGACTATGGCTCCTCTCTATCACAACATATGTGCATGCTAAGCAAAATAATGCTGGCACGCATACCAGTCTCCAACAGACGTACTCAGCAGCAGAGCCTAATTAATGCCTATTCTGGCCCAGTCAGACGGCTGTAAACATTAGACCGAAATCTGCAGCAATTTTCGGACTGGCCGGCAGGTCTTCTGACACGAGTGGGACAGCTGTATATATTTCTATGAAGCTGTCACGCTCACCTTAGTCCTATTTATACAGCCGTCTAAGGCCTCTTTCACACTTCAGTCGTACGACGTCAGTCAAAATCCGCCCTTTTTTTTAAACAGCGGATCCGCCATTTTTTTGGCGGATCCGCTGTTTTCCAATAGACTTGTATTAGTGACGTATCGCGACGGATGGTTGTCCGTTCCATCCGTTCTTTGACGGATCCCCAATATTTTGGCGTCCGCTGTCTGGACTAGACGGACATTGTAACGTTTTTTGTCTGCGTCGAAATGGCGGATGGCAGCGGATCGCGACGGATCCGTCGTGTCCGCCAAATTTCTACAATGGGCGCCTATGGGCGATGGATCCGTCGCCATCCGTCATTTGACGGATTCCCCCGACGGATCCGTCTTTTTGGACTGAGCATGCTCCAAATGTTGGATACTTTTCCAGACAGCCCCAAAACAATATAAACCTGCCAGGTGTGCCTCATTTCTCATTATGCCACACATCACGACTCTGCCAGCAAGCATCAAGACCCTGCCAGCAAGTATCAAGACCCTGCCTGCCTGCCAGCTAGCCAGCCAGAGATATTGGTTGCCAGCCCAGCCGACTCCTGCCAGCCAGTCAGTGTGAGTCATGCCATCATGTGTGATTGCAGCATGTTTGAGTGTGTGTTCTGCATTATCTTATTTTCTTTCATACTGTACTTATATTTCCAACATGTTTGTTTTCATAATGTACTAGTATTTTCAAGTGTGTGCGTGTGCGTGCGTGTGTGTGTGTACGTGTGTGTTCGTGTCAAGGCATGTGTATTTTGTTTCTTTTAATTTAAAGGGAGTCTGTCACCCCATTTTTGCCCTATGAGATAGGGCCACCGCCATCAGGAGCTTATCTACAGCATTCTGTAATGCTGTAGATAAGCCCCCGATGTCACCTGAAAGTGAAGAAAAATGAGTTATATTATACTCACCCAGGGGCGTTCCGTCATCCGGTCGGGTCCGATGGGTGTCGCAGTCTGGTCCGGGGCCTCCCATCTTGTAGCGAAGCCGCCTCTTCTTTCCGTCCCGTCGCGGCTCCTGCGCAGGCGCACTGCTCTGCCCTGGTGAGGGCAGAGCAGAGTAATGCAGTGAGCAGGCGCCCGACCTCTCTGACCTTTCCCGGCGCGTGCGCACTGCAGTACTCTGCTCTGCCCTCACCAGGGCAGAGCAGTGCGCCTGCGCAGGAGCCGCAATGGGACGGAAAGAAGAGGCCGGCTTCGCTACAAAACCACATTCAAGAAGTTTATTAAAGGGAATCTGTCACCCCATTTTTGCCCTATGAGATAGGGCCACCCCCATCAGGGGCTTATCTACAGCATTCTGTAATGATGTAGATAAGCCCCCGATGTCACCTGAAAGAGAAGAAAAACGAGTTATATTATACTCACCCAGGTGCGTTCCGCCGTCCGGTCCGGGGCCTCCCATCTTGTAGCGAAGCTGGCCTCTTCTTTCCGTCCTGTCCGGCTCCTGCGCAGGCGCACTGCTCTGCCCTGGTGAGGGCAGAGCAGAGTACTGCAGTGCGCAGGCACCGGGAAAGGTCAGAGAGGTCCGGTGACGGAACGTAAAGAAGAGGCCGGCTTCGCTACAAGATGGGAGGCCCAGACCGGACGGCGTAACGCCCCTGGGTGAGTATAATATAACTCGTTTTTCTTCACTTTCAGGTGACATCGGGGGCTTATCTACAGCATTCCAGAATGCTGTAGATAAGCCCCTGATGGCTGTGGCCCTATCTCATAGGGCAAAAATGGGGTGACAGTTTCCCTTTAATGTAACTCTATTTAAAATAAAGAGCAGTGCAGCTCCTACTTGACCCAACAAAAAAAATTACAATAAAAACAGTGTACAAAAACTGTTCGTAGTTAATTTCAAAGGTTACTTGTGTTATTATTGGTATACCACACAGGGTATACATAGGTGTTTTGGTTTCAAAATGTGGATATAAAATACAGAATGTGTATGCAAAGATTACTACAGGAATTGAGGCTATCCATTTTCTTCTACTGCATGACAAAATATATTTTCAAATGGGGGGTAGGTATCTAAAGTTGGAAGGAGGGTTGGTGTTTAGAAGCTATGATTATTTTTTTTTGTTGTTTTTTTGGGTGGGGGTGAAACAGGGGGTGGAGGGTTCTGTAGCTTGCGCATTGGGTACATCAAGATTAAAGGATGTAAAAGACGGCGTTGGAAAACCACGCAAATAATCTTTTTATTATTTTTTGGTATCATAGGTTTAAGTGTCTTTATACTTGCAGATTATTGGAAGGACCCAGTCAGGCCCCTAATAGGACCCAATCAGGCCCAAGTGTCTACAGGCAGGCCCAAGTGTCTACAGCTAGACCCAAGTGTCTACAGCCAGGCCCAAGTGTCAAGTTCTGATGTAAGTATATTGGCCAGAAAGCTTTATTATCCTTTGTATAGTAGCTTAACAAGTGTCTACTCTTTATACTTGCAGATTATTGGAAGGACACAGCCAGGCCCAAGTGTCTACAGCCAGGCCCAAGTGTCAAGTTATGATGTAAGTATGTTGACCAGAAAGCTTTATTATCCTTTGTATAGTAGCTTAACAAGTGTCTTTATACTTGCAGATTATTGGAAGGACCCAGCCAGGCCCAAGTGTCTACAGCCAGGCCCAAGTGTCTAAAGCCAGGCCCAAGTGTCAAGTTCTGATGTAAGTATATTGGCCAGAAAGCTTTATTATCCTTTGTATAGTAGCTTAACAAGTGTCTTTATACTTGCAGATTATTGGAAGGACCCAGCCAGGCCCAAGTGTCTACAGCCAGGCCCAAGTGTCTACAGCCAGGCCACAAATTCATCAGTAATGTCGTCTTCTGGGAGCCCCCAGTCACAGCGTCGGCGAACTGAGGTAATTTTTTTTTTCTCTGATGGTAACATTATTTGCAAATCTATATGCATGTATTCTGTTTTCACAGGAAGCTGAAGCAGAGGGGCTTCCAGAAGGAGACGGGCAGTGTGGAGAAATACCACGAGTGGGCGCGCAGAGTGTTGCACAGACAGATCCTCACATACATCACATTATTACCCAACACAAACATTGATCACAGCACACACAAAACATATACCTCCATTCTAAGCGCATAATATTTTTTTTTTTTTTTTATAGTCTTCACAATCAAGGTCTCGGCCTAGAGTTCCTCCAAGGACCTCCCATGGTCGTCGGCATGTTCGTCACGGCGGTCAGCTAGTAAGTACACTTTTTTAGTTTTGTGCTTTTATAATTTTTCTACTTCAGGTTGCTGAATATTATTATTATTTTTTTTATTTGTTTCCACAGGCTTCACAGCGTGCTCCCGATCCAGATGTTGAGGAGGGAGGAATTGATGTGGACACTCTCATCAAAGAGGTCCAAGATCGGGAGGCGCTTTGGAATATGGCTGACCGCCGCCATGCTGACCAAGTAATCACCCGACGGCTATGGGAGGAAGTAAGCATCGTGGTGATTGAGAACTGGGAGGAACTCGACGCTTGGGACCAGGATAATGCGCGTAAGTATTCACAGTTCAGTAAGTTATGTTGCAGAATGTAATGTGTTGTATACTAAAACAAATTTTTGATTTTACTTTTCAGGTGACAGGATTATCACATGGTGGCGGTCACTCAGGGATCGCTTCAAGAGGGAATTCAACAAGGAGATGCAGGCCCCGAGTGGATCGGGAGGATGCAGGAGCAGGTATAAATACACCAGAGCCCTGTCATTCCTCCGGTCAATGATGGTCAGCAGAAGGTAAATATTTCACACCCCATTTATGTATCAAAAATGTTTTACGTGTGTAACCTTAGTTTATAATTTCAGCAAGGGCAATGTAATATCAAAATATTAATATTTTTTTTTGTTTGTTTTTCTTTGACAGCACTGTCTGCAGCACTCGGGAGCCTGCTTCTGAGTTGGTCCCCTCTGGAGCGATCTCTCAGGAGTCCGCCACCGGGGACCACGTCGAAAGACCCGACCCCTCTGCACCTTCCCTCTTGTCTGGTACCTCCGCCCCATCCACCAGCGCTGGAGTAGCAGGGCAGACTTTGTCACATGAAGCTGCAGGTGATGCGTTAGAGTTCCCTTTACGCCACCCCGCTGACACTGCCGCCACATCTAGACCACCTTTGTGGTCTGGACAGCAGCGCCAGAGAGGTCAGGAAAGGAGTTATGCGCCTGAGTTTTTACATCTGAATGCATCTGTGGAGCCCAGCTGTGCTAGGATTCCCACATCTCCTGGAAGGGTGCACTGAAGGATTTAACCACTAGAGGTCCCAATGCATACATACACCTTCACCCTTCCCCTAAGACCACCAGAGGGAGCCGGATAGGTATAAAAAAGGAGGGTGAAGATAGGAAGAGAGTTCAGATCTGATCTGAGAAGAGATTTGAGAGACTGCAGAGTAGTGCAGCTCAGCAGAGTGGAGTCATTCTGCAGTGCAGTGCAGTTCAAGTTCAGTTCAGTAAAGTGGAGTCTGGTAGAGTGGAACAGAATCCATTCCAGTCTAGTCAGAGCTGAGACAAGTGAGTAGTCTGCAGACAGAGCAGACGAGTGGAGTTTGCAGTGAGGGACTCCATAGCTCAAGTTGAGAGCTGGGAGCGTGCCGATGCTCTGAGAGCGGCCCACTAACTGCCAGTGTGTGTAATCGTGTGAGGGCCCGAGTAGGCCGAAGGCAAGTGGAAAGAGAAGTAAAAGAGGCAGAGGAGCCTTAATAGCTCACCTCAACAAGTATTTACCGGACGCCGGGGTCCGAGCCTATAGGGATCTCCACGACCCATTAGGAGAACGCCGGAGTTCCTGGAGGACTACAGGTCCCAGGATCACCACAGAGCTGATACGTAACTGGGCCAGGAGGACGGGGTCAGGCAGTGCACTGCCAGCAGGGACTGTGTACTTCAAGAAAAGGTTCAACCACAAGGTCAGCCAGGTGCAGGATGGAGACTAAGTTAGTCCCAGCTACATGCAGGCCAGGACTTCATTACAGAAAGGCAAGGAACAGGAGGCCATACACCTACTCAGTGGGAGAATCTGGATGTGCACCCTTCACCCAACAGTGCTCCGGGATGTGCCTGTAACATCTTCAGTAAAGGTACCAAAGTGACATGTGTGTGTGTCCCTCTTCTTACCCCTAACTGCCGGGTTCCCCTCCGTCCTGCATCCCTACATATCTATCTGCCCTGAAGGACTCAGCCTCACCTGTGGGAGGCCTAACACCTATAGCTGCACAACACCAACCCTTCAGTGGATCTGCACTGCAGCGCTGGTCACCCTGACCGGGTACCACAGGTGGCGTCACAAATCCCCATACCAACATTCAATTCCCCTGTGAATATCCCACCTTAAGGGTGAGCGCCCAGGGCCATGGACTGAGCTGTGTTGCCGTGACATCGCCCCATAGAAGTGAATGGGCTCGGATCCGAGTACCCCCATGACCCTGGGTGGGCGGCTCACATCCTTTAAAAACACGATCAGACTTTTAAATGATCAAGTATCTGCTGGGTTCAGTCTGTTGAGCAAAAACATACTTGAACTCAGCAGTCGTATTGAAAGGATGCAGTCAGATGCAAACTTGTCGCCAAGACACTGCTTTTTTCAGTCAGTACTCAGGCACATGGAAAATCTAACTCCTGACCTGCAGATGCATGTGATGCAAGGCTGTCACACTGCTCTAGCGCAGGCAGTGTCTCAAGCCCATCCACCTACCCAGCAAATTCCACCTCAACCTGCCTTCCATCCAGCTGCCGTCCATCCAGCTGCCGTCCATCCAGCTGCCGGCCATCCTCCTACCACTCCTTCGCCATTCCAGCCTTCCCGTTCCATTATTCCCAGTATTTTAGTTCACCCTTTCAGTGTTCACCCTTAACTTCACTGTACCTCATCTCACCAACACCTTCACCGCTCCTCCCACAAAACACATCTGCCCCTCAACTCCCTGCCCAACCTCATGTTTTTACCACCACTGTTATGTTACGGTAGCTGAGGAGTGCAGGTAAAAAAGGAAATACACCAGAGCAGTTGGAATCTATGAGATTGCAGTACCCTGACTAACCACCGCAACTAGAGGCAGCCGTGGAGCGTTCCTACGATGGTCCTAGACGCCTCGTCACAGCCTGAGAAACTAACTACACCTAAAGATAGAAATAGGAAAGCTATCTGCCCCGGAGCAGAACCCCAAAGATAATAGAAAGCCCCCAAACATGTAATGGCGGTTAGACAAGAGGAAATACTGACACAGAAAGAAAATAGTATGAGCAAACGCTGGGGCCCAAACTATCTAAATAGAAAAGGATAGGAAGGGTACTTACTGCAATCCCAGAAAACCCTGAAAAACACCAACTCCACTAATTTCAAAATCACCTGAGATCACACGACCTCTACCACCTAAATTAGTTCTCTGGTGTAACAAAAACAGCAGCCACTGAAAAAACTGCAAAAAGCAAAAGTACAAAACACAGTGGCTGGACTAAACTGAGAGGGCAAAAGCCCCGGAGGGGACCCAGAAGGCCCCCACAGAAGTGCAGGACAAAATGCAAAAATATAGCAAAAACACAAAATAAGAAATTGTCTTATCTGATAGCAGGAGATGCAGACACGACACAGCAGGCTACAAGGGAAACTGGAAAGAAGGATTCAGACCAGAACAATTGATCACCGGCAACCTTGATGGGAAAATGATTCCCTTAAATAAGACCAATCAGTAACACCTGATTCCCAATCCTCACTAGTACCGCTTGTAACCACCAGAGGGAGCCTCTGTTCAGAACTCATCTCAAACCCATTCACAACAGTACCCCCCCCTTGAGGAGGGGTCACCGAACCCTCATTTGAGCAACCAGGTCGGTCAGGATGAGTTCTATGATACGCACGGATAAGTCTCCTAGCATGGATGTCCGAAGCAAACACCCAAGAATTATCTTCCTGACCATAACCTCTCCATTTAACCAAATACTGGAGTCTTCGTCTAGAAAAACGAGAATCCAATATTTTCTCAACCACATACTCCAGATTGCCCTCAACCAAAACAGGGTCAGGAGGCACAGCAGCAGGAACCACTGGCTCAACAAACCTCTTCAACAAGGACTTGTGGAACACGTTATGGATCTTAAATGTCCCTGGAAGAAGCAAACGAAAAGAAACAGGATTAATAATCTCCATGATCTTATAAGGTCCAATGAACCTAGGCTTAAATTTAGGAGATGCTACTCTCATAGGAATATTCTTTGAGGACAACCAGACCAAGTCCCCCACTTTAAACCGAGGACCATCAGTCCTATGCCGGTTAGCAAACCGCTGGGCCTTCTCCTGAGAGAGGGACAACCTCTCCACTACCTGGTCCCAAATCTGCTGCATACGCTCAACAACAGAGTCAACACCTGGACAGACAGAAGCCTCCGTCTGTCCTGAAGAAAATCGAGGGTGAAACCCAGAATTACAGAAAAACGGAGACATCAAAGTGGCAGAGCTAGCCCTATTATTAAGAGCAAACTCAGCCAAAGGCAAAAAAGAGACCCAGTCATCCTGATCAGCAGACACAAAGCATCTTAGATAAGTCTCCAATGTCTGGTTTGTTCTCTCAGTTTGACCATTGGTCTGAGGATGAAATGCCGAGGAGAAAGACAATTGAACACCCAGTTTAGAACAAAAAGTCCTCCAAAATCTGGAAACAAACTGGACTCCTCTGTCAGACACAATGTTCTCAGGAATGCCGTGTAAACGAACCACGTGCTGAAGGAACAACGGCACCAATTCAGAGGAGGAAGGCAACTTAGGTAATGGCACAAGATGTATCATTTTGGAAAACCTATCACAAATTACCCAGATGGTGGTCATTCTCTGAGAAACAGGAAGATCGGAAATGAAATCCATAGAGATATGGGTCCATGGTCTCTTGGGCACAGGCAATGGCATCAACAAACCACTAGAGCGAGAGCAAGGCTTGGAGCGAGAGCAAGTCCCGCAGGACTGCACAAATTCCCTGACATCGCGAGACAAGGTAGGCCACCAAAAGGACCGACTAACCAAGTCTCTGGTACCAAAAATTCGGGATGCCCAGCCAATGCGGAACAATGAATCTCAGACATCACACTCTTTTTCCATTGGTCCGGGACAAACAATTTTCCAACAGGGCAGCGCTCGGGCCTATCCTCCTGACACCCCTCCAGAGCAAGTCTCAAATTGGGCGAGATGGCGGAAAGAACTACACCCTCCTTCAAAATAACAGAGGGATCAGATAGCTCAGGAGAGTCCGCAAGGAAACTCCTCGAGAGGGCATCCGCCTTAACATTCTTAGTGCCAGGAAGAAAGGAAACCACAAAATTAAAACGTGTGAAAAACAAGGCCCACCTGGCCTGTCTAGGATTGAGTCGCTTGGCAGATTCCAGATAGACCAGATTCTTATGGTCCGTAAGGACCACCACCTGATGTTTGGCTCCCTCCAGCCAATGTCTCCACTCTTCAAAAGCCCACTTCATGGCCAATAACTCCCGATTACCCACGTCATAATTACGTTCAGTAGGAGAAAATTTTCGAGAGAAAAAGGCACAAGGGTTACTTTTAGAGGTCTCTTGATCTTTTTGGGACAAAACGGCACCTGCCCCAATTTCAGAGGCATCAACCTCCACCTGAAATGGCAGAGAAACATCAGGCTGCCGTAGAACAGGAGCAGAAGTGAATCTCTGCTTAAGTTCCTGAAACGCAGAGACTGCCTCAGGAGGCCAATTCACCACATCAGAACCCTTTCTGGTCAAATCAGTTAATGGTTTAACAATAACAGAGAAATTACCAATAAATTTACGATAAAAATTGGCAAAACCCAAAAATCTCTGAAGAGCCTTTAATGAAGTAGGTTGGACCCAATCACAGATGGCCTGAACCTTGACCGGGTCCATTTCAATAACAGATGGGGACAAAATGAATCCCAGAAATGAGATCTTCTGTACGCCAAAAAGACACTTTGATCCCTTCACATACAGAGCATTCTCTCTCAAAATCTGGAATACAGTTCGAACATGTTTCACATGAGAGTCCCAGTCATTAGAAAAAATCAAGATATCATCCAAATAAACAATCAGAAACTTGTCCACAAAATCCCTGAAAATGTCATTCATGAAGGACTGGAAGACGGAAGGAGCATTAGTGAGCCCAAAGGGCATCACAAGGTACTCAAAATGCCCTTCAGGGGTGTTAAATGCCGTCTTCCATTCATCCCCGTGCTTAATGCGAATAAGGTTATACGCCCCCCTGAGGTCAAGCTTGGTAAACCAAGTAGCGTTTTTCACCCTGGAAAACAGGTCAGAAATCAAGGGTAACGGGTATTGATATTTCACAGTAATATTGTTCAAGAGACGATAATCAATACACGGCCTTAATGAACCATCTTTTTTGGCCACAAAGAAAAAACCGGCACCTAAGGGTGAAGAGGATGGTCTGATATGACCCTTCTCCAATGATTCCTTGATATAAGACCGCATAGCGTCATGTTCAGGTACAGACAAGTTAGAAAGGCGACCCTTAGGGAATTTACTACCTGGCACTAATTCAATAGCGCAGTCATAGCTCCTATGGGGAGGTAAGGATGCAGATTTACTTTCGCTAAACACATCAGAAAAATCAAACAAAAAGTCAGGAACATCCTCAGCCTGGGGGGAGGCAGAAAAAACAGGAGTGTTGGTATTAACACATTGGCAGCCCCAACTGGTTACAGACACAGATTTCCAATCCAAAACAGGATTATGAGACTGTAACCAAGGGAAACCCAGCACGATAATGTCATGCAGATTATATAGAACCAAAAATTTGCAGCACTCCTGGTGATCAGGTTCAACCCTCATTATCACCTGAGTAGAAAACTGGGGTTTATTCTCAGCCAAAGGGGTAGAATCGATCCCCAGTAGGGGAATAGACTTCTGTAGGGGTATCAAGGGAAATCCACAACGTTTAGCAAAATCATAATCCATCAGGTTAATAGCTGCTCCAGAATCAACGAAAGCCTGAGCAGAAAATGAGGACAGAGAGCATATCAGAGTGACAGTTAATAAAAAACTTAGTCTGAACACTACCCAAGACAACTGAGCGTGCAAAACAGTATAACAGCGTCATCAAGCCCTGATTTAATGCCAACAAGGCTTTTTCAGCTTGATCAGTGACATTAGGCTCATCGTACAATAACCCCAAAGCCTGAAAAAATGCATCAACATCACTCAAAACAGGACCCCAGGGTCCGGGGAAAAAACCCCCAATCCTGAGGATCGCCGCGCAGGGAGAGAGAAACAATTAACCTCCCTGCGCTTGCGTTTCCTGAGGACTTAGTTTTTAAGGGCAAAAAAAAAATTTACAATTATTTTTGAAATTCTGAAACTTAGCTCGATCCCCTAAAAAAACAAATCTGGCATGGGGATCCTAGGTTCCACAACGGGAACCTAGCAAGAATATGCAGCAATACTCCGAACCCATGGCAAGCTGACCACAGGGCCCGGGGGACAACTGTGCAAACTCCATTGGGAAAAAAGATCCTCCCCACCCCAGAGATACAGAGGGAAAAAAAAAAAAAAAAAATGCAACAAACAGAAAAATACTCTGAAAACCCCTTTTCTTCCTTCAAAAAATTTTTCCCTTCTGTGGTACCAAACAAATTTTTTATGGCCGGTGATACTGTTTATGTTACGGTAGCTGAGGAGTGCAGGTAAAAAAAGAAATACACCAGAGCAGTTTGGAATCTATGAATTGGCAGTTCCCTGACTAACCACCGCAACTAAGGCAGCCGGGGAGCGTTCCTACGATGGTCCTAGACGCCTCGTCACAGCCTGAGAAACTAACTAAAACCAAAGTTTAGAAATAGGAAAGCTATCTGCCCCGGAGCAAAACCCCCCAAAAGATAATAGAAAGCCCCAAACATGTAATGGCGGTTAGACAAGAGGAAATACTGACACAGAAAGAAAAAGTAATAAAGCAAAACCTGGGGCCCAAACTATCTAAATAGAAAAGGTAGGAAGGGTACTTACTGCAACCCAGAAAAACCCTGAAAAACACCAACTCCCAAATTTCAAAATCACCTGAGACCCACACGACCTCTACCACCAAAATTATTCTCTGGTGTAACAAAAACAGCAGCCCTGAAAAAACTGCAAAAAGCAAAAGTAAAAAACCCCATTGGCTGGCCCAAACTGAGGGGGGCAAAAGCCCCCGGAGGGGACCCAGAAAGGCCCCCCCCAGAAGTGCAGGACAAAAGCAAAAATATAGCAAAAAACAAAATAAGAAATTGGTCTTACTGATAGCAGGAGATGCAACACGACACAACCCAGGCTACAAGGGAAACTGGAAAGAAGGATTCAGACCAGAACAATTATCACCCGGCAACCTTGATGGGGAAAATGATTCCCTTAAATAAGACCAATAAATAACACCTGATTCCCAATCCTCACTAGTACCGCTTTGAAAACCCCAGGGACCCCCGTTCAAACTCATCTAAAAACCCATTCACAACACACCATTTTCCCTTTGTGACCCCTACCCAACCTGGTGTTCCATCCCCCACTATCGACGTGGTCCGCCCTGTCAGCCCCCCGCTACAAATCTCCACCCAACATACACAAATCTGTGAATTTATGAATAAAGTGCTGTGAATTTATCTGTTTTTTTCAAGACGCTATTGTCTATAATCCAACAAAAGGATAAAAAGTTTTTTGTAATAATAAATATTTATTTCGGTTGAAAACAATTTTATTGTCTTTGTATTTTTTTTAAGTGATAAAGTGTAAAAACGTTTAAAAGGAAACAAACACAACTTGAGAAAAGGTACCAGATTAGGGTAAAGATAATACTGAAATAGTGGTAAAGGAAAAAAAGTTTAAATGTTAGTAAATTGTGGTAAGATCCAAACATTACAGATTTGTGGTAAAAACCCAAAAGTATGGTATAGTTAGAAAAAAAAAAACAAATTTAAAAAACCCTGTCATACTGCCAGTCAACTGTTCCTTTCAGGTGACATGAAGTAGTCCGCAAACTTGTCCCGCATTCTGGAAAGAGGCGGGTTTCTCCGAAAACTGATATTGTTGTAATCCTCAAAGGTGGTCTCGGACACTTTTCATCCATGGAAACATTTCTTTGGATAGTACAAAATTGTGGAGGACCACACAAGCCTTCCAAAATCATCAACAGTCTCAGTTTGAGTTTTTATTGCGGTCAGCAGCACTCTCAATTTTTGGGAGTTGAAGCCACATTCCACGACTCTTTGGGCTCTTTCAAATGATAGTTAAAGATTTGTTTCTTTTTGTGTCAAGCCTGACTTCCATAGGGTTTCAGCAAGTGCAGTGAGAGTTTTATGGCCTCATCTCGCACACACACAAATGGCAATGCGGGCCGAGGTTCCGGAGTGTCCTTGGAGGGGAAAGTCCCAAAAGTATCTCCATATAACTACGTCCCCATCGCGACCCTCTTTTTAAAGACCTGGGAGATTTTCCTGAAAATTATATGCAATCCCAGCCACCCTCCTGTGTTGGCTCTGGGATGTATTCTCACTGCAAAAAACCCACAATGCCTGGTATCTTTCACAATCCCGGAGATAGTGGAAAAATTCCAAGCCTGTATTGGTAATGTAAAAAGAGGAAAAGGATTCTCCAGTTGCAAGGAATCTGTAAAAAGGAAAAGAAATAATAAATTTAAAAAAACCAGCAACAATCATACATTATACGCTTGGAAAATTAGGAAAAAAAAAAAAAACAATGCTTACCGAATTGTCACCATCAGACGCTCTGCTGGGGATATTGCAAACTGCAAATAGGTATCTTTTTTCCTTATTTGTTCTCCAATCCGTTTCCACCAAAAACTCAAAATTGGCAGCTCTCAATTCGCACAAAGTTGAAAAACTTTTCCGGGTTTTGCCTCAATTCCATGTATAGTGTGGAAATAACACCCCACATTGTCATACGCCTTGCATTTATCAGATGGTTCCACATACGTCTCTGGCCGCCGACGCAGGATACGCTGTCTGGCTTCCTCCTTCTCCCAAACAATTCTTGTCAACTGATTAGCCTCCAATGCAAAATCCGCACATATCTCGCAATATTTGACAAAATTCCCTCTACTCTTCCACTTGCTATACAACCTTTCAAATAATATGGTGTAAAAACACCCTATTTATAGTTTCAACGTAGTTTACAGTAGCCAATCACGGAACAGAGTAGTTTCCCAGTAGCCAATCACGTTGAAGATCCCCCATGTGAAAAACGGATCCATCAAAAAACGGATCAAACGGATGAAAAAACGGATGTGACTGAGCGAACGGACCCGTTTTTTTTGGACGGATCTGATATACGGATCCGCCGAAAAAACGGATCCGTTCACTCGTATTCACTATTTTTGACGGATCTGTCGATCCGTGACGATGTCGGATTCTAACTGACGTCATACGACTGAAGTGTGAAAGAGGCCTAACTGCACTCTTAGAGCCAGCCATGACTTTCTGCACACAGGTAGCCTTTAATCACTCCAACTAAGTTCCGATTTACATTGTCAGTTTCTTGTACATATTCTGGTTTTGCTCACCAGCCATCGACTGAATGCCAGAAACTTCTAATTATTGAGAAGATGTAGGGAGGTGGCGGAGAACCTCGTTGCTTCCCCTCTCTCCTAGGTGCTGATCCTGTGCACTTTATGCGGTACCCCCCGATGGTGTACCTGTTTTTAATGTCTTAGTGTCTTGTTGTGCTCATGTACTGTGCTTATTATGCTGCATTATTGTAATGTAGGGTGCTGTGTACAGTCATGGCCAAAAGTTTTGAGAATGACACAAATATTAATTTTTACAAAGTCTACTGCTTCACTTTTTCTAATGGCAATTTGCATATACTCCAGAATGTTTATAAAGAGTGATCAGCTTTAACAGCAATTACTTGCAAAGTCAATATTTGGCTAGAAAATGAACTTTATCCCCAAAACACATTTCAAATCATTGCAGCCCTGCCTTAAAAGGACCAGCTAACCTCTTTTCAGTGATTGCTCCATTAAAAACAGGTGTGGGTGTTGATGAGGACATGGCTGGAGATCAATCTGTCATGATTAAGTAAGAATGACACCACTGGACACTTTAAAAGGAGGCTGGTGCTTGGCATCATTGTTTCTCTTCTGTTAACCATGGTTATCTCTAAAGAAACACGTGCAGTCATCATTGCAATGCACAAAAATGGCCTAACAGGGAAGAGTATCGCAGCTAGAAAGATTGCACCTCAGTCAACAATCTATCGCATCATCAAGAACTTCAAGGAGAGAGGTTCAATTGTTGCCAAAAAGGCTTCAGGGCACCCAGAAAAAGACAGCAAGCACCAGGACCGTCTCTTATAAGTGTTTCAGCTGCGGGATCGGGCTACCAGCAGTGCAGAGCTTGCTCAGGAATGGCAGCAGGCAGGTGTGAGTGCATCTGCACGCACTGTGAGGCGGAGACTCTTGGAGCAAGGCCTGGTCTCAAGGAGGGCAGCAAAGAAGCCACTTCTCTCCAGAAAAAACATCATGGACAGAAATGATATTCTGCAAAAGGTACAGGCAGTGGATGCTGAGGACTGGGGTAAAGTTATTTTCTCTGATGAATCCCCTTTTTGATTGTTTGGGACATCAGGAAAACGCCTCATTCGGAGAAGACAAGGTGAGCGCTACCACCAGTCTTGTCTCATGCCAACTGTTAAGCATGCTGAAACCATTCATGTGTGGGGTTGCTTCTCAGCCAAGGGAATCGGCTCTCTCAAGTCTTGCCTAAAAACACAGCCATGAATAAAGAATGGTACCAGAATGTCCTCCAAGAGCAACTTCTCCCAACCCTCCAAGAGCAGTTTGGCGACAAAAAATGCCTTTTCCAGCATGATGGAGCACCTTGCCATAAAGCAAAGGTGATAACTAAATGGCTCAGGGAACAAAACAAGATTTTGGGTCCATGGCCTGGAAACTCCCCAGATCTTAATCCCATTGAGAACTTGTGGTCAATCATCAAGAGACAGGTGGACAAACAAAAACCTAAAATTCTGACAAAATGAAAGCATTGATTGTGCAAGAATGGACTGCTATCAGTCAGGATTTGGTCCAGAAGTTGACTGAGAGCATGCCAGGGAGAATTGCAGAGGTCCTGAAGAAGAAGGGTCAACACTGCAAATATTGACTTGCTGCATTAACTCATTCTAACTGTCAATATAAGCTTTTGTTACTCATATGTTTGCAATTATTATATTTCTGTCTGTGATAAAAAACATCTGTCAAACACACATAAAAACCAGAGGGCAGCAGATCATGTGAAAATATAATATTTGTGTCATTCTCAAAACTTTTGGCCATGACTGTATGCTGTGTTTCATATGTTGTGTCATTGTTACTGTGTAATGACTATAGTGCAGGGTTAGACAAAAAAACCTGACTGGCACATCTAGACTAATGTGAACTAGGTGCAAACCAAGGGAAGCTACCCCCATGTAAAACATAGAAAAAAAGGCTGCACTCAAGCATACTAAAGCATGACAACATGGAATATATGAAATTTTAGAATAGCAATATGGCTTTGGAATATAAGGAAAAATTTGAGACGCTTAGTATAAACATTTGGCCAAACATTTTAAAGCCCACCAACCATCGTCAAGGTGGTCTCATTTCTGGTGAGTCCCTGACCTAATGTGAACATACCTCTATTAGGCTGATATCTGAATTTCTGGGTGAATATGCACCTCTGTCAGTAATGCCTGCATTTATGGGTAAAAGTAGGGACCTGGTGTAATTAAAAATCACCACCTGGTGGGGGCGGAGTGCTCGGTCAGCAAGCTAACATTCAATAGACAAAAAAACCTGACTGGCACATCTAGACTAATGTGAACTAGGTGCAAACCAAGGGAAGCTACCCCCATGTAAAACATAGAAAAAAAGGCTGCACTCAAGCATACAAAAGCATGACAACATGGAATATATGAAATTTAGAATAGCAATATGGCTTTGGAATATAAGGAAAAATTTGAGACGCTTAGTATAAACATTTGGCCAAACATTTTAAAGCCCACCAACCATCGTCAAGGTGGTCTCATTTCTGGTGAGTCCCTGACCTAATGTGAACATACCTCTATTAGGCTGATATCTGAATTTCTGGGTGAATATGCACCTCTGTCAGTAATGCCTGCATTTATGGGTAAAGTAGGGACCTGGTGTAATTAAAATCACCACCTGGTGGGGGCGGAGTGCTCGGTCAGCAAGCTAACATTCAATAGACAAAAAAAAAAAACCTGACTGGCACATCTAGACTAATGTGAACTAGGTGCAAACCAAGGGAAGCTACCCCCATGTAAAACATAGAAAAAAAGGCTGCACTCAAGCATACTAAAGCATGACAACATGGAATATATGAAATTTAGAATAGCAATATGGCTTTGGAATATAAGGAAAAATTTGAGACGCTTAGTATAACATTTGGCCAAACATTTTAAAGCCCACCAACCATCGTCAAGGTGGTCTCATTTCTGGTGAGTCCCTGACCTAATGTGAACATACCTCTATTAGGCTGATATCTGAATTTCTGGGTGAATATGCACCTCTGTCAGTAATGCCTGCATTTATGGGTAAAGTAGGGACCTGGTGTAATTAAAATCACCACCTAGTTGGGGCGGAGTGCTCGGTCAGCAAGCTAACATTCAATAGACAAAAAAACCTGACTGGCACATCTAGACTAATGTGAAACTAGGTGCAAACCAAGGGAAGCTACCCCCATGTAAAACATAGAAAAAAAGGCTGCACTCAAGCATACTAAAGCATGACAACATGGAATATATGAAATTTAGAATAGCAATATGGCTTTGGAATATAAGGAAAAATTTGAGACGCTTAGTATAAACATTTTGGCCAAACATTTTAAAGCCCACCAACCATCGTCAAGGTGGTCTCATTTCTGGTGAGTCCCTGACCTAATGTGAACATACCTCTATTAGGCTGATATCTGAATTTCTGGGTGAATATGCACCTCTGTCAGTAATGCCTGCATTTATGGGTAAAGTAGGGACCTGGTGTAATTAAAATCACCACCTGGTGGGGGCGGAGTGCTCGGTCAGCAAGCTAACATTCAATAGACAAAAAAACCTGACTGGCACATCTAGACTAATGTGAACTAGGTGCAAACCAAGGGAAGCTACCCCCATGTAAAACATAGAAAAAAAGGCTGCACTCAAGCATACTAAAGCATGACAACATGGAATATATGAAATTTAGAATAGCAATATGGCTTTGGAATATAAGGAAAAATTTGAGACGCTTAGTATAAAACATTTGGCCAAACATTTTAAAGCCCACCAACCATCTCGTCAAGGTGGTCTCATTTCTGGTGAGTCCCTGACCTAATGTGAACATACCTCTATTAGGCTGATATCTGAATTTCTGGGTGAATATGCACCTCTGTCAGTAATGCCTGCATTTATGGGTAAAGTAGGGACCTGTGTAATTAAAATCACCACCTGGTGGGGGCGGAGTGCTCGGTCAGCAAGCTAACATTCAATAGACAAAAAAACCTGACTGGCACATCTAGACTAATGTGAACTAGGTGCAAACCAAGGGAAGCTACCCCCATATAAAACATAGAAAAAAAAGGCTGTCACTCAAGCATACTAAAGCATGACAACATGGAATATATGAAATATAGAATAGCAATATGGCTTTGGAATATAAGGAAAATTTGAGACGCTTGGTTATAAACCATTTGGCCAAACATTTTTAAAGCCACCAACCCTCGTCAAGGTGGTCCATTTCTGGTGAGTCCCTGACCTAATGTGAACATACCTCTATTAGGCTGATATCTGAATTTCTGGGTGAATATGCACCTCTGTCAGTAATGCCTGCATTTATGGGTAAAGTAGGGACCTGGTATAACCTGGTGCTTTAGTATGCTTGAGTGCAGCCTTTTTTTCTATAGTGCAGGGTTAGTTAAGGGTTAAGCTGGTGGGCTGGACCAGCAGCAAAAAGGGAGCAGGAAGCTCAGGCTTCCAGTCAGTGCCCAGGCATGCTTGCCCAGGGCAAGGCGCTCAGCAACGACTGGGAACTAGCCGGACCCCTGGAGGGGACAGAGACTGCTGCCCTGGGACTCATAGGCAGTGAAGTTGGTATAGGACTGCATGATGCTCCACCGAGGACTATAAGTGTCCAGGAATTTGACTAGGGATTGTCACTGTGGACTGTTACTGTCACTGCCGCCATTGCTGCCATTGATATGGTGGTGAAGAGTAATAGGGAAAGAGAAGGAAGTTTTATCGGATCTACTGCAACTATTTTTTCTACCTTTTTCCTACCTCGTTTATTCCAAAATAAATAGTTTTCCTGTTGGATTATAATTGTGGTTCTGGATCCTGATTGCCCTTGCTGCAATGACTGTGGAGAAGAGGTAAATCGCCTGGGGTTCTGTGGCGCCGCTGAGGGTCCTGTCGCCTCAGGTAAGGAGGTAGCACCACCCAGGACTCTAACACCTGCACCCAACACAGACACAGACTATTGCAGCAGGGCACCCTGGACGTACCCTACGGGAGGATGGTCTCATCCCAGGTTGGGTAGTAAAGGGTATTGGGAGAGTGGGTGGAGAAAGTAGAAGGAAAGTGGTGGAGCTTAATGAGTGGGAAGGAGACTGTAGAGTCAGAACAGAAAGGGAGATCAAGCTGTAAGGAGCTTGTCCCCAGACGCAGAAAGATAGTAGTAAGCAAGAGACAGAAGGAAGCTTCCGGAAGGACAGAAGGGGTCCTAGGGGCACGGATAGTGAGCAATCCATCCATGAGGCCCAATCCAGTAGTGGAAGGACCAGGTCGCAGTGGGGTACCGGCCCCCGAGACTAGTGGAGAAATCACCAGACTCAGCTAGCAAGCCGGAGGCAGTGGCACCTTTAGCCACAGCCACAGTTATCTTTGCTGAAAAGGCAGCCACATAGGAGCAGTGGGACGCAGAGAGGACGTTACCCGACAGGGTCCGCGGCTGCTGGCTCGGAACACTGACTGTGAGATGCTGGACAGGAAGGGCGGAAAGTCAGCACAGTGAGATGGCCAGGAAAGGAACATATTGAAGGGAATCCTGGAAAAGTGTATCGTGAATTACCTGGGAGTTTGCTGGACCCCTCACCTGGAGGACACGGAACCAAGCGGGCATCTGAGCATAAGAGAACTGTGAGTAAAGCATTGGAAACTGCACCCCGCTGTGTCCTCTGAATTATTCCTGCGTCACCTGCCCTGCACCACTCTCAACACCAACATCACCTCTAACATCTCAACTGCCCTGGGACATAGCCCTGCCTGTGGAGGGCTGAACCAACTCTGCTGCATCAAGAACTGTCCCAGTGGACTGAATCTGCAGCGTTGGCTAACATCTTTATTGCCGAGTACCAAAGGTGGCGTCACGAACACTTTACTACAAAAACTCTTTATTTTTCCCCTTTTTCATCATTTTGAGGAAGACTAACGTCGAAACGCGGTGATCTGCTCTATCTTTCATATATGGAGCTGTACTACTTGGATATTGCTGTCTTATTTTTAATCATGAACACTAAAAGTTTTTTTTTTAACCATTTCATTCCACGCTGGATATCTCCATTTTTTTTTTGTACTTTTGGTTGCTCTGCCACATCTGTGTGAGGAGTGAAGTCTGGCTTTATACTTCAGTGGATATTGGGTTAAGCTGACATATTCTTTTTTCGTTACACTTTTTCATCATCATCCTCTTTTTAGAGGACTCCCAGGGCCACGGACCGGGTCACTGCTGCCGTGACACTGCCCCTTTAAGAAGCGGCCCGGTACCGAGTATCCCCACTGCCCTGGCGGGTGCTCCAGTTCCATCTAGTTGGTTTGTGTTTCATGTGGAAGGGGCCAGGGTGCTTGTGGACTGTTGCTTTAAGTTGACTCGCCCGCGACTACCACCCCACGCCACCTTGTTACAAAGACAATAAGGAACAGTGCCAAGAGAAATTGTTGCGGCTCATAGAGAAACCATTGGGGGGCGCTAGTAAGCATTTCACCTGTAACAAACACGACTTGGCAGGAGTCGCAAATCACATTTAAAGGAATGTGAAATATCATAAACTTTATTAACAGTAGAGCAACGTGTTTCTACCTCGACTTGAGATCTTCATCAGAAAATTCTAATTTAAAGTTAGAACTGCTCTAACACCGATATTAGTCTGATTTTTACACGACCATTCCACAAAAGTGAACAGAAGAACTGGAAACATTCAGCATTTTTTTTAAGACAGATGACATAAAGATGGTAAAAATAAACACAAAGACCAAAAATGGATGAAAAAAGGACCCAGCACATAGACCTACTGCGCAACTTATGTCCCTCCACTGGTAAACGACCGGGTTGTTGGGAGTGGAAAGCTCACTGTGGCCCATAAATCATTGCTCCTGGGAGCGTAAAGTGTCACAAGCCGGCCTAGCTGAAGAAACATCAAAACTGTCATTAAAGTGTTAGGGAAGAGGGAAACTCATATCATGGTGAAAATCCATCCATACACAAGAACATTTGGCTAATAGCTATCTCTCCCACCTCACCAAAAGATATGAGCACTCGGCTGAGTGTTA
The DNA here is from genome assembly GCA_033576555.1 of Oophaga sylvatica. Taxonomy (NCBI): domain Eukaryota; kingdom Metazoa; phylum Chordata; class Amphibia; order Anura; family Dendrobatidae; genus Oophaga; species Oophaga sylvatica. The sequence continues at coordinate 82,806,176 of JARQOD010000005.1, forward strand.
ATGCGTTTTCAGCAGGGAGAGAGGAGAAAGTTGCTGCCAGACATCTATGGCAGCAACTTATCTCCCCAGAAAATAAAAGGATCAGGAGTCGTAATTCCAGATGCCTGATTCTTCTCTCCCCACTCATCTATTGGCAGGCCCCCCATACGCTTCTGATGATTGGCAGGTTCAGCTTTCACCTAATGTGTATGAGGCCTTAAAGGTGTTCTTTGCTATCTTCCCTCACTTCAACCAGCCCACCTGTCCTTTATCCACTCCTTGCCTTTCCCCTTTCTTTTCCTTTTTACACATTGGAGAAAGGTTGTCCAAATTTGCTGTTTTGTTCTATTGTACATGCTTCCTGACTCTAATCAGATGACTTGTTGTGAAAAATGAATTGTGCCCATAGGAGACGAATCATGAAGACTGGCATAGAGCAAACTATCACTACGCAGATTTTGACAGACTAGAAGGCGCCAAATTCATTAAGAAGAGAGTTTTCAAAGTTTTGCACCATTTTTCTGGTGTAACCGCTTTAATGAATCAGCCTCATAGAATTTCAAACCTTGGGAGATCAGTCTCGGCCAGAGGTGTCTGACTGCATCTTATCCCCCTCCTTATAGAAAACACATGAACACTGGGAGTCCAATAGAGAAACGGTAGCTGTGAGCCAAACGAGTGTTCGGCCATCCACTGTGGAGGTCGCAAAAGTCACGCAATATGAATTTGTGCAAAACTTCAATGACTTTTAGCGTTTCCATGCCAGGTTGAACCAGTTTTGCCAAAATTGGTAGAGCAGGGGGTAGAACGGGACATGGCTATTCAAATTCACCAAAAGTGATCACGTCTTTTTATAGCAGAAAATCTACTCCAGACCATGACTGCAGTAGCGTTTCTGGAGAGGCGTACACCATTAAGAAGTAGCGCCAAATTCACTAATTGGCGTACAATCTCTTAATGAATTTGGCACATCGTACTCCAGCGAGCCTTATTGAATCGGCATCTTGTCTCACAAAGAACCACTTTCAGTAGTGTATCTTCACCATGGGCTTCTCAAAGCCGCCAATCACATGGCTCGAGGCTTTTTCCTTAACTTACTTTTCATGTGCCTTCTCTAAAACATACCCTCCAGCACAGTGTCTGAGGGCCACATTGTCCTACTATAGTTGCCTGCTGGCAACACCACCCTGCCTGCCCCAAACACAATTGTCACACTTCTTTCCCAGTATCACCAGTCAGAGCACAGCTAAGAAGGACGAGTGGCATCATGACACCATTTTAATCATCTGGGCAAAAATATGGCACTGTGACTGTTTTAACCCCTTTCTGACATCAGACGTTCTATTTTGTCCATGTGCCCTGGGACAATTTGACCATGGATGGAATAGTACGTCTCAGCGATTGGCCGCGCACACAGGTAGTGTGCGGCCGGGTATCAGCTGATTCTCACAGCTGACACCCGGCACTAAGTGCCGATTGCTACCATGGTAACCTGATGTCATCATGATGACATCCGGGTTACCAGAGCTAAGAAACTTCATGTCATGAACAGTGCATGCCAGGAAGTCTCTCAGGTCAGTGTGCACTGAGTGCAGCGCTGACAGCTTCTATAGCATGCAGATGCTGATTCATCTGCATGCTATAGAAGCGATCAGCCTGCAAAAAATGAGTGTCCCATAGTGGGACAAAGTGTAAAAGTTAGAATAAAGTAAAAAATTTTTTTTACATAATTGTAAAAATTTTTTAAAAAAATTAAAAATAATAAAAAAATATATATATTTATTCTATCTCTAAAGAAATATTTGAATGAAAAAAAATCAATAAAAACAATAAAAGTACATATATTTGGTATTGCCGCGTCCGTAATGACCCGACCTATAAAACTGTCCCACTAGTTAACCCCTTTAGTGAACACCATAAAAAACAAGGCAAAATTAATGCTTTATCATCATACCGCCGAACAAAAAGTGAATAACACGCGATAAAAAAGACGGATATAAATAAACATGGTACTGCTGAAAATGTTATCTTGTCCCACAAAAAACAAGCCCCCATACAGCTCCATCACCGGAAAAATAAAAAAGTTATAGCTCCAAGAATAAAGCGATACAAAAATAATTATTTTTTATATAAAATATTTTTTATTGTATAAAAGCTCCAAAACATAAAAAATAATAAATGAGGTATTGCTGTAATCATACTGACCTGAAGAATAAAACTGCCTTATCAGTTTTACGACACGCGGAACAGTATAAAAGCCCCCCAAAAGAAATTCATGAATTGCTGGTTTTTGTTCATTCTGCCTCCCACAAATCGGAATTAAAAACTATCAAAGACTGTCATGTTCCCGAAAATGGTACCAATAAAAACGTCAACTCGTCCTGCAAAAAACAAGACCTCACATGACTCTGTGGGCCAAAATATGGAAAAATTATAGCTCTCAAAATGTGATGATACAAAAACTATTTTTTGTAATAAAAAGCGTCTTTCAGTGTGTGACAGCTGCCAAACATAAAAACCCACTATAACGCCTCTTTCACACGTCCTGATATTTCCGGTACCGGAGATGTCAGTGTCCATGTGTGTAATACTTGCGGCACACGTGTGGCATGCGTGTGCCGCATCAATACCACAAGGACAGGTGCCAGGGAAGAAGCATTAGGCCGGCGTCACACTGGCGACAGAATCGGACGACTGCAATACGATGAAATATCGTATTGCAGTCTGCCCTATGTTAATCTATGGAGCAGCTCCTAGTATCCGATTTTTTGTGGTCCGTTTTAAACGTCCGTGTGCAATCGCAGCATGCTGCGATTGTCACCGATTGTGGGTCGACTATCGCCAATGCAAGTCTATGGGAGCGATGAAAAATCGGATTACAAACGGACCGCACGTGTGACTTGCGATTAAATCGCATCGGTGTCCTTTAGAAAAGCCGGCAATTCATCCCCGGCTATACTGTAAAATCACACTGACAGCTTTAATAAAGAATAAAAAGAATAGATATACACACATAGAATACATATATATATATATATATATATATATATATATATATATGTAATCATGGGCGTACCCACCGTGGGGCAGGGGCGCGCCGTGCCAAGATGAGGCCTGTAGCTGCATTCTGCCGCCCCCTCTCCCGTTCTCTGAGCGCCGGCTGTCAAATTGACAGCCGGCTCAGAGAAAGTGCTGCTGCTGCGCATCGCTGTGCAGTCACAGTGTGCTAGCATCTGACTCACTCCAGGCTCCAGCCAGGTGTCAGAGTCAGAGACGCTAGCATACAGCTGAGCTACACACACTCACATCTTGCTCCTCTGCAGTGCTCTGTGCCCTGACCGCCGCCGCAGGCACTTCCGCATCCATGAAGCGCCAGCAGCGTGATCAGGTCACATGATCACGCTGCTGACGTCACACGCTGGCTCTTCAGAGGCGAAGACACAGGCAGTGAGGCAGCGGTTGGTGGTAAGTGCTCCAGACGTGTAATGGAGCTGAAGAACCACCGAAGATTAACGGGGGACATGTGTGAGTGTGAGTGTATGGGGGGGGATTTTAGAGTGGGGATGGGGGGTTACTTTATGAGTGGGGGGATTTGGAGTGGGGATAGGGGTTATTTTATGTGTGGGGGGGGATTTGGAGTGGGGATGGGGGGGTTATTTTATGCGTGGGGGGATTTGGAGTGTGGATGGGGGGGTACTTAATGTATGTGGGGGGATTTGGAGTGTAGATGGGGGTACTTAATGTGTGTGGGGGGATTTGAAGTGGGGATGGGGGATTTAATGTGTGGGGGGATTTGGAGTGGGGATGGGGGGTTATTTTAAGTGTGGGGATTTGGAGTGTGGATGGGGGGGTACTTAATGTATGTGGGGGGATTTGGAGTGTGGGTGGGGGGGTACTTAATGTATGTGGGGGGATTTGGAGTGTAGATGGGGGTACTTAATGTGTGTGGGGGGATTTGAAGTGGGGATGGGGGATTTAATGTGTGGGGGATTTGAGGGTACTGAAGAGCATGTATGTATGAGGAAACAGTATGGGGGATGGTTGCAGACAGTATGGGGAGTGAACGGGTGAATGTGTGTGGACACAGTATGGGGAGTGAGGGTGATGGGATGTGTGCAGACACAGTATGGGGAGTCAGGGGTATGTGTGAGCAGGCAGAATAGAGTGAGGGGGTAAATATATGAGGAGACAGCGTGAGGAGGGAGGGGAATAGTGTGAGGCGACAGTATATTGCAGATATTTTTATTCAGGAGCATTATAATGACTCTTCTGTCTTTAAGGGCATCGTGTGGAGAGTTGGTGCAGAAGAGCGGAGAAGATGGAGGTCTGCAGAGATGACTGTGGATGAGAAAACTCATCATAGGGTCTGGACAAGATGAAGAAAAGGAGAATGACTCCAGAGACGACGTCATCTATAAGGTACATTTTTTGTTCTTATATTTTACAACCTGAACGACCATGGCTTGCCCCCTCTAGTTTTGATCCTGGGTACGCCCATGTATGTAATTGTGACATGTATATATATATATATATATATATATATATATATATATATATTTATAGTTCTTACACTTCTACATACTGTAATAGCCGCTAATTCAATTGCCGGCTTTTGTGAAATCACAGAAGCCGACATGAAATGATACATTGTTTAGACACAGTTAACCATGTCATTTCCTGTATTTTGATATATGGTTTGAACTTACAATTACATAAGTATATGTGTGCCAAATTTCAGACATGTAGGGGTTAATTAAAGGTGTAAATTCGTTGAAAAAAAATGCGTGGGCTCACGCTGTATTTTCTCCACCAGACAGACAAAGCAAGCGAGTGGGGGCAGATAATAATAGCCTAGGGAGGGTACATTTTTTTGTGCCCCCCTGGCTACTAACATCTGCCCCCAGACACCCCAGAAAGGGCAAATCTCTAATTAGATTTGCCCTTTCTGGCACTTTGCCCGTCTATTCCCATTGCCCTGTAGCGGTGGCGAATGGGTTAATAAGGGGTTAAAATGACCTTGCAATTGAAAGGTCACTTTAAGCCAGGTTAATAATTGAGAGCTGTCAATTAGACAACTATCAATTATTAATCCTATTGAAGTAAATAAAAAAACACACACACTTTAAGAATAAATAATTTTAACCCCTTCACCCCCAAGGGTGGTTTGCACGTTAATGACCGGGACAATTTTTACAATTCTGACCACTGTCTCTTTATGAGGTTATAACTCCGGAACGCTTCAACGGATCTTCGCGATTCTGAGATTGTTTTCTCGTGACATATTGTACTTCATGTTAGTGGTAAAATTTCTTCCATATAACTTGCGTTTATTTTTGAAAAAAAACGCAAATATGGCGAAAATTTTGAAAATTTAGCAATTTTCAAACTTTGAATTTTTATTCCCTTAAAACAGAGAAATATGTCACACAAAATAGTTAAGAAATAACATTTCCCACATGTCTACTTTACATCAGCACAATTTTGGAATCAAAATTTTTTTTTGTTAGGAAGTTATAAGGGTTAAAAGTTGACCAGCGATTTCTCATTTTTACAACAAAATTTACAAAGCCATTTTTTTTAGGGACCACCTCACATTTGAAGTCACTTTGAGGGGTCTATATGGCAGAAAATACCCAAAAGTGACACCATTCTAAAAACTGCACCCCTCAAGGTACTCAAAACCACATTCAAGAAGTTTATTAACCCTTCAGGTGCTTCACAGGAACTAAAGCAACGTGGAAGGAAAAAATGAATATTTAACTTTTTAGCCACAAAAATGATCTTTTACAAACTTTTTTTTTATTTTCACAAGGGTAAAAGGAGAAAATGGACAGATAAGGTTGTTATGCAATTTCTCCTGAGTACGCCAATACCCCATATGTGGGGGAAAACCACTGTTTGGGCACACGGCAGAGCTCGTAAGGGAAGGAGCACCGTTTGACTTTTTCAAACTAAAATTGGCTGGAGTTGAGATTGGACGCCATGTCGCGCTTGGAGAACCTCTGATGCGCCTAAACAGTGGAAACCCCCCACAAGTGACACCATTTTGGAAACTAGACCCCTAAGGTACTTATCTAGATCTGTTGTGAGCACTTTGAACCCCCAAGTGTTTCACAAAAGTTTATAATGCCTGGGTGTGAAAAAAAAAAAAAAAAATTTTCCACAAAAATGATTTTTTAGTCCTAAATTTTTGAATTTTCCCAAGGAAATTGGACCCCAAAAGTTGTTGTCCAATTTGTCCTGAGTACGCTGATACCCCATATGTGGGGGTGGAAAACTGTTTGGGCGCACGGCAGGGCTTGGAAAGGAAGTAGTAACGTTTTGGAATGCAGACGTTGATGGGGGTCATGTTCCGTTTGCAGTGCCCCAGATGAGCCTAAACAGTGGAAATCCCCCACAAGTGACCCCATTTTGGAAACTAGACCCCCTAAGGAACTTATCTAGATCTTTGGTGAGCACTTTGAACCCCCAAGTGCTTCACACAAGTTTATAATGCCCGGGCATGAAAATAAAAAATCCTATTTTTTTCCCACAAAAATTATCTTTTAGTCACTAATTTTTTATTTTCCCAAGGGTATCAGGAGAAATTGGACCACATAAGTTGTTGTCCAATTTGTCCTGAGTACGCTGATGCCCCATATGTGGGGGGGAACCACTGTTTGGGCGCACGGCAGAGCTCGGAAGGGAAGAGCACCATTTGACTTTTTCCAACCAAAATTGGCTGGAATTGAGATTGGATGCCATGTTGCATTTGGAGAGCCCCTGATGTGCCTAAACAGTGGAAACCCCCCACAAATGACCCCATTTGGGAAACTAGACCCCTAAGGAACTTATCTAGATCTTTGGTGAGCAATTTGAACCCTCAAGTGCTTCACACAAGTTTATAACGTAGAGCCGTAAAATTTAAAAATCATATTTTTTCCACAAAAATGATCTTTTCACCCGAATTTTTATTTTTCCAAGGGTAACAAGACTCCAAAAGTTATTGTGCAATTTGTCCTGAGTACACTGATACCCCATATGTGGGGGTATACCACTGTTTGGGTGCATGGCAGAGTTTGGAAGGGAAGGAGCGCCGTCTCACTTTTTCAACGCAGAATTGGCTGGACGCCATGTCGTGTTTGGAGAGCTCCTGATCTGCCTAAACAGTGGAAACCCCCCACAAATGACACCATTTTGGAAAACTAGACCCCTCAAGGAACTTATCTAGATGTGTGGTGAGAACTTTGAACCCCCAGGTGTTTCACTAAAGTTTATAACGTACAGCCTTAAAATAAAAAATCCTTTTTTTTTTTTACAAAAATGATTTTTTCGCCCCCAATATTTTATTTTCACAAGGGTAACAGAAGAAATTGGAACCCAAAAGTTGTTGTCCAATTTGTCCTGAGTACGCTGATACCCAATATGTAGGAGAAAACTACTGTATGGGTGCACGTCAGGGCTCGGAAGGGAAGTAGTGACGTTTTGGATTGCAGACTTTGATGGAATGGTCTGGGGGCGTCATGTCGCATTTGGAGAGCCCCTGATACGCCTAAACAGTGGAAACCCCCACAAGTGACCCCATTTTGGAAAATAGACCCCACAAGGAACTTATCTAGATGTGTGGTGAGCACTTTGAACCCCGAAGTGCTTCACAGAAGTTTATAACGCACAGCCGTAAAAATAAAAAATCCTTTTTTTTTTTTACAAAAATGATTTTTTCGCCCCCAATATTTTATTTTCACAAGGGTAACAGGAGAAATTGGACCCCAAAAGTTGTTGTCCAATTTGTCCTGAGTACGCTGATACCCAATATGTGGGAGAAAACTACTGTATGGGCGCATGTCAGGGCTCGGAAAGGGAAGTAGTGACGTTTTGGATTGCAGACTTTGATGGAATGGTCTGGGGGCGTCATGTCGCATTTGGAGAGCCCCTGATGCGCCTAAACAGTGGAAACCCCCCACAAGTGACCCATTTTGGAAAATAGACCCCACTAGGAACTTACCTAGATGTGTGGTGAGCACTTTGAACCCCGAAGTGCTTCACAGAAGTTTATAACGCACAGCCGTAAAAATAAAAAATCCTTTTTTTTTTTTACAAAAATGATTTTTTCGCCCCCAATATTTTATTTTCACAAGGTAACAGGAGAAATTGGACCCCAAAAGTTGTTGTCCAATTTGTCCTGAGTACGCTGATACCCAATATGTGGGAGAAAACTACTGTATGGGCGCATGTCAGGGCTCGGAAAGGGAAGTAGTGACGTTTTTGGATTGCAGACTTTGATGGAATGGTCTGGGGGCGTCATGTCGCATTTGGAGAGCCCCTGATGCGCCTAAACAGTGGAAATCCCCAACAAGTGACCCATTTTGGAAAATAGACCCCACAAGGAACTTATTTAGATGTGTGGTGAGCGCTATGAAGCCCAAGTGCTTCACAGAAGTTTATAATGTACAGCCGTAAAAACAAAAAAATCTTATTTTTTTTACAAAAATAATATTTTCGCCCCCAGTTTTTTATTTCCCAAGGGTAACAGAAGAAATAGGACAAATTTCACAATAACTCTTGGGGTCCAGAGTACGCTGATACCCATATGTGGGGATAAACTACTGTTTGGACGCATGGCAGAGCTCAGAAGTGAAGGAACACCGTTTGACTTTTTCAAAGCAGAATTGGCTGGAATGGAGATCAGACGCCATGTCACATTTGGAGAGCCCCTGATGTGCCTAAACAGCGGAAACCCCCAATTCTAACTCCAACCCTAACCCCAACACACCCCTAACCCTAGTCCCAACCCTAATCCCAACCCTAACCCTAATCCAAACTCTAACCCTAATCCTAACTTTAGCGCCAACCCTAACCCTAACTTTAGCCGAAACCCTAACCCTAACCCTAATGGGAAAATGGAAATAAATACATTTTTTTTATTTTATTATTTTTCCCTAACTAAGGGGGTGATAAAGGGGGGTTTGATTTACTATTTATAGCGGTTTTTATGATTGGCAGCTGTCACGCTAAAAGACGCTTTTATTGCAAAAAGTAGTTTTTTGCATCGCCACATTTTGAGAGCTATAATTTTTGCATATTTTGGCCCACAGAGTCATGTGAGGTCTTAATTTTTGCGGGACGAGGTGACGCTTTTATTGGTACCATTTTTGAGCACGTGACATTTTTGATCGCTTTTTATTTCGATTTTTGGGAGGTTAGAATGAACAAAAATCAGCAATTCATGAATTTCTTTTGGGTGAGGCGTTTTTATTGTTCCGCGTGTGGTAAAATTGATAAAGCAGTTTTATTCTTCGGGTCAGTACGATTATGGCGATACCTCATTTATATCATTTTTTTATGTTTTCGCGCTTTTATAGAATAAAAACAATTTTATATAAAAAATAATTATTTTTGCATCGCTTTATTCTGCGAGCTATAACTTTTTTATTTTTTTGCTGATGATGCTGTGTGACGGCTCGTTTTTTGCGGGACAAGATGACGTTTTCAGCGGTACCATGTTTATTTATATCCGTCTTTTTGATCGCGTGTTATTCCACTTTTTGTTCAGCGGTATGATGATAAAGCACTGATTTTTTGCTTCGTTTTTATTTTTTATTTTTTAAGGGTTCACAAAAGGGGTTAACTAGTGGGACATTTTTATAGGGGGGGTCGTTACGGACGCGGCGATACCATATATGTGTACTTTTATTGTTTTATTTTTTTTATTTACAATAAGTAATGAATTTATTGGGGAATATTTTTTTTTTTTTTTTTTTTTTTTTGGATTTTTTTTTACACATGTTTATTTTTACTTTTTTTACTTTTTTACTTTGTCCCAGGGTGGGACATCACTGTATTTCATCAGATCGCTGGTGTGACAGTGTGCACAGCACTCTGTCACACCAGCGATCGCTCAGGCAGTGCAGCAGGCTTCTCAGTGCCTGCTCTCGGCAGGCACTGAGGAAGCCGCCTCCCTCCAGGACCCCAGCGCCATCTTGGATCCGGGTCCTGGGAGGGAGGAAGCCCTCAGAACAGCGCGATCACATCGCGCTGCTCTGAGGGTCTCAGGGGGGCGCGCAGGGAGCCCCCACACTGCGCGATCCTCCCCTGTGCCCCCAGTACACCGCGATCATGTTTGATCGCGGTGTGCAAGGGGTTAATGTGCCGGGAGCGGTCCGTGACCGCTCCTGACACACAGTCACGGGTGTCAGCTGTGATAATCAGCTGACACCCGGCGGCGATTAGCTGCGCTCCCTCGGGGAGCGCAGCTAATCGCCTATGACGTACTATCCCGTCCATGGTCAGAATGGCACGGGTTTTATGGACGGGATAGTACGTCTAATGTCAGAGAGGGGTTAATGAAATAAAAACACATTTTTTTGACCATCTTTTATTTTACTCTTAATCCGTGCGAGGCCCTTGATCTCCTAAAATAAATCTAAAATAATAAAACATTATTCTTACCTATCTGGCGATCTGTCACGTCCCACGATGTAATCCTTCACAAAGGGTTAACTAGCAATCAGATAAGCAGTGCAAGTAATCCTGCGTGCTCATCTGATAGCTCCTGAATGAATGAGCTTATCTCCTGCCGACAGGAGAGGATGTGATTAATGAATGAAGCTTAATTGATTGTGTCCCACTTTCACGTTAGTTCAGGTCACTCAAGTGAAAGTGGCAATAAGTCAATTAAGCTCCATTCATGAATCTATTCCTCTCCTTTCGCTGGGAGAGTAACTTATTCATTCATGGGAATACAGCTAGCAGACAGCATTATTAGCTCTCTGCAAGCTGTAACCTGTTAACCCTTTCTGATGGATTACACCGTGGGACCTGACTGTACATCGGATTGGTAAGAATAATTTTGATTTTTTATTTTCTTTTTATTACAGGAAATGGTTTTAGCAGGAAAATAAAATATGGTCAAAAAATGTGTGATTATTTCATTAAACTTCTTTTTTATTAAACTGTGTGTGTTTGATTTTTCTTTCATACAATAGGATTAATAATTGATAGTTGTCTAATTGACAGCTCTCAATTATTAACCTGCCTTAAGGTCACCTTTCAATACTAAGGTGACATTAAGGTGACATTATTAACCCATTCGCCACCGCTACAGGGCAATGGGAATAGACGGGCAAAGTGCCAGAAAGGGCGAATCTAATTAGAGATTTGCCCTTTCTGGGGTGTCTGGGGGCAGATGTTAGTAGCCAGGGGGGGCACAAAAAATGTACCCTCCCTAGGCTGTTATTATCTGCCCCCACTCGCTTGCTTTGTCTGTCTGGTGGAGAAAATACAGCGGGAGCCCACGCATTTTTTTTCAACGAATTTACACCTTTAATTAACCCCTACATGTCTGAAATTTTGCACAAATACACTCATGTAATTGTAAGTTCTAAACAAATATCAAAATACAGGAAATGACATGGTTAACTGTGTGGAAACAATGTATCATTTCATGTCGGCTTCTGTGATTTCACAAAAGCCGGCAATTGAATTAGCGGCTATTACAGTATGTAGAAGTCTAGGAACTATAAATATATATATATACATGTCACAATGACATGTATATATTGTAACATTTCCAGGGGATATAGCTCTAGGATCGCTGTCTGGGTAGACAGAATGGCACGAAAACAGTTCATTCAGACAGCAGTTCTGGTGTAAAACTGGCCGCAACCAGCTTTATTAAAGTCCACAGCAAACAGATAAAAATAAAGCATAAACAGAAAACCTAGGCTTGTCTAGCCACTAATTACACATAGATCGATTTCCCTATTTATCCGGGTCCAGACTCTACCAGTCTGTGCCCAAAACAACACATATGATATATGTTACCAGTATGGAGTTTCACAGATACTCCTCCTTGTGTCTGAAGGCCCCTTCAGCGTCCAGACTTGAGAGAGATCCACTCCTATTCAGCCGCTATTCGCACGGATTCTCACTGCGACTACTCCTGTGTCCGGGGTACTTCCTGCACCCAGACTGAGATAGCTCACACTCCTGGAGACACCTTCTGTGCCTGGACCCCTTGTCCAGATTAAGCGTGCTCCCACTCCTGGAGACTGCTTCTTGTGCCTGGACCCCTTCCTGTGTCCAGACTAAGCCAGCTCCCAGATTGTGTTTGCAGACACCTACTTCTGGTCTCCTAATTAACAGCTGAATGGCTTCAGGCCTGAGCTGCAAGTGTGGGCTGAATGTGAGGTGTAGTGACCTTTCTCTACCACTAGGTTTACAAAGCCACACATTTCCCTTATACCTAGGTGAAATGTACACCCCATTCAACACATATTCCTTCACTGTCTCACATATCCCCTCCCTCTTCTCCAGACCGGAGGGCTGGTCATCCAGACCGGAGGGCTGGTCAACAATCCAACAGAGACAGTGAACTCTGGACCAGTCATGGCCCTCATCTGCTTCATCTTCACCACTGTCATTTGTATCTTCACCTGAGTCATAGCCAACATCAGCTTTCTCTTCACCCGAAGCATCCGCACTACCCTGCACCCTCCCAGGCCCACGCTCTCTGCGGGCCCCGGGTATCCTGCACGGTTTCATCTTGACCTTAGGGCCGGGCTCACTGTCAGGGCTATACCCTTCATTTTCATTCATATCCTGCTCACTGTCAGGGTTATACACTTCATTTTCATTCATATCCTGATCTGGAACCTTAGTTAACATGTCATCCACAACATTAACTGCACCATCTGGTCCCTCAAGTATGTGACTATGTGACAACCCCAGCACTATACTTCTATATAGTTCAGGTACTAGGAGCTGGCTCACTACCTCTCCCTGGACTTCAGTGTTTATGGCAACATGAGGAAACCTCTCCTCAGAGCCAGGCTCTTGGGAAACCTCATTTAGAACAATCATATTTTCGTGGGCCGTTTTAAGAGAGGGTTCTCGCCACTGCTCACTCTCAAAACCGTCACAGGACACAGGCAAGTCCGGGACACTCGGTTCCCGAGAACCACCATCCTCGTCTCCCAACATCACCTGCAAAGGAATTTCATCACCATCACAGTCATCATTATTATCAATATCATTATCATGATTCTGATCAGTATCATCATCACTATCATGATCATCATCATTATCATTATCAGCATCAGTATCATTATCATGGTCATCATCATTATCATGATCATCATCATCATCATCATCATCATCATTACATAAGTTTAACGGCCCACTAGCATTGTGTTCCGCCCCTCGGGACTGCGCACCCTCAATAGGAGCTTCATCATACTGTCCATCAGAAACATTTCTCCCCCAGAGATCCTTAGATCGGGGAAAGTCATTACCCAATATGACGGGGTGCACCAGGCTCTTCACTACCCCCACTTCATATGAAACCTCCCCGAGTTTAGGGACCAAGTCCACGGCAGTCTCTGGGTAGACTTTGGTGTCTCCATGGATGCACACCACACTCAGGTGCTTATCAGGGATGAAGTCCCTATCAATCAGGCTGTCACATACGGAAGTCACTGGACTCTCTGAGTCCAAGAGGGCCTGTGCTGGGCAGTTATTTACTACCACCGGGGACCCCTGTGGTCCAGTCTCTTCGGCTGAGGTGGACACACACACAGGCTCTGCGCAGGGAGAGAGGGACCTGCCAACATCACAATACATAGGCTCCCCCTCTATTGGACAGTTGGCTGCAATTTCACGACATCTCCAACACTGTCCAACACACTCTCCCACCCACATGTCCCCTTGGGCCTGAACCCGCTTATCAGCATACCCCATGTCCCCAACAGCTGGAACGCTCTTACCGCGAGAGTTCAGCATCCGGGAACTCTGAAGTGACGACCTCTCAGACGGCTGTACCTCAGGAGGACATGCTTGGGTGTAGTGGTTCACTATCACCTCTTCAACTCCATGACCAGGTTTGGTGACGGCAGACTCGCACTCCTTCTTTCCTGTAGGCAACGCAGGTGCCTTTACAACATTACTCGGGGACAAGGCGCTGAGAGGTTTTTCTAGTGCTGCAATCTCCTCAAGAAACAACCGGTTAGCCTCCTGCTGCTGCTGCCGCCAGCTCTGCATGCTCTGCCAGACCTGCTGCATGCTCTGCAGGTGTTTCTTAACAAGCTCCTCCATACTGCCGGACTTATCTGTCTCAACCACGGCAGTCTTATGTTGCACATTAGCTTGCGCCATTTGGTCAAACAGCGCCTCCATGCTGTCATCCATGCTGTCAGACTTCTCTGTCTTAACAACGGCAGTCTTCACTCAAGACATACACACTCCACAGTCTTTTCCATAGAAAAATTCAGCTCTGCTGTGCAGACACTTTTTTTTTTTTTTTCTTTGCAAAGTCTATTAGGGCTCCTGTCTCTTTAAGACTGCTCCAAACAGACGTTTCTGCTGACACACTTTTTTTTTTCCTCTGCTGCTATTTCAACAGACTTCACCTTTATTGCTGTCTCTAAGCCACTGTGCTGCATGCACACTCCAGCACTAACTGTATCAGCCACTGTGCTGCCCCAGCATTCTCCGCCAATTGTAACATTTCCAGGGGATATAGCTCTAGGATCGCTGTCTGGGTAGACAGAATGGCACGAAAACAGTTCATTCAGACAGCAGTTCTGGTGTAAAACTGGCCGCAACCAGCTTTATTAAAGTCCACAGCAAACAGATAAAAATAAAGCATAAACAGAAAACCTAGGCTTGTCTAGCCACTAATTACACATAGATCGATTTCCCTATTTATCCGGGTCCAGACTCTACCAGTCTGTGCCCAAAACAACACATATGATATATGTTACCAGTATGGAGTTTCACAGATACTCCTCCTTGTGTCTGAAGGCCCCTTCAGCGTCCAGACTTGAGAGAGATCCACTCCTATTCAGTCGCTATTCGCACGGATTCTCACTGCGACTACTCCTGTGTCCGGGGTACTTCCTGCACCCAGACTGAGATAGCTCACACTCCTGGAGACACCTTCTGTGCCTGGACCCCTTGTCCAGATTAAGCGTGCTCCCACTCCTGGAGACTGCTTCTTGTGCCTGGACCCCTTCCTGTGTCCAGACTAAGCCAGCTCCCAGATTGTGTTTGCAGACACCTACTTCTGGTCTCCTAATTAACAGCTGAATGGTTTCAGGCCTGAGCTGCAAGTGTGGGCTGAATGTGAGGTGTAGTGACCTTTCTCTACCACTAGGTTTACAAAGCCACACATTTCCCTTATACCTAGGTGAAATGTACACCCCATTCATCACATATTCCTTCACTGTCTCACAATATATATATATATATATAATATATATATATATGTGTTCTATGTGTATATATCTATTCTTTCTTTTGTGATTGAAATACTATTCTTTTGGATCCATTATATGTCAGTTTTGCAAGCCTGCGAGAAATTCTCGCAAGTCGGATGAAAATCAGATGTTACAAGGTACACACACATGCGACTAAATCGCATCTTTGAAGGAAAATCGGATGCCAGAAGGATGTGTGATGTTTGCATTTTGATACGACAATCGTCCGACTAAAACGGACCGATTTTTTGTAGTTGTGTCTGACGCCGGCCTTACAGTAAGTGCTGTTAACCGGCGCTGGGTGCTGAACACGGCTTTCATCATTCTCCGCTGTTCGCGCCGATCACAGGTAGAGCAGGAGAAATGATGAGAGCTGTGATCAGCACCCGGCGCTGGGGAACAGCGCTTACTGTCACGCTTCTTCCCCGGTGCCGATGCGTGTTACATGGATAATATCCATATGTGTTATGCGTATGCATGTGTGCTGGATGTTTTGTGGCCCGTGCTGACATTAAAAAACGGACATGTCAGTGTGTTTTGCCCACGAACACACGGTCCGTGGAAACACACTGACTTGCTCCGCTCATTTATACTGGCGCAGTGAATGCTGCAAATACAATGGCTTAGGCCTCTTTCACACTTCAGTCGTCTGGGGTCAGTCCCAGTCCACCAAAGAATGAAAATAACGGATCCGTTGTATATTCATGAAAACTGATGCAGTGGATCAGTTTTTAGACGGATCCGTTATTGGCAAAATGAGGTTTTGAAGCATGGACAGGGAGAGAGAGAGAGAGGAGAGAGAGAGGGAGAGAGGGAGAGAGGAGAGAGGGAGAGAGAGGGAGAGAGGAGAGAGAGGGAGAGAGAGAGGAGAGAGAGAGAGAGAGAGGGAGAGAGAGAGGGAGAGAGAGAGGGAGAGACGGAGAGAGAGGGAGAGACGGAGAGAGAGGGGAGAGAGAGAGGGAGAGAGAGAGGAGAGACGGAGAGAGAGGGAGAGACGGAGGAGAGGGGGGAGAGAGAGGGAGAGAGAGAGGGAGAGAGAGAGAGAGAGAGAGAGAGCTGGTCATTTTCAGCATACAATAACGGATCCGTCGTCGGATTCCGTCAATAACGGATGAGGACAGATCCACCACCCATAGACGTTCATTATAGAAAACGGCGGACGCGACGGATCCGTCATGGTGCGCCATTTCGACGCAGACAAAAAACATACCAATGTCCATTTCCAACACACGGCGGACGCCAAATTTCTGACAGATCCGTCGGACGACCGATATAACGGACGACCATCCGTCGAAATCCGTCATTAATGCAACTCAATGGGAAAAAAACGAATACGCCAAAAAAAGGCAGATACGTTTTTTTCACACTTTGGCGGATTTTGACTGACGTCTAACAACTGAAGTGTGAAAGAGGCCTTAAGTGCTTGGTTTTCACCATTTGCTCACATTGGAGTGCATTTATTTCCTGTTCTACAGTATATGGTAACATGAATGGCGTCATTCAAAACTGCAGCTAAGTTATCCTGCAAAAAAAGACAGCCCTCACACGGCTGAGTCACAGGAAAAAAAAGCTCTGATTCTTGGAAAAACTAAAGAGCAAAAAATGGGGATAATCTTTTCTGATAGTTCGAGAAGCAAGAATGCAATGATTGTCCTAATATTAGTCAGTATGACCGGCTCCATGGGACAAACCACGGCATCGTTATGCCAGTCGCAATATGGCTGCCCGGAAGGTGCGACGTAGCCACGTCATGCAATCTCTTCACACTGCCAACCACAAGATGGCGGTGCAACGACAACGGGGCTGATCTCTGGAACCGGAAGTGGAAAGGTTTGGGATGTCGCGAGATCTACCATCTGTCCCGGAAGCTCCACGTCAGTCATAGGGAGAGAGACTAGGGGGAACCGGAGCCATGGTGAGTGGAGCCCGGAGTCGTTAGCTGTGGACGGGAGCGGCTCGGTTGTGGGTCCCTAGTGTTTGTGGACAGATGGGACTCGCAGTGGTGACATCAGATGGGAATAATCGTGTGCAGTGTGCTGCAGCATGCTGGGACTTCTAGTTCCCCAATGTGATTTGTGTGTCAGGTTGTAGAGAGCTGGCTGACAACTCTGGCCATGGCAGATGTTACAGTGGTTGTCACCCAGCTTTCCTAGGCTCTGAGTGGCACACCTGCTGGTGAGGCCTGGCTGTACCCCATTATGTGTCATCTGTGCTGCACACCAGAGGGACGAGTGCTGACGACCCCGCCAGCACTGTCACAGCAGCCATATTGGGTGTCACTGGCCCGGTGCAATACAGCGTGTGACAACCCGGAGAGGAGCCACACGGACTCCTGGTTTCTGCTAGTTTCTAGGGCCGTGTTCACACGTCCACGTCTGACCGCACAGGAGACGGAGGCCACAGCAGCGTCTGCGGGGGGCGTTCTCTACAATTGTTCCCTTTGGATCCAAAATCAGAAGACAGTAGGAGCGGACCCTGCTCCGCGTCTCGCGGTCCCCGGTCTGCAGAGAAGTGCTGCAGAATACCGGGTGGCCCTGCGCTGATGAACCCTTTTCCTCCACAGCCAAGTTTCGGCTTTACGTTTGCGTGTTTCATCCCCTTCTTCCAGGAGACATAACTTTTTTTTTTATCTATCTGCCCACTTAGCCGTATGAGGAGGTTTTTTTTTTTGTTGTGAGATGAGTTGTAGTTTTAATTGACGCCATTCATTTTGCTGTAAAATGTATCAGAAAGTGGGGAAAAACAATTCCAAGTGGGATGAAATGATAAAAAAATGGCAATTCTGCGATCAATTTTTGGGTTTTCTTTTTACGGTATTTGATACATGGTAAAAATTATCTGGATATGTGACTCAGTGCGATTCTAGTAATGCAGGATTTGTACAGATTTATTTATATTTGTTAGCGGTGAAACCAATTTCAGAAGGTATTTTTTTTTTGTATCTATTTTCTGAGACTTGTATTGTTGCCATTTTTCCATCAGTTAAGCTGATTGAAGGCTGAAGGTTTTATTGATACCAGTTTGGGGAAAGTATTATGTTTCAGTAATTTTTAGTATCTTTTTTTTTAGGGAGGAATAGTGAACAAAAAAACACAATTCTGGGGTTATGATTTTATTTTTTCTATTCTCTTAATAAGGGTGCATTCAGACACAGACGAACATATAACACTGATGATAGAGATGAGCAAATTTGATCGGGTCAGGGCTTATTTGGCAAGCTATAGCGCTTACCAAATAAGCTGCAGAGGGAACAGGGATACCTGGCTCGCGTCGGCTGTTCGGCTCCGCAGCTGCATGTGTCGCGGCTGTGTGACTATCACAGCACATGTATGGAGAGCCTGCTGATCAGCCGGAGCGATTCGGGTTCCCTCTGCAGCTTATTTGGTAAGCGCTATAGCTTGCCGAATAAGCCCTGACCCGATCAAATTCGCTCATCTCTAACAGACGACAATCTTATCGCAGTGCACGGACTGGCCGGCGGCTCTCCTGACCTGAGCATGACAGCTACATAGAAATACATGCTGTCACGCTCGGGTCAGGAGAGCCACCGGCCAGTCTGAGCATTGAGATGAGATCGTCGTACATGTTATATGGCCGTCTGACTGAGCCCTAATAGTTACCTTATGCGTTGATTTTATATTTTGTTATGACTTCTACAGCTACGGCGATACCAAGTCTATTTCTTTTTTTCTTTTTAATGGAAGAAAAGGGGCTGATTATAATTTTAACTTATATTTTTTTATAAACCCTTCTTTTTTTTGGTCCCCTAAGGGGACTCGTACCTGTTAATTAACAACTAAGCGCTCTATACAATACACCGCAATACCACAGCATTGCCTTATATAGTGAAAATCGCAGTCTCATATGAAGCTCAGCTTGTAACTGAGCTTTATAGGAGTACAAATATGGCAGCACAGGGACCTTTAGTAGGACTCTGGCTACAACGGTGACCCATCGGTGCCTCGCAGTTGCGTCTTGAAATCCAATGGGAGCAGGCACACCGGCAACAGCTCCATTTAAATGTTGCTGTTAGGTCAGGCGCCGGTGACCATATTATCGGTCCGAGTGCTGTCTGACAAAACATTGGATCGCACTGGGACCAATGGTATTTTATGGGGCTGTGCACTTGTCAGAAACAAATCGCTACATGCCTGAGATTGATCTGTTATTTGGATCACACTCAGCCATCGAGTGAATGAGTCTGTGGAAATTATTGGACCGCACTTGGATGATATCTGAGCGCAGTCTGATAGATTTCCACGGACTGATCGAATAGAGAAGATGGAGAAATTTCTTTCTTCGTCCAAGTGAATCGGATCACACTGGGGTCATACTCTGATCAGAGTGTGCTTTGCTTGATCGACCCCATTTTCTCTGGGATGAGAGAATCTACGACTGCACCTAGCCTTGGAGACAGCAGAGCTGTGGAGTCAGTATAAAATGGACTGACTCCTAAAATATATAATATATTGGGTACAGTAGTACAATGCAGTTATTGCTGTACATTTTATGGTAAGAATTTGGGAAAGTTCTGAAATGTTCTATTCCTGATCTAAGGATCTCGACTTTTGGTTGAGATGAATCTGTGCTGCACTTTATGTACATGCTCAGTAGTGACCGATGCTGTGTGGTCGTAGATGAGATGAATCTGATGCTCTTTATATACATGCTCAGTAGTGACCGATGCTCTGGGGTCGTAGATGAGATGAATCTGTGCTGCACTTTATATACATGCTCAGTAGTGACCGGGGCTGTGGAGTCATAGATGAGATGAATCTGTGCTGCACTTTATGTACATGCTCAGTAGTGACCGATGCTGTGGGGTCGTAGATGAGATGAATCTGTGCTGCACTTTTATACATGCTCAGTAGTGACCAGGGCTGTGGAGTCAGAGATGAGATGAATCTGTGCTGCACTTTATGTACATGCTCAGTAGTGATCCCGTGCTGTGGAGTCATAGATGAGATGAATCTGTGCTGCACTTTATGTACATGCTCAGTAGTGACCTGTGCTGTGGAGTCATAGATGAGATGAATCTGTGCTGCACTTTATGTACATGCTCAGTAGTGACCAGTGCTGTGGAGTCATAGATGAGATGAATCTGTGCTGCACTTTATGTACATGCTCAGTAGTGACCGGTGCTGTGGGGTCAGTAGATGAGATGAATCTGTGCTGCACTTTATGTACATGCTCAGTAGTGACCAGTGCTGTGGAGTCATAGATGAGATGAATCTGTGCTACTCTTTATGTACATGCTCAGTAGTGACCAGTGCTGTGGGGTCATAGATGAGATGAATCTGTGCTGCACTTTATGTACATGCTCAGTAGTGACCAGTGCTGTGGAGTCATAGATGAGATGAATCTGTGCTGCACTTTATGTACATGCTCAGTAGTGACCAGTGCTGTGGAGTCATAGATGAGATGAATCTGTGCTGCTACTTTATGTACATGCTCAGTAGTGACCGGTGCTGTGGGGTCATAGATGAGATGAATCTGTGCTGCACTTTATGTACATGCTCAGTAGTGACCGTGCTGTGGGGTCATAGATGAGATGAATCTGTGCTGCACTTTATGTACATGCTCAGTAGTGATCATGCTGTGGGGTCATAGATGAGATGAATCTGTGCTGCACTTTATGTACATGCTCAGTAGTGACAGTGCTGTGGGTCATAGATGAGATGAATCTGTGCTGCACTTTATGTACATGCTCAGTAGTGACCGTGCTGGGGTCAAGGTGAACGGCTGACTTTAGTACTGTCAGTGTGACGCTGTGGTCATAGATGAGATGAATCTGTGCTGCACTTTATGTACATGCTCAGTAGTGACCAGTGCTGTGGGGTCATAGATGAGATGAATCTGTGCTGCACTTTATGTACATGCTCAGTAGTGATCAGTGCTGTGGAGTCATAGATGAGATGAATCTGTGCTGCACTTTATGTACATGCTCAGTAGTGATCACTGCTGTGGGGTCATAGATGAGATGAATCTGTGCTGCACTTTATGTACATGCTCAGTAGTGATCACTGCTGTGGAGTCATAGATGAGATGAATCTGTGCTGCACTTTATGTACATGCTCAGTAGTGACCGGTGCTGTGGGGTAATAGATGAGATGAATCTGTGCTGTACTTTATGTACATGCTCAGTAGTGACCGGGGCTGTGGGGTCATAGATGAGATGAATCTGTGCTGTACTTTATGCACATGCTCAGTAGTGATCAGTGCTGTTGGGTCATAGATGAGATGAATCTGTGCTGCACTTTATGTACATGCTCAGTAGTGACCAGTGCTGTGGGGTCATAGATGAGATGAATCTGTGCTGCACTTTATGTACATGCTCAGTAGTGATCAGTGCTGTTGGGTCATAGATGAGATGAATCTGTGCTGTACTTTATGCACATGCTCAGTAGTGATCAGTGCTGTGGGGTCATAGATGAGATGAATCTGTGCTACTCTTTATGTACATGCTCAGTAGTGACCAGTGCTGTGGGGTAGTAGATGAGATGAATCTGTGCTGCACTTTATGTACATGCTCAGTAGTGATCACTGCTGTGGGGTCATAGATGAGATGAATCTGTGCTGCACTTTATGCACATGCTTTGTAGTGACCAGTGCTGTGGAGTCATAGATGAGATGAATCTGTGCTGCACTTTATGTACATGGTCAGTAGTGACCAGGGCTGTTGGAGTCAGGAAAATAAAGGAGTTGGAGGTCTGGTTTACTGACTTCACAGCCTTGCTTTGTCATCTAACCTGTTAGCAACGATCAGAGTTTAGCTCCTGAGCACTCTTTCCACAAATACTGACCCCAGAGCTGACATACTTGTACATTTTGCACTACAGGGTTAAAAAAACGGAGGCCAACAAAAGTAAAAGGTGGAATGAGACGTAAGAGATTGGAGTCCTCACATGGGGGTTATAAACTACCTGCAGAAGGGTGCAGATTTACTAAAATCAGATCTATTTATCTGTATGGTAACACCAGGCAGCCTCAGAACATGGTCTTCAGTGATGGCATCTTGTCTCTTGTGACCTCTGAGGTCATTGCTGGAGACTGGCAGAGGACCAGGCTAGTGTAACCCCAGGAGAGTCAGAGATGGTCAGTGTAAGGAAGAGTGAAAATTAAAATTACAAACGCTGGGCTGTGAGAAGCATTTGTGAATCGGAACGCATTAAAGGGATATTCTTGGGGATAAGATTTTTTTCCCATAAACTTCCACTAGATTAAAATAATAAACTCATGTGTTACCCTCCCTCACCAGGTCCAGGAGAGCCTCCCAGCCACTGCCCCAGTGTTGCCAGAGTGCATTGGTGATGTTATGATTGCAATTCACATGACCGCTAGACTCAATCATTGGTGCTGATGTAGAAAACCTGAGCTGCTGAGCTCAGTAATTGGCTGCAGCGGTCATGTGCACAGAGTTTATTTTAACTTGGCAGAAACCAATGTTGGTGAAAAACTTTTTTTTTTGTGCAAACATCTCTTTAAACCCCTTAACCAACTGCCGATACGCCTTTTAACGGCAGCAGTTAAGGGTACTTATTCCTAACGGCGCTGAGAAATAAGGGTATAGCGCCCCCCAGTGTCGTAAAATTTCCAGGGTCTTGGCTACCAGGGTTAGCTGAGACTCTTGAGAACATGATCAGGTCCGTTTTTTATGGTCCTCTGTCACGTGATCACTGTTATTCACCGAATAATGGCACTCACAAAGCAAAGTCTAATTTACAATGATCTACCATATCAGAGGAGTGAGAAATGGGGTCCCCTGAGCTCCCTGCGGTACCTTCGCCATCCCTGGACCTTCTTGCTCTGTTCCCAGGCCCTCCACGTCATTTTCAATCTCAGAATCAGTGGGATCCGTTGAAGCGTTCCAGAGCCATAACCTCATAAAGTGACAGTGGTCAGAATTGTAAAATTTGGCCTGGTCATTAAGATCAAAATTGGCTCTGGCATTACGGGGTTAAAGAGGTATTCTTATCTTGGACATTTATGGCATATCCAGAAGTGCCATAGATATCCCAAAAGATGTGACTTAAGTGTCCCACAGATGTGGGTCCACATCTGCATCCAGAACTGGGCCGCACTGACCCTGCGCCTGGAAACGGGAAGTTGCTCTGCTTTAGCATCTGTCTCCATTCATTTGTATGGGAGGGAACTGCATGGCTGGAGAGAGCTGGTGATGTTCAGTCGCCTCTCAGCTAGTGGTCTGAAGCGAGATATGCAGGATTCAGAGATGGGAATTGCACTTATTAGCATATAGTTGTGCCATAAATGACCCAGATGGCAGGAACCTTAGCGTATGAGGACAAATCCACCACGTGTGCGGGTACCTACTAATGATGCTACCTATTCATTATGCAAAGGGAAGGCAACCTCTTTCCTTAGTGACAGTGGGCTAATCTCCACGCATGCCCAACACCCAGCACAACCCCACCCTGCAAACCACTCCCTCTGCAGGGGAAATGTAGTATTACATTCAGATGAATGGCCTCCTCCTGTACCAGCGGTGTAGAACATGTGTTGATTATAGAGGTGTGCGGTGTAGTAATGCTTTATGTAGGCTGCTTATATGCTGATGGTCGTCACAGCCTCATCTGTCTATTATCTGCAGCCTCTGCGACTTGACATCAAGAGGAAGCTGACAGCTCGGTCCGACCGAGTAAAAAGCGTCGACCTGCACCCTACAGAGCCATGGATGCTGGCCAGTCTGTACAATGGCAGCGTGTGTGTATGGAATCACGAGACGCAGGTAATACAATATACACAGGACTAGATAAATGCAGCTAATATCTAAATACAGGTGATGCGCCTTGTTTTCTTGTCCATGAAAACCTGTTGTTATTCTTCCAGACTCTGGTGAAAACCTTTGAAGTATGTGATCTACCAGTCAGAGCAGCAAAGTTTGTGGCAAGGAAGAACTGGGTCGTCACCGGAGCAGTAAGTATAAACTATGCGGCTTCCCTCAGGGATCCTTGCAGTGGGTTCTCTGACACTTCATTGCTGACGGTAACGACTCTCTTAAGATTCCCTCATTCCCATATAATTTAATTGAGAGGTTACTGTGCTGCATCATTAATTACAGTGTGAGATATACACATGTATGGTGTAATTACCAGGCATACATATATATTATATATATATATTACCAGGCATTACATATATATGCTGTTTGATCCAATATGAGAGTAAATAATGGGGATGTAAGGGCCTGAGAGCAAAAAATCCCTATGACAGTGACTAATAATTACTCAATATTATCATTAAGTGGATTCCCAGGATGAGTAAAACTTATTTTCTTCTTCTGAGCAAATCCCTTCCCCGTCAATTTTTTTATTTATTTTTTTATAAAAGCTAGCAAACCCCTTCATTTTGTTACCTGAAAAATTCTCCAAGCTTATTTTCTGAGTATCTTTAGTTCTACCTATTGCCTTAAGCGATGTGTGTGATGCTGGCATGACTTGTGTCTTATACCCAGTAAGAAGTGCTCTTCTCTCCATATATATCCATCTTTAGTGTTCACTTCCCTCTATGTAAGGCCGAGTTCATACGAGCATGTGTAAAGTCACCTGTTTGTCATCCATATGTCCGTCTTTTCCATGCAGAATATAAAAAATAACAGGCCCAAGTCATTATCTGGTGTAATTTTAGCAATGGTTTCGTTATAAACAGAAGCCATACAGATGGGGACAGGATGGGATGGAAGGCTTTCTTTTACTAAGTTGAGTTCTGTGGGTGAGTTTCTCCCAATAAACATATAGGCTAGGGCGTGCTTTTAATTTTGCACATGAACACTCAGTCAGTATAGAAAAATGTTCATCTGAAGCCGCTCATTCATGTAAATATATCTCACGCTGTCCCTTTTGAACACAGATCAAAAATGACGTTCTTCTGAATGAGACCAGTCAGGACAGGGGAAACCTTGTGATTGCTGGGATCTAACAGCTGAGACCCCACAGATCAGGACTCTACAGAGCACATCTTTAAAAACAGCATAAAAGCAAATGGACAGAGACGGTCACTCTTGAACGCATCCACATTACTGGCACCGGTTTTAACCCCTTCATGACCCAGCCTATTTTGACCTTAAAGACCTTGCCATTTTTTGCAATTCTGACCATTGTCCCTTTATGAGGTAATAACTCAGGAACGCTTCAACGGATCCTAGCGATTCTGAGATTGTTTTTTCGTGACATATTGGGCTTCATGTTAGTGGTAAATTAAGGTCGATAATTTTTGCGTTTATTTGTGAAAAAAATGGAAATTTGGCGAAAATTCTGAAAATTTTGTAATTTTCAAATTTTTAATTTTTATTCTGTTAAACCAGAGAGTTATGTGGCACAAAATAGTTAATAAATAACATTTCCCACATGTCTACTTTACATCAGCACAATTTTGGGAACAACATTTTTTTTTGTTAGGAAGTTATAAGGGTTAAAAGTTGACCAGCGATTTCTCCTTTTTACATCAAAATTTACAAAACCATTTTTTTTAGGGACCACCTCACATTTGAAGTCACTTTGAGGGGTCTATATGGCAGAAAATACCCAAAAGTGACACCTTTATAAAAACTGCACCCCTCAAGCTACTCAAAACTACATTCAAGAAGATTATTAACCCTTCAGGTGCTTCACAGGAACTAAAGCAATGTGGAAGGAAAAAATGGACATTTTAATTTTTCCAACAAAAATTTTCTTTTAGCATCAATTTTTTCATTTTTACATGGGCATCAGGATAAATTGGATCCTAAAATTTGTTGGGCAATTTCTCCTGATTACACAGATACCTCATATGTGGTCATAAACCACTGTATGGGCGCACAGCAGGGCTCAGAAGGGAAGGAGCGCCATTTGACTTTTTGAATAGAAAATATGCTGGAATATTTAGCGGTTGCCATGTCACATTTGGAGAGTCCCTGTGTGCCTAAACATTGGAGCTCCCCCACAAGTGACCCCATTTTGGAAACTAGACCTCCTAAGGAACTTATCTAGATGCATAGTGATCACTTTGAACCCCAAGGTGCTTCACAAATTGATCTGTAAAAAAAAGAAAGTACTTTTTTTTCACAAAAATTTTCTTTTATCCTCAGTTTTTTTTCATTTTCACATGGGCAACAGTATAAATTGGATCCTAAAATTTGTTGGGCAATTTCTCCTGAGTACATAGATACCTCATATGTGGTCATAAACCACTGTATGGGCGCACAGCAGGGCTCAGAAGGGAAGGAGCGCCATTTGACTTTTTGAATAGAAAATATGCTGGAATATTTAGCGGTTGCCATGTCACATTTGGAGAGTCCCTGTGTGCCTAAACATTGGAGCTCCCCCACAAGTGACCCCATTTTGGAAACTAGACCTCCTAAGGAACTTATCTAGATGCATAGTGATCACTTTGAACCCCAAGGTGCTTCACAAATTGATCTGTAAAAAAAAGAAAGTACTTTTTTTTCACAAAAATTTTCTTTTATCCTCAGTTTTTTTCATTTTCACATGGGCAACAGTATAAATTGGATCCTAAAATTTGTTGGGCAATTTCTCCTGAGTACATAGATACCTCATATGTGGTCATAAACCACTGTTTGGGCGCACGGCAGGGCTCAGAAGGGAAGGAGCGCCATTTGACTTTTTGAATGGAAAATATGCTGGAATATTTAGCGGTTGCCATGTCGCATTTGGAGAGTCCCTGTGTGCCTAAACATTGGAGCTCCCCCACAAGTGACCCCATTTTGGAAACTAGACCCCTAAGGAACTTATCTAGATGCATAGTGAGCACTTTGAACCCCCAGGTGCTTCACAAATTGATCCGTAAAAAAAAGAAAGTACTTTTTTTTCACAAAAATTTTCTTTTAGCCTCAGTTTTTTTCATTTTCACATGGGCAACAGTATAAATTGGATCCTAAAATTTGTTGGGCAATTTCTCCTGAGTACACAGATACCTCATATGTGGTCATAAACCACTGTTTGGGCGCACGGCAGGGCTCAGAAGGGAAGGAGCGCCATTTGACTTTTTGAATGGAAAATATGCTGGAATATTTAGCGGTTGCCATGTCGCATTTGGAGAGTCCCTGTGTGCCTAAACATTGGAGCTCCCCCACAAGTGACCCCATTTTGGAAACTAGACCCCCTAAGGAACTTATCTAGATGCATAGTGAGCACTTTGAACCTCCAGGTGCTTCACAAATTGATCCGTAAAAAAAAGAAAGTACTTTTTTTTCACAAAAATTTTCTTTTAGCCTCAGTTTTTTTCATTTTCACATGGGCAACAGTATAAAATTGGATCCTAAAATTTGTTGGGCAATTTCTCCTGAGTACACAGATACCTCATATGTGGTCATAAACCACTGTTTGGGCGCACGGCAGGGCTCAGAAGGGAAGGAGCGCCATTTGACTTTTTGAATGGAAAATATGCTGGAATATTTAGCGATTGCCATGTCGCATTTGGAGAGTCCCTGTGTGCCTAAACATTGGAGCTCCCCACAAGTGACCCCATTTTGGAAACTAGACGCCCTAAGGAACTTATCTAGATGCATAGTGAGAACTTTGAACCCCAGGTGCTTCACAGAAGTTTAAACGCAGAGCCGTGAAAATAAAAAATCATTTTTTTTCTCAAAAAATGATTTTTTAGCCCACTATTTTTTATTTTCACAATGGTTACAGGAGAAATTGGACCCCAAAGTTGTTGTCCAGTTTGTCCTGAGTACGCTAGTACCCCATATGTGGGGGGGAACCACTGTTTGGGCACACGTCAGGGCTCGGAAGGGATGTGGTGACGCTTTGAAATGCCGACTTGATGGAATGGTCTGCGGGCATCTTGTTACGTTTGCAGAGCCCTGATGTGCCTAAACAGTAGAAACTCCCCACAAGTGACCCCATTTAGGAAACTAGACCCCGCAAAGAACTTATCTAGATGTGTGGTGAGCACTTTGAACCCCCAAGGGCTACACAGAAGTTTATAACGCCCGGGCATGAAAATAAAAAAATCATATTTTTTCCACAATCAGGATCTTTTAGTCCCCAATTTTTTTATTTTCCCAAGGGTAACATGAGAAATTAGACCCCAAAAGTTGTTGTCCAATTTGTCCTGAGTATGCTGATATCCCATATGTGGGAGAAAACTACTGTATGGGCACTTCGGGGCTCGGATGGGAAGTAGTGACGTTTTGAAATGCCCACTTGATGGAATGGTCTTCGGGCGTCATGTTACGTTTGCAGAGTCCCTGATGTGCCTAAACAGTAGAAACTCCCCACAAGTGACCCCATTTTGGAAACTAGATCCCCAAGGAACTCCTATAGATGTGTGATAAGCACTTTGAATCTCCAAGTCCTTCACAGAAGTTTATAACGCAGAGCCGTGAAAATAAAATCATTTTTTTTCCACAAAAATAATTTTTAGTCCCCAATTTTTTTTCCCAATGTTAACAGGAGAAATTAGAACCCCCAAAGTTGTTGTGCAATTTTTCCCGAGTACGCTGATACCTCATATGTGGGGATAAACCACTGTTTGGGCATACGTCGGGGCTTGGAATAAAGGGAGCACTGTTTGACTTTTTGAACGCAAAATTTGCAGGAATCAATGGTGGCGCCATGTCGCGTATGGAGACCCCCTGATGTGCCTAAATAGTGGAAACCCCTCAATTCTAACTCCAACACTAACCCCAACACACCCCTAACCCCTACACACACCTAACCCTAATACAAACCCTAATCATAACCCTAACCCCAACACACCCCTAACCCTAATCCCAACTCTAACCATAAACCTAACTACAAGCCTAACCCTAATTACAACCCTAAGCCTAATTCCAACCCTAACTCAAATTCCAACCCAACCGTAATTCTAACCTTAACCCTAATGCTAACCCTAACCCTAGTTCTAACCCTAAGGCTGGGTTCATATTGCGTTTTACCAGCCCGTTCAACACGTAGCGTTGACCGGCTGGTAACGGTATAGCATAACGCGATCGCGTTATGCTATACCCGCTAGCGCAGATGAATCAGCAGATAATCAGCCGCGGATCAGCAACAAAATCCGCCGCGGATCAGCAGCAAAATCCGCCGCGGATCAGCAGCAAAATCAGCCGCGGATCAGCAGCGAAATCCGCCGGTCAGCGCGAATCCGCCGCGGATCAGCAGCGAAATCCGCGCGGATCAGCAGCGAAATCCGCCGCGGATCAGCAGCGAAATCCGCCGCGGATCAGCAGCGAAATCCTCCGCGGATCAGCAGCGAAATCCGCCGCGGATCAGCAGCGAAATCCGCCGCGGATCAGCAGCGAAATCCGCCGCGGATCGCAGCGAAATCAGCCGCGGATCCACAGCGAATCAGCAGCAAAATCGCAGCGAAATCAGCGCGGATCCGCAGCGAAATCAGTCGCGGATCCGCAGCGAAATCAGTCGCGGATCCGCAGCGAAATCAGTCCGCGGATCGCAGCGAAATCAGCCGCGGATCAGCAGCGAAATCCGCGGACAGCAGCGAAATCCGCGGATCAGCAGCGAAATCAGCCGCGGATCAGCAGCGAAATCGCCGCGGATCAGCAGCGAAATCCGCCGCGGATCAGCAG
Organism: Oophaga sylvatica; assembly: GCA_033576555.1. Classification (NCBI taxonomy): domain Eukaryota; kingdom Metazoa; phylum Chordata; class Amphibia; order Anura; family Dendrobatidae; genus Oophaga; species Oophaga sylvatica. Next base: position 82,835,939 of record JARQOD010000005.1, read on the forward strand.
CGAAATCCTCCGCGGATCAGCAGCGAATCGCGCGATCAGCAGCGAATCAGCAGCAAAATCCGCAGCGAAATCAGTCGCGGATCCGCAGCGAAATCAGCCGCGGATCAGCAGCGAAATCCGCCGCGGATCAGCAGCGAAATCAGCCGCGGATCAGCAGCAAAATCAGCCGCGGATCAGCAGCGAAATCCGCCGCGGATCAGCAGCGAAATCCGCCGCGGATCAGCAGCGAAATCCGCCGCGGATCCACAGCGAATCAGCAGCAAAATCAGGGCAGATCAGCAGCAAAATCCGCAGCGAAATCCGCCGCGGATCAGCAGCGAAATCCGCCGCGGATCAGCAGCGAATCCGCAGCGGATCAGCAGCGAATCCGCAGCGGATCAGCAGCGAAATCCGCCGCGAATCAGCAGCGAAATCCGCCGCGAATCAGCAGCGAAATCCGCCGCGTATCAGCAGCGAAATCCGCCGCGAATCAGCAGCGAAATCCGCCGCGAATCAGCAGCGAAATTCCGCGCGAATCAGCAGCGAAATCCGCCGCGGATCAGCAGCGAAATCCGCCGCGGATCAGCAGCGAAATCCGCCGCGGATCAGCAGCGAAATCCGCCGCGGATCAGCAGCGAAATCCGCCGCGGATCAGCAGCGAAATCCGCCGCGGATCAGCAGCGAAATCCGCCGCGGATCAGCAGCGAAATCCGCCGCGGATCAGCAGCGAAATCCGCCGCGGATCAGCAGCGAAATCCGCCGCGGATCAGCAGCGAAATCCGCCGCGGATCAGCAGCGAAATCCGCCGCGGATCAGCAGCGAAATCCGCCGCGGATCAGCAGCGAAATCCGCCGCGGATCCGCAGCGAATCAGCAGCGAAATCCGCCGCGGATCAGCAGCGAAATCCGCCGCGGATCAGCAGCGAAATCAGCCGCGGATCCGCAGCGAAATCCGCCGCGAATCAGCAGCGAAATCCGCCGCGGATCCGCAGCGAATCAGCAGCAAATCGTCGCGATCAGCAGCTAAAATCCGCCGCGGATCAGCAGCGAAATCCGCCGCGGATCCGCAGCGAAATCAGTAGCTGATCCGCAGCGACATCCGCCCCGGATCCGCAGCGAAATCCGCCGCGGATCAGCAGCGAAATCCGCCGCGGATCCGCAGCGAATCAGCAGCAAAATCAGTTGCGGATCAGCAGCGAAATCCGCCGCGGATCAGCAGCGAAATCCGCCGCGGATCTGCAGCGAAATCCGCCGCGGATCCGCAGCGAAATCCGCCGCGGATCAGCAGCGAAATCCGCCGCGGATCCGCAGCGAAATCCGCCGCGGATCAGCAGCGAAATCCGCCGCGGATCAGCAGCGAAATCCGCCGCGGATCAGCAGCGAAATCCGCCGCGGATCCTCAGCGAAATCCGCCGCGGATCCTCAGCGAAATCCGCCGCGGATGCATCGCCGCAAAAATCCGCTAGGAAAAAAAAAAAAAATTATTTTTTTTATTATTTGTCCCTACCTATGACGGGGGGGGTTCATTTACTTTTTTTTTATTTTGATCACTGTGACAGTTTATGACAGTGATCAAAATAAATTTTTTTACAATGGAGGGCGCACCGCGCATGCGCCGGCCGGCGGGCGCACTGCACATGCGCCCCCCATTTTCCAAGATGGCGGCGCCCATGAAGAATCCCGGGCAGCCGCCGGGACGGATCCAGGGACATCGGTGGACCGGGAGAGGTGAGTAGGGGACGTCGGAAGGTGAGGGGGGGTGATCGCAGGAGCAGGGGAGCAGACAGCGACGGCGGTGACCGATCGCTGCCATCTTTCGATGGCGGCGGCCGATCACCGCCGTGACATGGTGTGGGGGGGGGTCTGATCGCGGTCTCCAGCCATGGCCGATGATGCTATTGCAGCATCGGCCATGGCTGGATTGTAATATTTCACCAGTTTCATTGGTGAAATATTACAAATCGCTCTGATTGGCAGTTTCACTTTTAACAGCCAATCAGAGCGATCGTGGCCACGTGGGGGTTAAGGCAACCCCCTGTGGTGATGCAGTAAGGGTCCTGTTACTGCGGGTCGGGTGACCTTTCAGTGACCCCGGACCCCCGACCCGCAGTAACATGATTTATAGCATGACGCCGACGGTGGCGTCATGGGTCGGGATGGCACAGGTTTTCATGATGCCAACGTCGGCGTCATGGGTCGGGAAGGGGTTAAAGCCTGACAACCATTTTAGAATCATTGTATGAAATATAAGTAGACATAGACTTATTGGCCTAGCAGTTTATTGGCATAGTATCTAAGCAGATAATTGCGTTAATTCTTTGAGCATATTTTTGCTGTGTAATCGAACAGCAGCATGATGTAGGGGTAGAGATTTTTATTCTAGCCATGTGCAGCGGATATGTTAGAATCACAGTTTTTCTGCTGCAGAGCTCAGAATGTTGAGCCCGATATAACCCCACGCACACCACTGCCTTCTGTGTACACTGTACAGTCATGGCCAAAAGTTTCGAGAATGACACAAATATTAATTTTTACAAAGTCTACTGCTTCACTTTTTCTAATGGCAATTTGCATATACTCCAGAATGTTATAAAGAGTGATCAGCTTAACAGCAATTACTTGCAAAGTCAATATTTGGCTAGAAAATGAACTTTATCCCCCAAAACACATTTCAACATCATTGCAGCCCTGCCTTAAAAGGACCAGCTAACCTCTTTTCAGTGATTGCTCCATTAACACAGGTGTGAGTGTTGATGAGGACATGGCTGGAGATCAATCTGTCATGATTAAGTAAGAATGACACCACTGGACACTTTAAAAGGAGGCTGGTGCTTGGCATCATTGTTTCTCTTCTGTTAACCATGGTTATCTCTAAAGAAACACGTGCAGTCATCATTGCAATGCACAAAAATGGCCTAACAGGGAAGAGTATCGCAGCTAGAAAGATTGCACCTCAGTCAACAATCTATCGCATCATCAAGAACTTCAAGGAGAGAGGTTCCATTGCTGCCAAAAAGGCTTCAGGGCGCCCAAGAAAGACCAGCAAGCGCCAGGACCGTCTCTTAAAAGTGTTTCAGCTGCGGGATTGGGCTACCAGCAGTGCAGAGCTTGCTCAGGAATGGCAGCAGGCAGGTGTGAGTGCATCTGCACGCACTGTGAGGCGGAGACTCTTGGAGCAAGGCCTGGTCTCAAGGAGGGCAGCAAAGAAGCCACTTCTCTCCAGAAAAAACATCATGGACAGACTGATATTCTGCAAAAGGTACAGGCAGTGGACTGCTGAGGACTGGGGTAAAGTTATTTTCTCTGATGAATCCCCTTTTCGATTGTTTGGGACATCAGGAAAACGCCTCATTCGGAGAAGACAAGGTGAACGCTACCACCAGTCTTGTCTCATGCCAACTGTTAAGCATCCTGAAACCATTCATGTGTGGGGTTGCTTCTCAGCCAAGGGAATCTGCTCTCTCACAGTCTTGCTTAAAAACACAGCCATGAATAAAGAATGGTACCAGAATGTCCTCCAAGAGCAACTTCTCCCAACCCTCCAAGAGCAGTTTGGCGATCAACAATGCCTTTTCCAGCATGATGGAGCACCTTGCCATAAAGCAAAGGTGATAACTAAATGGCTCAGGGAACAAAACATAGAGATTTTGGGTCCATGGCCTGGAAACTCCCCAGATCTTAAGGGTATGCCACACTAAACAATATCGCTAACGGGATCGCTAAAAAACGTCACTATTTAGCGATCCCGTTAGCGATGTTCAGTGCGGCAGCTTCCAGCGACGAGCTTCCTGCTGTGATCTCGCTCGTCGCTGGAATCGCTCCGGACCCTATTTCATCGCTGGCGCTCCGCTGGGTAAGTATCTTATCGCTGTGTGGCACCTTTTCTTAGCGATTTAGCGGTACTTTTGTACCGCTAAAGTCGTTAAGAAGATCGCTAACGGCGATAGCGTCGTTAACTATATCGCTAAATGCGGCAGCATTTAGCGATATAGAAACAATCCCGCTAGCGATCTCATTAGTATGCAACGCTAACGAGATCGCTAGCGGGATTGTTTAGTGTGGCAGTACCTTTAATCCCATTGAGAACTTGTGGTCAATCATCAAGAGACGGGTGGACAAACAAAAACCTAAAAATTCTGACAAAATGAAAGCATTGATTGTGCAAGAATGGACTGCTATCAGTCAGGATTTGGTCCAGAAGTTGATTGAGAGCATGCCAGGGAGAATTGCAGAGGTCCTGAAGAAGAAGGGTCAACAGTCAACACTGCAATATTGACTTGCTGCATTAACTCATTCTAACTGTCAATATAAGCTTTTGTTACTCATATGTTTGCAATTATTATATTTCTGTCTGTGATAAAAACATCTGTCAAACACACATGAAAACCAGAGGGCAGCAGATCATGTGAAAATATAATATTTGTGTCATTCTCAAAACTTTTGGCCATGACTGTATAGTGACAGAAAGCTGCTAATCTGGGGGGTATGGATGCACGAGGAAGCACCTAGTCCTGTAATTATAATCTACTGATTGTATTAAAATAGAAAAATCCAGCCCAGTAAGTAACACATTGTGGGTATCAGGGTCTATACCTCTATAGTATGTAAAACCCTGCTGACAGATTCCCTTTAATTATGGAGTCGTTGATCTCATGGACCTGTACTCTCTTCTAAGGATGACATGCAGATCCGAATCTTCAACTACAACACCCTGGAGAGAGTCCACATGTTCGAGGCCCACTCTGACTACATCCGCTGCATTGCTGTGCACCCCACCCAGCCTTTCATACTGACCAGCAGTGGTAAGACTTTGAGCTTGTTAATATAAACTGATCTCTGTTAGGCTAAGTGCACACGTTCAGGAATGTTTGCAGAATATTCCTGAGCAAAACCGGACATTTTCCGCGGTAAAAACGCTGGGGTTTTTTTGCGTTTTTTTTTTTGCGCGGATTTTGCGCGTTTTTACCGCAATTTTTTTCCTGAACTTTCTAGGTCAATAATATAGCGGGAAAAACGCTAGAATTCCGTGAAATTAATGAACATGTTGGTTCTTTTTCCAAGATGCGTTTTTTTTCGCGGAAAAAAAACGCACCATGTGCACAAAAATTGCAGAATTCATTCTAAATGATAGGATGCTTAATTCATGCGTTTTTGACGCGTTTTTTCTCGCGAAAAAGCGCGAAATAAACACAAATAATCCTGAACGTGTGCACTTAGCCTGAAAGGATTTGTGTGGGTATATATAGCTGGGAAGTTAAATGACCTAATATATTTTCATTAGGATTAGTATTCCTTATGCTCCAATCCTAATGAAAAGCAATTAGAGGAAAATTAAATTCCTTATGGTCGGCCGTAGACCTGTAAAAAAATGGCTGAGTTCTGTTTGTGGTGGTCTACAGCAGGGTTCCCCAACTCCAGTCCTCAAGGCCCACCAATAGGTCATGTATTCAGGATTTCCTTAGTATTGCCCAGGTGATAATTGCATCACCTGTGCAATACAAAGGAAATCCTGAAAACATGACCTGTTGGTGGGTCTTGAGGACTGGAGTTGGGACCCCTGGTCTACAGGTTGTCTGCAAGTCATAAAACCCACTTCAGCAGGCTGAAACATATCAGTAATGCGTATGATTTCTAGTGGGGGCCACAGTCAATGACTGGAAAAGCTTGGGTGAAGATTAAGGAATCTAGGTGAGGCCATTTAGGCTTGAAGGTTCTTGCATGTGAGTCTTCTAATGTAAAGCCTGGTATATCTGTGTGGCAGGATATATGGACCCAGCCAGCAATTGGTTTCCCACTCCATTGCAGTAGTTTACTTGCATAAGCTGATGCCTGAAGGAATTGATCTAATGGATTTTTGTTGCTTGGTCTGAGATCTGTATAAAAAATAACATTGAGTGCAGCGTTTTATTAACTGTCTCTGGACAACGGACTGGTGAACCAAGTGCACAACTTTGCCATTATTTGTGTCCAGCGCAGGTATGATATACAGTGCCTACAAGTAGTATTCAACCCCCTGCAGATTTAGCTGGTTGACACATGCGGAATTAACTTGGCATTGTGACATGTGTACTGTAGATCAGCCTGGAAGTGGGAAATGCACTGCTGGAAAAATTTGTTTTAATTTTTTTTTTTTTTTTTTTAAAAACGTTAAAAGTTAATTCAGAGTGTCATTTATTATTCAACCCCTCAAACTACAAGAATTCTGTTTGGTCCCCCTAAAGTATTAAGAAGTAGTTCAGGCACCAAGAATAATGAGCTTCACATGTGTGGATTAATTATCTCTTTTGCCAGCCTTTTCTGACTATTTAAGACCCTCCCCAAACTTGTGAACAGCACTCATACATGGTCAACATGGGAAAGACAAAGGAGCATTCCAAGGCCATCAGAGACAAGATCGTGGAGGGTCACAAGGCTGGCAAGGGGTACAAAACCCTTTCCAAGGAGTTGGCCCTACCTGTCTCCACTGTTGGGAGCATCATCCGTAAGTGGAAGGCTTATGGAACTACTGTTAGCCTTCCACGGCCTGGACAGCCTTTGAAAGTTTCCTCCCGTGCCGAGGCCAGGCTTGTCCGAAGAGTCAAGGCTAACCCAAGGACAACAAGGAAGGAGCTCCGGGAAGATCTCATGGCAGTGGGGACATTGGTTTCAGTCAATACCATAAGTAACGTACTCCACCGCAATGGTCTCCGTTCCAGACGAGCCCGTAAGGTACCTTTACTTTCAAAGCGTCATGTCAAGGCTCGTCTACAGTTTGCTCATGATCACTTGGAGGACTCTGAGACAGACTGGTTCAAGGTTCTATGGTCTGATGAGACCAAGATCGAGATCTTTGGTGCCAACCACACACGTGACGTTTGGAGACTGGATGGCACTGCATATGACCCCAAGAATACCATCCCTACAGTCAAGCATGGTGGTGGCAGCATCATGCTGTGGGGCTGTTTCTCAGCCAAGGGGCCTGGCCATCTGGTCCGCATCCATGGGAGGATGGATAGCACGGCCTACCTGGAGATTTTGGCCAAGAACCTCCGCTCCTCCATCAAGGATCTTAAGATGGGTCGTAATTTCATCTTCCAACAAGACAACGACCCAAAGCACACAGCCAAGAAAACCAAGGCCTGGTTCAAGAGGGAAAAAGTCAAGGTGTTGGAGTGGCCTAGTCAGTCTCCTGACCTTAACCCAATTGAAAACTTGTGGAAGGAGCTCAAGAATAAAGTCCACATGAGACACCCAAAGAACCTAGATAACTTGGAGAAGATCTGCATGGAGGAGTGGGCCAAGATAACTCCACAGACCTCTGCCGGCCTGATCAGGTCTTATAAAAGACGATTATTAGCTGTAATTGCAAACAAGGGTTATTCCACGAAATATTAAACATAGGGGTTGTATAATAATTGACCCACACTTTTATGTTTAAAATTTATTAAAATTCAACTGAGCAACATAACTTTTTGTTTTGTAAGATTTATGCTTCTGTTAATAAATCCTACTCTCGTTTGCAGTTTGAAGGCTCTAACTTATTTGCATCTTATCAAACCAGCTAAATCTGTAGGGGGTTGAATACTACTTGTAGGCACTGTAACTTGCCAGACACAACTGATGTCTGTAATCCCACTCGAAGCCACACAATTAAATTGGCAAAACATTGTCATGCGGAGGCTGAGATTACTGCACACTTAATTTGCAGGTTGGGGAAAAAACACGGATTTTGGTAAGAACTTACCTGTAAAATCCTTTTCAGCGAAGGAAGGGAGGGAGACACAGGATTCATTACTGATGGGTAGGCGGAGCCCCAGATCAGGATGTCACCTCAGATCAAAAGCGTGCTGACTGGCTGGCCCCTCCAGCTCGGGCTCCTCCTACTCAGCTCCAGTCGTTCCAAAGCTTTAGGGAAGAACCAAGATCACCAGCGGAGCAACATAACCCTGTCTGAAGGAACTTCAGAGAAAAACACAAGGATACAGGTTATGTACACAAAGTAAGCCAAAAACCACAGAGTTCCAGGTACTAATCACTGAACCTGACTACTGCGATGAGCTGGCGATGCTGAAAAGAGCCTTAACGCGCTGACCTCAGTCCAGATAATCGCTATCAGATAAGAGTCGCGCTGCATCTGAAAACATCAACACACTTCTGCCTTGGGCGGGATCTGTGTCTCCCTCCCTTCCTTCGCTGAAAAGGATTTTACAGGTAAGTTCTTACCAAAATCCGTGTTTCAGCTGCAGATGGAAGGGAGGGAGCCACAGGATTCATTACTGATGGGACGTCCCAAAGCAGTTCAAAAAATAAGGGTGGGAAAAAACCAACAAAAGGCAGAAACCCAACAACCTTAACAAGAAAGCGCAACCAGCGCTAAAAACACAAGTTCCACAAGAACTTCAAACTACAGCTGCCTGCAAGACCCTACGTCCGAGGGCTGCATCAGCAGAAGCACTGACGTCCACTTTATAAAACTTTGTAAACGTGTGGACAGAACGCCAAGTTGCCGCCCGGCAGAGCTGCACTGCCGAGGCGCCTTGATGAAAAGCCCACGATGAAGCCACAGCTCTCGTGGAATGGGCTCGAATCTTAATCGGACAAGATGCACCCCGAAGACTGTAAGCTTCCAGAATAGCTGACCGAATCCAACGAGCTATAGAATCCTTGGAAGCTCGCTGACCACGCCGGCGACCAGCTGGAACCACAAATAGAGAGTCCGTCTTACGAAAACCTTGAGTAATAGATAGGTAAAACTTCAAGGCCCGCACTAAATCCAATGTGTGCAAATCTCGCTCTTTCGCATTCTTCGGATCCGGGCAGAAAGAAGGCAACACAATATCCTGGTTAACATGAAATTGTGATACCACTTTAGGTAAAAAATCACCCCGTGTGCGAAGCACTACACGATCCGGAAAAAACTCCAGAAAAGGAGGCGAACAAGAAAGAGCTGCCAACTCAGAAACTCTCCTCAAAGAAGTGACCGCTACAAGGAAAGCCACCTTCCAGGAAAGTAAAGAAAGGCTAGCCGAACCCATAGGCTCAAAAGGTTTATGCTGAAGAGCCCCCAAAACAAGGTTGAGCCGCCAAGGAGACACGGAAGCCTTCCGCGGCGGAAACTTACGAGCTATACCGCGGAAAAAGGAAATCACGTCCCTATTTGAAGCAATGGTTCTCCGAAACAATAAAGACAGAGCAGAAATCTGACCTTTCAGGGTGCTGACTGCCAAACCTTTGTCCAGCCCATGCTGCAGAAAAGCCAACAGATTGGGGATGGAAAACTTTCTCGGATTCCGAGAGGATCCCAAACACCACGAAAAGAAGTTTTCCCAGGTTTTGTGGTAAATCCTAGTAGTAGCCGGACTTCTCGCAGCACGAAGGGTAGCAATAACCTCGGCTGAAAAACCTCTATAGGTTAAGATTTCGGTCTCAAGAGCCACGCCGTCAAACGCAGGGACTGCAAGTCCGGATGACAAATGGGCCCCTGAGTCAACAAGTCCGGTTGAAGAGGAAGCGGAAAAGGAGGTGCCGCCAACAGCGACATTGTCGAGAACCACATCCTTCTTGGCCAATCCGGAGCTATCAAAATAGCTGAAATTCTCTCTAATCTGATCCGACGCAGTACTAGAGGAAGTAAAGATATCGGCGGGAATACATAGATCAGCTCGAACTGATCCCACTGAGCTACTAAAGCATCCACCGCCACAGCCTTCGGGTCCTTGTACCTGGACATGAACGTCGGTAACTTGGCATTGAACCTGGATGCCATCAAATCCACTTGGGGAGTTCCCCAACGGGAGCACAGTAGTGCAAAAACTTCCGGGTGAAGGCTCCATTCCCCAGGATCCATCTTCCTGCGACTGAGAAAGTCCGCTGTAAGATTCTGAACCCCTGGAATGTGAATCGCCGAAATGGCTGGCACACTGGCCTCGGCCCAAATAAGAATTCGAGACACCTCCACCAAGAGCCTGGAACTCCTTGTCCCGCCTTGGTGATTGATATACGCGACAGCCGTCGCATTGTCTGTCTGCACTCGAACTGGCAGACCGCTCAAAGGGACCGTCCAATGCTGGAGGCAAAGGAAAATCGCCCTCAATTCCAGGATGTTGATCGGAAGAACAGACTCTTCCGGTGACCATACCCCCTGAATCCAGAGATTGTTCCAAACACCCCCCCAGCCTGTCAGGCTGGCATCGGTGGTTATGACTGACCACTTTGGAGGGAGGAAGGACTTCCCCAGGGCAAAAACCCCTGGACGTAGCCACCATCCTAGAGAATCCCGCACCGCGCGAGAAATGGTGACACTGCAATCCAGCGATTGCGACCGATTCCATCGACTCAAAATAAACTTTTGGAGGGTCCTGGAATGGAACTGGGCAAAAGGAATCGCCTCCATGGACGCCACCATCAGTCCCAGAAGACGCATACACTTCCGTAGGGACATTGCCGTTGAGGATTTCATAATCTGTACATGTCGAAGAAGACATGACTGTTTGTCTGGTGGTAGGGAAACTACCGACCGAAACGTGTCGAGATGCATTCCCAAAAAGAGGATTGTCCTCGATGGTTGCAGGGACGACTTCTCCCAATTGACCAGCCAACTGAAGTCCATCAGAAACTGAAGAGACAAATCCCGAGCCGTCAACGCCTCCTCCTCCGAGGAAGCCACGATCAAAAGATCGTCCAGATAAGGGAGAATCGTAATCCCCTGTCTTCGAAGGATTGCCATGAGGGGCGCCAGAATTTTTGTAAAGACTCTTGGCGCTGAGGCTAAGCCGAACGGCAGAGCCACGAACTGGTAATGATTCTGACCTATGGCAAATCGAAGAAAGCGCTGATGAGCCTTTCCGATGGGAATATGCAAATAAGCGTCGCGAATGTCGATTGACACCAGAAAATCGTTCTGTGACAGAGCTGCCACAACGGAGCGAAGCGACTCCATGCGAAATTTCCGGGCATGGACATGCCGGTTTAATCGCTTGAGATCCAGAATCGGGCGAAATTTGTTCTCCTTTTTGGGAACTACAAAAAGGTTGGAATAAAAACCTTTCCCTCGGTCCTCTGACGGAACCGGTATCACTACACCCTTTTGTAGCAGAAATTCGACCTCTCGCTGTAGAGCGACAACAAGCTCGGGTTCCGACGGAACGCGAGACTGACAAAAAACATTTGGGGGTCGAGAAGCAAACTCTATGAAATAGCCTGCCGACACTATCCGCGTTACCCAGGAATCTGGAACGCGAGCCATCCAAGTCGCCTTGAAAAGAAGCAGGCGACCCCCCACTCGAGAATCCTCGAGTGGACCCCTGGCGTCAATCCGACTTGGCGGGCTTCTTGTCAAGTTCCCGCTTGTCCTTGCGGAAACTCTGCTTCCAGGGAGTACGAGTTTTCTGAGAGGATTTCTTTCCTGAGAAGGAAGGACGACCCGATCCCCACGAGGAGTGACTAGATCGTCCTCGGCCCCGAAAGGACCGCCGACCACTATAGCCACCAGGCTTACTGGACACCGAAGCCATGGCCCTACGCTGTGGTAATGCTGATTCCTTCGCCTTAGCCTTGGAAATCAGCTCTGTGAGGTCGGATCCAAAAAGATGGCCACCCTTGTAAGGTAAGGCCAACAACCCTTGTTTGGAAACTGCGTCCCCGGCCCACTGTCTGAGCCATAAAGCTCTTCTGACTGTGACCGCTGAAGCTTGCGCTTTGGCCAGCAGAGATGCCGTATCCAGACCGGCATCAAAGATATAACAGGCTGCCGTTTCTAACCATTCACAAGTTTCCCGTATCTCAGATAACGGAGATTCATTTTGCAACTCCGTCTTCAAACGTGCCAACCAGCCTAGAGAAGCTCTAGCAGCACACATGGATCCTAGCACTGCTCGGAATCCATGACCCGCAGCCTCATAGCTTGCTTTTGCCGCCAATTCCGTTTTTCTATCCAAAGGCTCCTGTAAACTCGCTTTCCCTTAATAGGGAGTAGTGAGGATTTACTAAGCTGAGATAAAGACACATCCACTTCAGGAGCAGAAGTCCAATTAGCCTTTAACTCCGCAGAGCAAGGATAAAGTGTATCAAAGAAATGCGTTCCATGAAAACGCTTATCTGGACACAGACGTTCCTCCTCTATTACACTATTAAGCTCATCCAGAGCTGGCAATGTTGTACGCGAAGCACGGGACTCCTGGAACATGCGTGCTGATTTACCAGGACGACTAGCTACCACCTCCGGTAACTGTAATATATCTCTCATGGCTTCAATTAATACCTCCGTACGCTTCGCCATAGAGGAACGCCCCTGCGGCTCGTCCGCATCTGAATCGGATATTTCTCCATCCGAATATAAAGGGGAACTCTGCCCAATATCAGATACATCTGACTCGCTCCGTGTAGAGGCCGGTAACGACCTGCGTCGCTTCCTCTGAGAGGAATTAGCAGACACATATTGACCTAAAAGGTCAGACAAGTTGTTGATCGATCGAGCGATATCGTCCAATTTTTCACCGCTGTCGACCGCAGCACTAGACGCTGTTGAGGTCTGCGTATCTGATTGCCGCAATGGCACTGGGACGTGGTCCGCGGCATCTGAACTCTGTTCAGACATGTCTCACCTGTATGAGCAGGTCAAAGCGGTAATACCAGCAAAAACTATGCGGTTTTTTATTTTTATTTTTTTTTATAAACGCTGAAGGGTTAACGCTCCACCAGGCAGGGTTACCCCAGCGGTATTCAGTCAAAAAAATTGCTGGTAGAAATAACCCTCAGAGGGGTTAATATTGCAAACTCACCACAATATATATATATGAAGTGTGAGCCCCAGCCAATTTTATGTCTCTAATGAGACTGCAGCTGCAGGATAGCGATCGCTGCGCTGCGGGGTGAGGAATCAGCACTCACCCAGCTGGCCGTGGTGTCTTATGAGGAGAGGAGCGGTCTGAGGAGCCCAGGAGCCTGTGTAATGGCCGCCACAGTGGGGGAGTCGCAGGAGAAACGCCAGAGCGCGCGTCTTCCTGCTCAGAAGACCGGGAATCGATAGGCCACGCCCCCTGCTAGCTCAAATAATGAGCGCGAACTCCCCCGCTCCTTTTCCCTCTCTGTCCTGCAGCTATCTGCCTGCGGACAAAAAATCACCACATCTACTATGTAACAGCGCTGTCACAGCAGCGCTGAAGCATACTGACATACATGTAGTAGCGCTGTCACAGCAGCGCTGAAGCATACTGACATACAAGTAATAGCGCTGCTCACTCAGACGCTAAAGCACTCACACATAATTATAATAAAAAATTTGTGTGGAGTACTCACCAGCCAAAGCGCCACAGGGACCCTCAGGGGTTTCTGGCGCTGTGCCCATGCTTCCCCCCAGGGCGAGGAACGCAGTGACCGCACGTGTGGTTTGCGTCCCGCCAGGGAAGCTCTCCTCATCCCCCAGGGCCGGCAAGATTCTGCAGGGACCATAATTGTGATACAGATCCGCCGAGGGAGAGGTTGGGGTACAGCAGCGCTGGTACCCCTGAGACCTCTAGACCAACTGGTGATCCAAGTCTCCTGTCCGAATATAAAATAATAAAATCTTCTGAGGAGCTGCATTAGCAGCGACCATCCTCTGAGACCTCAAATCTTAGACTGGAGCTGAGTAGGAGGAGCCCGAGCTGGAGGGGCCAGCCAGTCAGCACGCTTTTGATCTGAGGTGACATCCTGATCTGGGGCTCCGCCTACCCATCAGTAATGAATCCTGTGGCTCCCTCCCTTCCATCTGCAGCTGAAAGTGGATTTGGGCACTGTACATTATCATAGACCTACTCAGTAAAAGTGAACATTTGTTAGTGCGGAGAACCTATAACCTATATCTGTCACAGATGGTGAAAATGAAGACAGGTAATGGATAGAGCTAATGTGACAATGCGAGTAGTACATGATGTAATAGAGGAGCAGTGTTTGTATCCACAGATAATTGCCGTACTCCTGTGTAAGGCTACGTTCACATTAGCGTCTCTGTGTACAGCGTATCATCTGCATGCTCAAACGCATGTTTACGAAGCGTTTTTTATCTGCATCATCTTACGCATGTGTATGCGTTTTTGCATGTGTTTGCGTTGTTTATGTGCATGCGTTCGATATTTCCAGGTGCTGTAATCAGTTCCTGGACATGCTCTGTCTGAAGTCCGCATGCGCATTGAACGCATCCATGCGCATGTCCTTGCGTACCAATGCATTCCCATAGACAGTAATGCTTTGTTTTGACGCATTCATCCGCATGATCATATTCGACGGATTTTTGACGCTTCAAAAAAAATGTATGTCCTTGCGCACACATTTGTTAATGTGAACCCGGCCATAGACTCGTGCTATGTGTTAGAATTAAATGAGGTGCTCGTACATGGGAAATGTAGCCCAATGTTCCCTCTGTTTCCTGTAGATGACATGCTGATCAAGCTGTGGGACTGGGATAAGAAGTGGTCCTGCTCCCAGGTGTTTGAAGGCCACACACATTACGTCATGCAGATTGTCATTAACCCCAAGGATAACAACCAGTTTGCCAGCGCCTCTCTAGATCGCACCATTAAGGTAGAGTATACCTGCGCCTGGTATATATGATCCAGGTGAATTATGGTCTTTATGGATTTTAATGTATCATCTATAATAATCTCTGCTGTGCAGGTATGGCAGCTCGGGTCCTCCTCCCCCAACTTCACACTGGAGGGGCACGAGAAAGGGGTGAACTGCATAGACTATTACAGTGGAGGTGACAAACCGTACTTAATCTCTGGAGCTGATGACAGACTTGTCAAGATCTGGGACTACCAGGTTAGTAAAATGAGCAAGCTGATAAGCGATGTGTTAGGCTTTTGGTCTGTTATACCATGTAAAGATGGATTTTGGTAAGAACTTACCTGTAAAATCCTTTTCAGCGAAGGAAGGAAGAGAGACACACTAGTCATTACTAGTGGGTAGGCGGAGCCCAGATAGGATTGACACCTCAGATTAAAAAGTGTTGACCGGCCCCTCCAGCTCGGGCTCCTCCTACTCCAGCTTCTCCAGTCGTACACAAGCTAAGGAAGAGCAAATATCACCAGCGGAGCAACGTAACCCCTTCTGAAGGACTTCAGGGAAAAGACAAGAATACAGGTTATTCATGCCACAGAAAGAAACCACACAGTTCCAGGTACTACTCACTGGACCTGACTACTGCAATGAGCTGGCGATGCTGGAACAGAGCCTTAGCGTGCCGACCTCAGCCCAGATAATCGCTATCAGAGAAGGGTCACGCCGCATTCGAAAACAACAACACACTTCTGCCATGGGAGGGAGCTGTGTCTCTTCCTTCCTTCGCTGAAAAGGATTTTACAGGTAAGTTCTTACCAAAATCCGTCTTTCAGCAGCAGATTGGAAGGAAGAGAGACACACTAGTAATTACTAGTGGGATGTCCCAAAGCAGTCCAAAAATTAAGGGTGGGAAAAAACCAAAAGAGGCAGAATCCCAACAACCTTTATAAATGCGCAACAGGCGCCAAATACAAGTTAACTAGAACTTTAAACTACAGCCACCTGCAGGACCCTACGTCCTAAGGCCGCATCAGCGGAAGCACTGACGTCCACCTTATAAAACTTTGTAAACGTGTGGACGGAGCGCCAGGTCGCCGCTCGGCAGAGCTGAGCTGCCGAGGCCCCTTGATGAAAAGCCCACGACGAAGCCACAGCCCTCGTGGAGTGAGCTCGAATCTTAATCGGGCAAGATTCGCCTTTAAGACGGTAAGCCTCCAAAATGGCCGACCGAATCCAACGAGCTCTAGAGTCCTTGGAAGCTCGTTGACCACGTCGACGACCTGCTGGAATCACAAACAGAGAATCTGACTTCCGAAAACCTTGAGTAATCGACAAATAAAACTTCAAGGCCCGCACTAAATCCAATGTGTGCAAAGCCCGTTCCTTTGCATTCCTCGGGCCCGGGCAAAGCGAGGGCAACACAATATCCTGGTTAACATGAAATTGCGACACCACCTTAGGTAGAAAGTCGCCCCGTGTGCGAAGCACTACTCGATCCGGGTAAAACTCCAGGGAGGGAGGCGAGCAGGAAATAGCCGCCAACTCAGAAACCCTTCTCAAAGAGGTGACCGCCACTAGGAAGGCAACCTTCCAAGAAAGTAAAGAAAGGCTAACAGAGTCCATAGGCTCAAAAGGCCCATGTTGAAGAGCCTCCAAGACAAGATTGAGCCGCCAAGGAGATACAGGCGCCTTCCGCGGCGGAAACTGACGGGTTACTCCGCGTAAAAAGGCACGCACGTCCCTACGCGAGGCGATAGCCTTCCGAAACAGGAAGGACAGAGCAGAAACCTGACCCTTCAGAGTGCTAACTGCCAAACCCTTGTCCAGCCCGTACTGCAGAAAGGCCAACAAATTGGGAATGGAAAAAATCCTCGGGTTCCTTGAAGAACCCGAACACCACGAAAAGAAGGCTTCCCAAGTCTTGTGATAAATCTTATTAGTAGCCGGACCTCTGGCAGCTCGCAGAGTGGCAATGACTTCGGCTGAAAAACCTCTACGGGTCAATATTTCGGTCTCAAGAAACGCCGTAAAACGCAGAGACTTCAAGTCCGGATGACGAACGGGCCCCTGGGTTAACAGGTCCGGGCGAAGGGGAAGTGGGAATGGAGGTGCCGCCAAAAGCGACACCAGTGTCGAGAACCACGTCCTCCTTGGCCAATCTGGGGCTATCAACATAGCCGGGATTCTCTCCAGTCTGATAGTAAGGGTATCGGCGGAAACACATAGATTAGCTCGAATTGGTCCAACGGAGCAACCAGAGCATCCACCGTCACAGCCTTCGGGTCCTTGTACCTGGACATGAAAGTCAGTAACTTGGTATTGAACCTGGATGCCATCAAATCCACTTGGGGAGTTCCCCAACGGGAGCACAGCAGTGCAAAAATCTCCGGATGAAGACTCCATTCTCCGGGATCCATCTTCTCGCGACTGAGAGAGTCTGCCGTGATTATTCTGAACTCCTGGAATGTGGATCGCAGAGATGGCTGGCACTCTGGTCTCGGTCCATACCAGGATCCGAGATACCTCCACCATGAGCCTGGAACTCCTTGTCCCGCCTAGATGGTCGGTATACGCGACCGCCGTTGCATTGTCTGTCTGCACTCAGACTGGCAGACCGCTTAAAGGGACCGTCCAGCGTTGGAGGCAAAGGAAAATTGCCCTCAATTCCAAGATGTTGATCGGCAGGACAGACCCGACGACAATACTCCCTGAATCCAGAAATCGTTCCAGACACCTCCCCAGCCCGTCAGGCTGGCATCGGTGGTTATGACCGACCACCTCGGAGAGAGGAAGGACTTCCCCAGGGATAACGCTTTCCAGCGCAGCCTGCGATCACCAACGGCTCAGAATGATGAAACTGAGCAAACGGAAGTACCTCCATGGACCACCATCAAACCCAGAAGGCGCATATACCTTCGAAGGGACATCGCTGTCGAAGACTTCATAACCTGTACATGTCGAAGGAGACATGCTTGCTTGTCTGGAGGCAGAGACACCACTGCTCGTACAGTGTCGAAATGTATCCCCAAAAACAGGATTGACTGCGACGGTTACAGAGACAACTTCTCCCAACTGACCAGCCACCCGAAGTCCTCCAGGGGCTGAAGGGATAGATTGCGAGCAGCCACTGCCTCCTCCTTTGAGGGCGCCACAATCAAAAGGTCGTCCAGGTAGGGAAGAATCGAAACCCCGTCTTCGAAGAATTGCCATGAGAGGCGCCAGAATTTTTGTAAAAACTCTGGGCGCTGAGACCAACACGAATGGCAGAGCCACAAACTGGTAATGGTCCTGACCTATGGCAAAACGAAGGAAGCGTTGGTAGGCCCTTCCGATTGGAAAGTGCAAATAAGCGTCGCGAATGTCGATTGACACCAAAAAAGCGTTCTGTGACAGGGCTGCCAAAAACGGAGCGAAGCGACTTCATGCGGAATTTCCTGGCGTGGACATGCCGATTCAATCTTTTGAGATCCAGAATGGGCCGAAATTTTGTCCTCTTTTTTGGGGACCACAAAGAGGTTAGAATAAAACCCTCTCCCCCGGCCCTCCGGCGGAACCGGCCACACCTTTCTGCAGAAGGGAATCTACCTCCCGCAGTAGAGCGGCAAAAAGCTCGAGCTCTGACGGAACGTGAGATTGACAAAAAACCTGTCTGGGGGTCGAGAAAGAAACTCTATGAAGTAGCCTGCCAACACAACCCGTGTCACCCAGGCGTCCGACGCGCGGGAAGCCCAAGTCGGTTTGAATTGGAGTAAACGACCCCCCACTCGAGAGCGCTCGAGAGAGACCCAGGCGTCAGACCGCCTTAGCGGGCTTTTTGCCAGCTTTCCGCTTGTCTTAACGGAAGTTCTGCTTCCAGGGAAAGCGGAATTTCTGAGAATTCCTGTTTTTTTTTTTTTTTTAAAAAAAGAAAGACGACCCGAACCCCCAGAGGGCTGACCGAATCATCCCCTGGACCAAAAGGACCGCCGACCACTACCGGCACTAGTCCTGCCAGACGCAGAAGTCACAGCTCTGCTCCGCGGTAAAGCTGTTTCTTTTGCCTTTGCCTTGGCAATCAGCTCCGTGAGGTCAGATCCAAATAGCTGACCACCTTGTAAGCTAAAGACAGCAAACCCTGCTTGGAAACCGCGTCCCCAGTCCACTGTCTAAGGCACAGTGCTCTTCTGACTGTGACTGCCGAGGATTGCGCCCTGGATAGCAGTGACGCAGTATCCTCCAACAACTCGAAAAGCCCATCTACCTCGATAGAGGGGATCCATCTTGCCACGCCGTCCGTAGACGGTCCAACCGGCTCAGGGAAGCTTTACAAGCACACATGGATCCTTAGTACTGAATCCAAGACCCGCGGCCTCGCAGATGGATATTGCTGCCATCTCCGTTTTTCTGTCCAGCGGGTCCTGCAGACTCGCCTTCCCTTTAACAGGAAGATTTGCTAAGCTGGGATAAAGGGACATCCACTTCAGGAGAAGGGATCCAATTATCAATCAACTCCGTAGAACACGGATACAGTCCTGAAAACGTTGTAAAGCTGATCGCGACCTATGCGACTTGAAACATCCGGGCCGACTTTCCAGGACGTCTAGTTACCTCCTCCGGTAACAGTAACGCCCTCCTGGCTTTCAATAAAAGCCTCTGTACGGCCCAAAAGAGAGACAGAGTGTCCCTGCCGGTCCTCCTTGTCCGAATCAGACATTTTCGTTACGCGGGAAGGAAGGCACCGGCTTGTGTCGCTTCCTTGAGAGGATCTAGCTGACACCCAATAACCTAGAAGGTCAGACAGGTCATCATAGAAACTAGCGAGGGCCTCCATTTTGTCACTGGCACCTCCGACCGCTGCACATGACGCCGTCTAGGTCTGCGCGTCAGATACGCGAGACTGATCCTGTAGCGGATCTGGGAGACGGTCCGCATCTGACATGTCCTTGCACAGTATATGGCAGGTTAAACCTGTCAGTAACTAGAACAGTGCGTTTCTTAAAGAAAAAACGAACGCTGAAGGGTTAAAGCTCTTAAAGAAAGAGCTACCCCAGCTGTCCCCCATTAAGAGTTAACTGCCTAAGAAGGGGTTAAAGTAGCAGACTCCCCACAACCTTGATAATGAAAAGGGTGTGTGAGCCCCAAGTGCCTCTTATAAAGGCAGCAGCTGCAGGGCAGCTATGCCCGCTGTTTTGTATATCGCAATGACCGCCAAATTCGTAAAGGAGATCGCTAACCGCTTATGCGTCGTCAATGAGATCGCCCAGATTGGCAGCTACTAGCGACATTAAAACGATCACACAAACGATCGCATTAGTATGCGTCGTTATCGGGATCGTTAGCGGGAACGCATAGTGGCATTAATGTCGCAGACTCCCCACAACCTCTTTAATGAAAAGGGTGTGCGAGCCCTCTTATGGGATAAAAGCTGCAGGACAGCGCTGTCTGCCACTCAGTTGTGCCTCAGAAAGGCGCCTGCGCTGTGGGGGTGAGGGGGTTAAGCTTCTGCCCAGACGGGTAGAAGCGACTCACCCAGCTGGTCACGGTGTGGCGTCTTGCCGGGAGGGGAGGAGGGAGAAAAGGCCCGAGGAAGCTTTCAGCCTGCTTCAGTAATGGCCGCCGCGCTGTGCCTCCGATGTGCTCCATGAGAGAAGCCGGAAAAGGAGACAGCAGTAAAGCGCGCGCTCAGAGCGGCGCGAAAATTCAAATAAAAAGGCGCGCAACTCCTCTCCCGCTCCTATGTCCTGCAGGCATCTACCTGCGGACAAAAAACACCAGTCACCGACATGTATACATGTAACAGCGGCTGCCGCAGCAGTCGCTGAAGCACTCAAAACACATTAAAATGTGGAGTACTCACCAGCTGAGCGCCACAGGGACCCCCATGTGGGATTTGTGGCGCTGTGCCCATCGCTTCCCCCAGGGCGGGGAACGCAGTGACCCCAGCAGCGCGGTTTGCGTCCCCGCCAGGGAAGCCGTCCTCATCCCCCCGGGCCGGCAGGGTTCTGCAGGGACCTCCATACAGGGTATACAGATCCGCCAAGGGAGAGGTGGGGGTCCAGCAGCGCTGAGACCCTGAGACCTCTAGACCCTGAGTCCAAGTCTCTGTCCGATAAAAATAAGAAAATCTTCTGAGGAGCTGCTTCAGCAGCGACTATCCTCTGAGACCTCAAATTTTAGACTGGAGAAGCTGGAGTAGGAGGAGCCCGTGCTGGAGGGGCCGGTCAACACTCTTTTTAATCTGAGGTGTCAATCCTATCTGGGCTCCGCCTACCCACTAGTAATGACTAGTGTGTCTCTCTTCCTTCCAATCTTCTGCTGAAAGATATATTATTGTATTTTATCATATTCAGAACAAAACTTGTGTCCAGACTCTGGAGGGTCACGCTCAGAACGTCTCCTGTGTCAGCTTCCACCCCGAGCTTCCCATTATCATCACTGGTTCAGAAGATGGTACGTGTTCCTTACAATCTACTTTCCTGTTGGGTGTATTTGTTTTTTTTTTTTTTTCTGGAATATTACAGTAACATGGAGTCGTGTAGCGTCACTTTTCTCACACTGAATGCCTTGTAAATTGATATGCACTGGTAAATTTTTTGGAAAGCTAGTACCAACCCTTTTGGCCACTGTACTGATCTCCCTGACCTGTGCAGGAGACCACGGTGACTGAGAAATTGCTGGATTTAATAATAAGTCTTTATAAAAGATGTCTTCTAATTTCAACTCAAAACCAAGATAGTTCAGCAAGCAGCAATCTAAGGTGTATGTGCTCTGTAAGGGTGAGTTTCCACGGTCAGGAAACGCTGCGTGTTTGGCGCTGTGCGCTGGCGCAGCGCCAAACACGCAGCGTCCAGATGTTACAGCATAGTGGAGGGGATTTCAAGAATCCGTCTCCACTATGCGTAACAATACGCAGGTGCAAACCTGCGTAAACGGACATGCGGCGCGTCTTTTTAGACCGCAGCATGTCCTCGCGTATTGCGGCGACGGTGCGTCGCCGCAACATAATTAACACAGGGCTATGTAGCCCTGCGCTCTTTCCGGAGGTGTTCCGGAGTGTCCTGAACACCTCCGAAAGAGCGCGCGTCAGAAGGGGGCGGGGCTTAGACGGGGCGGAATTTCCGCTCCGTCAAAAGCGCTATGGTTCCGGACCGTGGAACCATAGCCTAGGAGAAACTGGGGAATATAATACTGCTAACACACTATAGGCCCATTTACGACATGGTGCAGATTTAGAGAGCGTTTTTAGTTTTCCTTTTGACAACCTCCATTCTTTCTAGGTACTGTGAGGATCTGGCATTCTAGCACTTACCGTCTGGAGAGTACCCTGAACTATGGCATGGAGCGAGTGTGGTGTGTGTCTGGTCTTCGTGGCTCCAATAATGTGGCTCTAGGGTACGATGAGGGCAGCATCATTGTCAAGGTGAGGTCTATTGTTAGTTCTGCCGACTGTTCAAATTATATGAAGCAATCGGCCTGTGTTCCCACTCTTGGCTTATGTCACTGTTCTGTCCTCTTTCCTTATCTCTGTAGTTGGGTCGTGAAGAGCCAGCAATGTCCATGGATGCAAATGGAAAAATAATCTGGGCCAAGCACTCTGAAGTGCAGCAGGCTAATCTAAAAGCCATGGGCGAGACAGAGATTAAAGATGGAGAGAGGCTTCCACTAGCTGTGAAGGACATGGGCAGCTGTGAAATATATCCCCAGACTATCCAACATAACCCTAATGGGAGGTAGGTCTGTGGGTGCAGTAGGGGGCAAGGCTTCATCTGTGGGGGCTACAGTCAATGTGGGGTTGTCAGTAAGCACATTTATTTCCAATGTCTTCCAGGTTCGTGGTGGTGTGTGGCGATGGAGAATACATCATTTACACTGCCATGGCCCTAAGAAACAAGAGCTTTGGATCTGCACAGGAATTTGCATGGGCTCACGACTCATCTGAGTAAGTCTTAAAACCACTTCACCCCCAAGCTTCTTTTCACATTCCTGACCAGACCAAATTTTACAATTCTGACCAGTGTCACTTTGAGCTGATAACGCTGGAACGTTTCCACATATCCCAGCGATTCTGAGATTGTTTTTATGTGACACATTGTACTTCATGTTAGTGGTAAATTTTGGTCTATATTGTTTATTTGTGAAAATATCGACATGTTGGCAAAAATTTTGAAAATTTTTCAATTTTCAAACTTATAATTGATACCGTATTTTGCGGACTATAAGATGCAACATATTGATTTGTTACTAAGTTTTTAATTTTCAAAAGGAATAATAGGAGAAAATGAATGGTACCATTTGTTGAGCAATTTCTCCTGAGTTAGCCGATATGTTGGGGAATACTACTGTTGAGGCATAAGGCAAAGCTCAGAAGGTAAGAAGCGCCATATTGGCATTCAGATTTTGCTGGACTGGGTTGAGGGTGCCATGTCACATTGTCAGAGACACTGAGATGGCAGAACAGCAGAAACCCCCATAAGTGACCCCATTTTACAAACTACACCTTCCAATGAATTTATCTAGGGGTGCAGTGAGTATGTTGACACCACATGTACCTCATAGAAAAATATATACTATTGGGCGATGAAGAAAGAATAATTACATTTTTACCACTAAAATGTTTTAGCCCAAATTTTTTAATTTTTATAAGGGCTAATAGGAAAAAATGGAAATCCGTTCGTTGTTCAGTTTCTTCTACATTTAATTGGGAAATTCTTTTGAGGCACAGTTCAAAGCTCAGAAGGGATGGAGCGTCTAATAATAATGATAATATATTATAGTGCAGACTTTACTCTTATGGTTTGTTGCCATGTCACGTTGGCAGAGCCACTGAGTTGCCAGAACAGCAGAACTCCCACATAAGTTATCCCATGTTACAAACTACAACTTTTGATCTTGATCATATTGACACCACAGGTGTCACAGAATTTTATACCAGTATTTTTTATACACACTTATCATGTAAAATTTGGAGCTAAAACAATTTTTTTTATTTTCAAACTGAGAAATGGATAAAAATGGCACCAAAATTTGTCCCGCAATGTGTTGAATGTAGAAATACCCCATAAGTACTGATTAGCCACACGGCCAGACTCTGGAGGGACGGAGCACTATTTGACTCTTGGAGAACAAATTATCGTAGAATAGTTTGCGGACTCTGTATACAGATCCCCTAAGTGCCACAAGAGCAGAATCCCCCTCAAGTGACCCCAATTTGTAAATCATACTCTGGAAATTATCTATAGGTGTAGTGATTGATGATTTGACTCCATGGGTGTTTTCCAGAAACATGTAGGGGTAGATGTTGCTGAGTGAGAATTGCAAATCTACCCAGCTCGTGCTTCTGGAGACATGGACTCCATA
Organism: Oophaga sylvatica; assembly: GCA_033576555.1. NCBI lineage: Eukaryota > Metazoa > Chordata > Amphibia > Anura > Dendrobatidae > Oophaga > Oophaga sylvatica. The sequence continues at coordinate 82,859,770 of JARQOD010000005.1, forward strand.
AATTTAGCGGGCTCCCTGGGCTTAATCTAAACTGGTCACCGTGGCTGGCAGACCCGGAGGTCGTAATGACAACAATCGGGCCCTTGTGATGATGTTTCGGGGGTGCATATCGATCACGGTATTTAGATGGTTAAATGGCCCGGGAAAGTGCGTGCACCATTGCTGACTGTGACATCCGGGGCTTGACTATATAACATACGCCGAGCTCTCAGCGACAATCGTGCAGGCACAGCTCCTACAATGACGTAAATTTACGTAATTTTGCGGGAATCCCTTCCGACCATCATGTAAATTTACGACAAATATTGTGCAAGGGTAAATATTTATTGAAGTAAGGCATAGACATGATTTATATATGTAATCCTAAATGTTATTACTGGAATTAATAGGACTATAGGTATTAAAGGGGTTGTTTTATTAAAACAGGTTATCACCTACCGACAGGATAGGCGATAACATCAGCGGCGTCTTCCAGCCCTTAACCCTGTACCAATTGGCAGAACTTTTATCCTAGGAGTGGCGTGCTCTATGCTCCATTCATTCCCTGTGGGGCTACTGACTGCTGCGCTTTGCTTTTTTGGCAGCTTATAAAGAATGAATGGAGCAATGCTCAGGTATCCGACCTGTTTTGCCATCTTTTAATGGAGATCACTGTTCACCATCGGTGATAAATATTCCCCATTTTACTGGTGGGTGCAGGTCTCAGGGGTGGGACACCCCCTGATCAGTAAGCTATTGCCAATCCTGGGGATAGGTGATCATTTATTTTCACCAGACAACCCCTGTAATGTCATTCTGTTTCATGTGAGCCTCCTCCGAGTTATGCTTCTTCCTGTCTTACCTGAAGGTACGCCATCCGAGAAAGCAGCAGTTTAGTGAAGATTTTCAAAAACTTCAAAGAAAAGAAGAGTTTCAAGCCGGACTTTGGTGCAGAAGGTTAGTTATGGGACACGTTATGTATGGACCTTATGTTCACTATGTGCAGTTTTGTATTTTGCTTTTACACAAGTGAGCAATTAATTGTTTGCAATGGTTGATGGAAGACCGCTGTCATCCAAAAGTGTCATCTGTCACTGTATGCTTCTAGTGTCTTACTTGATCTGTCCAGTTGTAATTTTCTAAAAAGGAAAAAAGGAACAGCATCCAATCCGGGTAGAAGTATTACAAATCCTTTTATTCAGCCACCATAAATAACGACGTTTCGGCCATTGTATGGCCTTTTTCAAGTGAAAAATGAGCGATACAATGGCCGAAACGTCGTTATTTATGGTGGCTGAATAAAAGGATTTGTAATACTTCTACCCGGATTGGATGCTGTTCCTTTTTTCCTTTTTGGACTTTTGTTCATTTGGATCCCTGAACGTCTGAACGTGCATCCTTGAAAAACTCCTGAGTGCTGTCAGCTGCTTGTATGTCAGTTGTAATTTTCTGTCTGAAGATTTTGCCAAGTCTTGTTTATGGATAGATCATCAATATCATATTGGCAAGGGTCTGGCTACCAAATCACCTGCTGATCAGCTGTTGGAAGGCACCATGTTGCCCCAGTGAGCGCCACCTTCATGTTTTACCGGGCACAGCTCTGTACATTTTGCAGTAGATGTGATTGGTATTGTAGCTCATTTTCATTCATTTAAATAGGACTGAGTTGCAGTGCCAAGTATATGGAAGACTATGCCTAGTAAATAGTGATGAGCGAGAAGCATTGTTGCTTCTCCAAGTATTTTGGCGTGCTCGGAAATTTAGTTTTGTCGTCTCAGCTGCATGATTTGCGACTTGTAGACCGGCTTAATACATGTGGGTTTCCCTAACAAACAGACATTCCACACATGTAATCAGCCTGTCTAGCAGTCGCAAATCATACAGCTGAGACGACGAAAACTAAATCTTGGAGCACGCCAAAATACTCTGAGATCACCCGAGCAATGAGCATACTCGCTCATAACTACTAGTAAACCATATAGGGGATTTGGAGCTCGACAGGGTGCCATCGCTCTTTTGTAATCAGATGATCTATGGGCGTGCTGGGAATCAGAACCTCCCGCATCCCTAAGATGTGCCTTCAGTATGAAGGTGGTAATGCAGCACCTCAGTACTGCAGCAGGTGGAGAGAAGTACTACTGATGTCTGTCTCCTTTCTGTCAGAGGTTGAGGTACTGGATAACTTAATCTCTTTAAAGAGGACCAGTATTAGGTCGTTTTTTTAAAACTTCTCATCTCCATTGTGGAGATATTCACTAGTCAAGTTTGTTTACTTGTTTTTGCTAAAACAAAGGGGGCATCAGCAGAGGTTTGTTTCTGGGGACATTCACTTTTTACTCTGCATGCAGGAGGTGCCATACAGCTCTTCTCTTGCACCTCTCCCCCCGCACCTCTCTCCTCCTACCCACTCGTCCCACTTGAACGATACTCAGATGTTTGTAGTGACACACAGCTCTGCTCACCTCAATCGCTTGTAATCACAGTAAGTTTGGGCTGTGAGATGGGTACGGGAGCAGGGCGGTAATTGCATGTCTCACACAGAAAATCTGTTTTAATCTTCTCTGGGGCATGTTTTCTCCCCCCCCCTCCCCCCCAGTAAGTGCCAAAAGAGATGAATCTCTGCAGATGCCCTTTTAGTCTTAGTGAACATTTGCTTATAAATTTTACAAGTTAATGTCTCCCTAACAGAGAGGAAAAAAATTAAAATGGTTTATTTGGCTCTGCAGCCACTATTCCATGATGTGGCCTTAGTGGAAGGTCTGCTTTAAACCATATGTCCGGTATTACACTTGCGAGTGCAATGTGAGAAACTCGCACGAGTTTCTCGCATCAACACCTGGCATTGCCGCCGGCACTCGGACCAGAGCGTGCGGCTGCATAGAAATATATGTAGCCGCACGCTCCGGTCTGAGTGCCGGGTGTTGATACGAGAAACTCGTGCCAGTTTCTCGCATCACACTCGCAAGTGGGACACCGGCCTATAAAGAATTTATGGAAGTGATACATATGGTAAACTATTGGGTTTATCCTGTCTGTGAGAAGATCTACCAAGCCGGCCAGTGCTTTATAATGCCCAGTTCAGTAGCAGAAATGCTTTGTCCTGCTCATAAATGTCCCCCTCTAATTTCAGGTATCTATGGAGGATTTTTACTTGGTGTGCGATCTGTGAACGGTTTGGCCTTCTATGACTGGGAGAACACAGAGCTCATCCGGAGGATAGAAATTCAACCGAAACATGTGAGGTTTTTATGATTGTGACACTTTAATGTTGTTATTGCTGAGTTTATCGTTTGCCGCATCGGTTACATCTTACCCTTTGACCATTCTCTTTGGCAGATTTTCTGGTCGGACTCCGGCGAGCTGGTGTGCATTGCTACAGAAGAATCCTTCTTTATCCTCAAATACCTCTCCGAGAAAGTAGCCACTGCCCAGGAGACTCACGAAGGTGTTTCTGAGGATGGCATCGAAGATGCTTTTGAGGTAAGTAGAAATTATTAGTTTATTGTGGCATAGAACAAAAAAAAAACCCTAGACGTACTACCTTTCACACGGCTGACACCTTGCTAAGTAGTATTTATCTCGAGTGCCCTCAGCCTTCCTGTCTACATGATGGACAAGCACCACATCAGATGGACCCCAAGAGCGCAGTCCTGGTAGCGCATCAGAGGGGGCACATCACCACCACTTAGATACAGGAAAGATGTATATCTTAGTACCGTGTTAGCCAGTAGATAGAAAAATATTTAGAATTGAGAGTCCTCAGTGGTTGATACCTTGATGAAGAGACCTGAGTAGTCTTGAAAGCTTGCAATTTGTTACCATCTTTTCAGTTCACCACTTAGATAGGCAGTTCTTAGAAAAGTTGCTGATCAATAAGACTGCAATTCTCTCTTTTTTTTTTTTTTTTTTTTTCTCCCCGTTAGGTGCTCGGTGAAATTCAGGAGATTGTGAAAACCGGTCTCTGGGTTGGAGACTGTTTCATCTACACCAGCACAGTAAACAGACTCAACTATTATGTAGGTGGAGAAATTGTTACCATTGCACATTTGGACAGGTGAGTGATAACTTACGTTGGTGCATAGTTGCGGCATATTCACACTTCGATTGCAGGTTACATTATAAGTATATGTCAGGAGGAATTCCCAGAAGGCTTTGATGTACAGCATACAGAAACCTATGACATCCAAAGGCTTCAAAGTTACAAAAAGAAAATGTAACTTTGCTGACTTCTGCTTAAAAGGAACCTGTCTGTTCCCCAGCCCTGACTAAACGCCGCCACAACTTTATATAAGCCTTATTCCAGGATTATAAAAAGGTCCTCTATATGCCATACACTTCTTTCTAAGTCTGAAAAATCAAGCTACTAATTTGACTGATGGTGTAAAAGCTAACCTGGTCTAGTCTGGGTTCAGATCTTGTAATCACGCCAAAGGTGCACGACATCTACTTTAGAGGGAACGTCATGAGGCTCTGCAATTCTCGTACATGAACAAAATGTTCTACTTGACCATGTGCAGTGAAGCCGGCTTAATAGAAACTGTTCATGCCGGAGAAGCATTTGTGACACCGATCCTGCTGCACTGCAGATGGCTGCACAGTGGGGTTGGCATCAATAATACCTGCCAAAGCTTGCACAGTGCTGATTAAAGAAGCACTCCCATCATAGTTTTATGCTCTTAACATATTGCAATTATCATATTATACAGCACTGTGTACATACAATTGCTCATTTTGCCTTTCTACCCTGTAAATTCTTCTTTTCTCTACTCTATGTAGGAACAGGAAGTATCTTGTCCCTGCATTTATCATCTCCCTCTTCAATTCCTGACCCAGCTGCGGCCTCCTTCCCCTCTCAAGGACTTTTGCAGTGACTCATGACTCGTACAGGGAAAAGAGACCTCCTGTTTCTACATAGAGATTAGAAGGATTCATCTAGTCAGTTTTTAATAACATGACGTCATAGACCTAATGGAAAAGAGAAGAATTAGCTGGGTAGAAAGGCAAAATGAGCAATTGTAAGTGCACAGTGCTATATAATATGGTGTTTAGCTTCTTTAGGCTAGGGAGCGGACACCCGGCTTCACGCAGGGAATGTTGCAGAACACTGATGGTGACGTCGCCTGTGTAGTGGACATTGTCATGTTCCCCTGGGTGTGATTACAAATTCTAAAGCCGGACTAGTCTTCACTAATTTTATTTCCAAAAAAAACAGATTCATAACTTGATTTTTTAGACTTAGAAATAAATGTATGGCACATAAAGGATCTTCTATAATCCAGGAATACGCTCATATACAGTTATGGTTGCAGCTTAGGAGGGCTGGGGGGCTGACTGGTTCCCTTTTACTAGACAATTGCGCAGTGATTCCTTGAATGTAATTGTCTTAATTAGACTAGGCCAATATTACATCCATCACCCATCTGTACTTGGAATAATGAATAATATATCACAATAGTTTGGATCGTTGTCTCATGTAGTTGGTCAGGTGAATACTTTAGATCATCGGCCATTAGCTAGCCTAGGAGAGCACTGTACGCTCAGTGCCTGCTTGTGACGTCTCCGTGCCCACCACCTTGCATTCTCCCCTATGTAGAACGATGTACTTGCTGGGGTACATACCTAAAGATAATCGCCTGTACCTGGGAGACAAAGAACTGAACATTGTCAGCTACTCTCTGCTGGTGTCGGTTCTGGAGTATCAGACAGCTGTAATGAGGAGAGATTTCAGCATGGCTGACAAAGTAATCCCGACCATCCCTAAAGAGCAGAGGACACGTGTCGCCCACTTTCTGGAGAAGCAAGTAAGGACAGTTGTCTAAGCTCTCGCCGTGTATGTGATGGCATTCAGTGTCTGACAATATATGGCGTTCTGTTTGCAGGGCTTCAAGCAACAAGCGCTGGCGGTCTCCACAGATCCGGAGCATCGTTTTGAGCTGGCACTGCAGCTGGGAGAACTCAAAATTGCCTATCAGCTGGCAGTAGAAGCAGAGGTAAGGTGCTGGGTCTTGTCTGATTCTGTATGATATGTAGGAACTCGGTTCTCACGCCTTACACTTGGTTTCCCGTACGCCATCATCATCATCATGTCTATACTACATTATCTTTGTGTTCTGTAAGACTCTTTGTACACTGGACAGCTTAAATCGTAAATGAAGACCTTGTGGAAGTCGCCTGCTATTGGTGGTGGAGGCTGGGGCAGCTGCACATATCTATCTTACAGGAGAAATGTGACATTACAGACTACTGATGGCAAAAAGGCCTGTGCATATGCCCTAATATGACAACCCAGGTTGTCCCAAACTTAGAGAACCTGTCAGCAGTTTTGGCCAATGTAAGATGCGGCCATCACCTTTCAGGGTTTATATACAGCATTCTATAATGCCGTATATAAGCCCCCAACCCGACCTGGAAGAACTGAAAAATAACTTTAATTATACTCACCCGGGGGG
>JARQOD010000005.1:82866297-82909691 GCA_033576555.1 Oophaga sylvatica
TTTTAGCCTCAGCGCCAAGGGCCCTTTTAAAAAAATTCTGGCGCCTCTCATGGCAATCCTTCAAAGACAGGGGTTTACGATTCCCCCTTTTGGCGTTTTTTGTTCATGGCTTCCTCGGAGGAGGAGGCTTTGGGCTGGGATTTGTCTCTTCGTTTCTGAAGGACTTCGGTTGGGGGTAAATTGGGAGAAGGTCCGGAACCTTGGGGGAAAATCCTTTTTGGGAAGCATCTCGACCGTTTCAGTGGGTATTTCCTACCCCCAGACAAACGTTGTTTCCCCTTCGACATGTAAGATTATGAGTCCTCAACGGAATGTCTCTCGAAGTGTATGCGTCTTCTAGGACTGAGGTGGGTCCAGGAGGAATTTCCCCTTTTGCCAGTTCCCCCCCAGGACTCTTAAAAGGTTCATTTGGTGTGGTTCAGTCGCAATGTGGATTGCAGTGTCCCCATTTTCTGGCGGTGGGGATTCTCTAAATGGTGGTTACGTCCGGGCATTCCCCCTGGGGAAATTTTCCCCCCCCCTCCGAATGGTCTTCTAACCCCCCGTGCCAGCCTGGGGGGCTGGGGGGGTGTTTGGAAAAATCTCTGGATTCGGGGGGTATGGTTCAAAAAGGTCTGTGTTTCCGATCAACATCCGGAATTGAGGGGATTTTTTCCCTTTTTCCACATTGGACGGTCCCTTTTAGCGGTTGCCCTCCGTGTGCAGACAGACAATGCGGGCTTCGGTATATCAAACACCAAGGTGGGGGCAGGGTTCCGATTATGGTAAAAAAGGTTTTCCCCCAATTTGATTTGGGGGAGAGGCCATGTACCCGCCATTTCGGCGTTCCATTCCCGGGGGTTTTAGAAAGTTACAGGGGACTTTTCCGTCCGAAGGTGGGGTTCGGGGAAAGGGAGGGGTCCATCCGGGTGTGTTTGCCTATGTGCTCCCCTGGGGGAACCCCCCCCAAATGGATTTGAGGCATCCAGGTTCAATGCCAAGTTACCGACATTCATGTCCAGGTACAAGGATCCGAAGGCGGTGGCGGTGGATGCTCTAGTGGCTCAGTGGGATCAGTTCGAGCTGATCTATGTATTCCCGCCGATATCCTTACTTCCTCTAGTACTGCGTCGGATCAGACTAGAGAGAATTCCAGCTATTTTGATAGCTCCAGACTGGCCAAGAAGGGTGTGGTTCTCGACAATAATGTCGCTGTTGGCGGCACCTCCTTTTCCACTCCCTCTTCAACCGGACTTGTTGACTCAGGGGCCCGTTTGTCATCCGGACTTGATGTCCCTGCGTTTGACGGCGTGACTCTTGAGACCGAAATCTTGACCCGTAGAGGTTTCTCAGCCGAGGTCATTGCTACCCTTCGTGCTGCAAGATGTCCGGCTACTACTAGGATTTACCACAAAATTTGGGAAACCTTCTTTTCGTGGTGTTTGGGGTCCTCTCGGAACCCGAGAAAATTTTCCATTCCCAACCTGTTGGTTTTTCTACAGCATGGGCTAGACAAGGGTTTGGCAGTAAGCACTCTGAAAGGTCAGATTTCTGCTCTGTCCTTATTGTTTCGGAGAACCATTGCTTCAAATAGAGACGTGCTCTCCTTTTTCCGAGGTATATCTCGTAAGTTTCCACCGCGGAAGGCACCCGTGTCTCCTTGGCGGCTCAACCTTGTTTTGGAGGCTCTTCAGCATAAACCTTTTGAGCCTATGGTTTCTGCTAGCCTTTCTTTACTTTCTTGGAAGGTGGCTTTCCTTGTTGCAGTCACTTCCTTGAGGAGAGTTTCTGACTTGGCAGCTCTTTCTTGTTCGCTTCCTTTTCTGGAGTTTTTTCCGGTTCGTGTAGTGCTTCGCACTCGGGGTGATTTTTTGCCTAAAGTGGTGTCACAATTTCATGTCAACCAGGATATTGTGTTGCCTTCATTCTGCCCGGATCCGAAGAATGTGAAAGAGCGAGCTTTACACACATTGGATTTAGTGCGGGCCTTGAAGTTTTATCTATCTATTACTCAAGGTTTTCGTAAGACGGACTCCCTGTTTGTGGTTCCAGCAGGTCGTCGGCGTGGTCAACGAGCTTCCAAGGATTCTATAGCTCGTTGGATCCGGTCAGCTATTTTGGAAGCTTACCGTCTTCGGGGTGAATTTTGCCCGATTAAGATTCGAGCCCATTCTACGAGAGCTGTGGCCTCATCGTGGGTTTTTCATCAAGGTGCCTCGGCAGTGCAGCTCTGCCGAGCGGCAACTTGGCGCTCTGTCCACACGTTTACAAAGTTTTATAAGTGGACGTCAGTGCTTCCGCTGATGCAGCCCTCGGACGTAGGGTCTTGCAGGCAGCTGTAGTTTAAAGTTCTGGATGAACTTGTGTTTAGCGCTGGTTGCGCTTTGTTGTTAAGGTTGTTGGGTTTCTGCCTTTTATTGGTTTTTCCCACCCTTATTTCAGCTGCAGATGAAGGAAGAGAGCCACAGTATTCATTACTGATGGGTAGGCGGAGCCCCAGATCAGGATGTTACCTCAGATCAAAAGAGTGATGACTGGCTGGCCCCTCCAGCTCGGGCTCCTCCTACTCAGCTCCAGTCTAAGATTTGAGGTCCAGAGGATGGTCGCTGCTAATGCAGCTCCTCAGAAGATTTTATTATTTTAATATTCGGACAGGAGACTTGGATCACTAGTTGGTCTAGAGGTCTCAGGGGTATCAGCGCTGCTGTACCCCAACCTCTCCCTTGGCGGATCTGTATTTACTCAAAGTCCCTGCAGAATCCTTGCCGGCCCTGGGGGATGAGGAGAGCTTCTCTGGCGGGAACGCAAACCACACGTGCGGTCACTGCGTTCTTCGCCCTGGGGGAAGCATGGGCACTGCGCCAGAAACCCCTGAGGGTCCCTGTGGCGCCTTGGCTGGTGAGTACTCCACACAAATTTTAATAATAATTATGTGTGAGTGCTTTAGCGTCTGAATGAGCAGCGCTATTACTAATGTCAGTATGCTTCAGCGCTGCTGTGACAGCGTTACTACATGTATGTCAGTATGCTTCAGCGCTGCTGTGACAGCGTTACTACATGTAATGTCAGTATGCTTCAGCGCTGCTGTGACAGCGCTACTACATGTAATGTCAGTATGCTTCAGCGCTGCTGTGACAGCGCTACTACATGTAATGTCAGTATGCTTCAGCGCTGCTGTGACAGCGCTACTACATGTAATGTCAGTATGCTTCAGCGCTGCTGTGACAGCGCTACTACATGTAATGTCAGTATGCTTCAGCGCTGCTGTGACAGCGCTACTACATGTAATGTCAGTATGCTTCAGCGCTGCTGTGACAGCGCTGTTACAAGAAGATGTGGTGATTTTTTGTCCGCAGGCAGATAGCTGCAGGACAGAGAGGGAGCAGGAGCGGGGAGAGTTCGCGCTCATTATTTGAGCTAGCAGGGGGCGTGGCCTATCTATCCCGGTCTTTTGAGCAGGAAGACGCGCGCTCTGGCTTTTCTCCTGCGACCCCCTCACTGTGGCGGCCATTACTCAGGCTCCTGGGCTCCTCGGACCGCTCCTCTCCTCATATAGACACCACGGCCAGCTGGGTGAGTGCGGATTCCTCACCCCGCAGCGCAGCGATCGCTATCCTGCAGCTGCAGTCTCATCAGAGACATAAAATTGGCTGGGGCTCACAAATATATATATATTTTGGTGAGTTTGCAATATTAACCCCTTTGAGGGTTATTTCTACCAGCTAAATTTGCTGACTGAATACCGCTGGGGTAACTCTGCTTGGTGGAGCGTTAACCCTTCAGCGTTTGAAAAAAAAAAAAAAAAAACCGCATAGTTTTTTGCTGGTATTACCGCTTTGACCTGCTCATACAGGTGAGACATGTCTGAACAGAGTTCAGATGCCGCGGATCATGTCCCAGTGCCATTGCGGCAATCAGATACGCAGACCTCCACAGCGTCTAGCGCTGCGGTCGACAGCGGTGGAAAATTGGATGATATCGCTCGATCGATTAATAACTTATCTGACCTTTTAGGTCAATATGTGTCTGCTAATTCCTCTCAGAGGAAGCGACGCAGGCCGTTACCGGCCTCTACACGGAGCGAGTCAGATGTATCTGATATTGGGCAGAGTTCCCCTTTAAATTCGGATGGAGAAATATCCGATTCAGATGCGGACGAGCCGCAGGGGCGTTCCTCTATGACGAAGCGTACGGAGGCATTAATTGAAGCCATGAGAGATATACTACAGTTACCGGAGGAGGTAACTAGTCGTCCTGGTAAATCAGCACGCATTTTCCAGGAGTCCCGTGCTTCGCGCACAACATTGCCAGCTCTGGATGAGCTTAATGGTGTAATAGAGGAGGAACGTCTATGTCCAGATAAGCGTTTTCATGGAACGCATTTCTTTGATACACTTTATCCTTGCTCTACGGAGTTAAAGGCTAATTGGACTTCTGCTCCTGAAGTGGATGTGTCTTTGTCTCAGCTTAGTAAATCCTCTCTACTCCCTATTAAGGGAAAAGCGAGCTTACAGGAGCCTTTGGATAGAAAGGCAGAATTGGCGGCAAAAGCAAGCTATGAGGCTGCGGGTCATGGATTTCGAGCAGTGCTAGGATCCATGTGTGCTGCTAGAGCTTCTCTAAGCTGGTTGGCACGTCTGAAGACGGAGTTGCAAAATGAATCTCCGTTATCTGAGATACGGGAAACTTGTGAATGGTTAGAAACGGCAGCCTGTTATATCTTTGATGCGGTCTGGATACGGCATCTCTGCTGGCCAAAGCGCAAGCTTCAGCGGTCACAGTCAGAAGAGCTTTATGGCTCAGACAGTGGGCCGGGGACGCAGTTTCCAAACAAGGGTTGTTGGCCTTACCTTACAAGGGTGGCCATCTTTTTGGATCCGACCTCACAGAGCTGATTTCCAAGGCTAAGGCGAAGGAATCAGCATTACCACAGCGAAGGGCCATGGCCTCGGTGTCCAGTAAGCCTGGTGTTTATAGTGGTCGGCGGTCCTTTCGGGGCCGAGGACGATCTAGTCACTCCTCGTGGGGATCGGGTCGTCCTTCTTTCTCAGGAAAGAAATCCTCTCAGAAAACTCGTACTCCCTGGAAGCAGAGTTTCCGCCAGAACAAGCGGGAACTTGACAAGAAACCCGCAAAGTCGGATTGACGCCAGGGGTCCACTCGAGGATTCTCGAGTGGGGGGTCGCCTGCTTCTTTTCAAGGAGACTTGGATGGCTCGCGTTCCAGATTCCTGGGTAACGCGGATAGTGTCGGCAGGCTATTTCATAGAGTTTGCTTCTCAACCCCCAAATGTTTTTTGTCAATCTCGCGTTCCGTCGGAACCCGAGCTTGTTGTCGCTCTACAGCGAGAGGTCGAATCGCTACTACAAAAGGGTGTAGTGATACCGGTTCCGTCAGAGGACCGAGGGAAAGGTTTTTATTCCAACCTTTTTATAGTTCCCAAAAAGGAGAACAAATTTCGCCCGATTCTGGATCTCAAGCGATTAAACCGGCATGTCCATGCCCGGAAATTTCGCATGGAGTCGCTTCGTTCCGTTGTGGCAGCTCTGTCACAGAACGATTTTCTGGTGTCAATCGACATTCGCGACGCCTATTTGCATATTCCCATCGGAAAGGCTCATCAGCGCTTTCTTCGATTTGCCATAGGTCAGAATCATTACCAGTTCGTGGCTCTGCCGTTCGGCTTAGCCTCAGCGCCAAGGGTCTTTACAAAAATTCTGGCGCCCCTCATGGCACTCCTTCGAAGACAGGGGATTACGATTCTCCCTTATCTGGACGATCTTTTGATCGTGGCTTCCTCGGAGGAGGAGGCGTTGACGGCTCGGGATTTGTCTCTTCAGTTTCTGAAAGACTTCGGTTGGCTGGTCAATTGGGAGAAGTCGTCCCTGGAACCATCGAGGACAATTCTTTTTGGGAATGCATCTCGACACGTTTCGGTCGGTAGTTTCCCTACCACCAGACAAACAGTCATGTCTTCTTCGACATGTACAGATTATGACATCCTCAACGGCAATGTCCCTACGGAAGTGTATGCGTCTTCTGGGACTGATGGTGGCGTCCATGGAGGCAATTCCTTTTGCCCAGTTCCACTCCAGGACTCTTCAAAGGTTCATCTTGAGTCGATGGAATCAGTCGCAATCGCTGGATTGCAGTGTCACCTTTTCTCGCGCGGTGCGGGATTCTCTAGAATGGTGGTTACGTCCAGGGGCATTCTCCCTGGGGAAGTCTTTCCTCCTCTGAAGTGGTCAGTCATAACCACCGATGCCAGCCTGACGGGCTGGGGGGGTGTTTGGAACAATCTCTGGATTCAGGGGGTATGGTCACCGGAAGAGTCTGTGCTTCCGATCAACATCCTGGAATTGAGGGCGATTTTCCTTTGCCTCCAACATTGGACGGTCCCTTTGAGCGGTCTGCCAGTCCGTGTGCAGACAGACAATGCGACGGCTGTCGCGTATATCAATCACCAAGGTGGGACAAGGAGTTCCAGACTCATGGTAGAGGTGTCCCGAATTCTGATTTGGGCAGAGGCCAATGTACCAGCCATTTCGGCGATTCACATTCCAGGGGTTCAGAATATTACAGCGGACTTTCTCAGTCGCAGAAGGATGGATCCCGGGGAATGGAGCCTCCACCCGGAAGTCTTTGCACTACTGTGCTCTCGCTGGGGAACCCCCCAAGTGGATTTGATGGCATCCAGGTCCAATGCCAAGTTACCGACATTCATGTCCAGGTACAAGGACCCGAAGGCGGTGGCGGTGGATGCTCTAGTGGCTCAGTGGGATCAGTTCGAGCTGATCTATGTATTCCCGCCGATATCCTTACTTCCTCTAGTGCTGCGTCGGATCAGACTAGAGAGAATTCCAGCTATTCTGATAGCTCCAGACTGGCCAAGAAGGGTGTGGTTCTCGACAATAATGTCGCTGTTGGCGGCGCCTCCGTTTCCACTCCCTCTTCAACCGGACTTGTTGACTCAGGGGCCCGTTTGTCATCCGGACTTGATGTCCCTGCGTTTGACGGCGTGGCTCTTGAGACCGAAATCTTGACCCGTAGAGGTTTTTCAGCCGAGGTCATTGCTACCCTTCGTGCTGCAAGATGTCCGGCTACTTCTAGGATTTACCACAAAATTTGGGAAACCTTCTTTTCGTGGTGTTTGGGGTCTTCTCGGAACCCGAGAAAATTTTCCATTCCCAACCTGTTGGTTTTTCTGCAGCATGGGCTAGACAAGGGTTTGGCAGTTAGCACTCTGAAAGGTCAGATTTCTGCTCTGTCCTTATTGTTCCGGAGAACCATTGCTTCGAATAGAGACGTGCTCTCCTTTTTCCGAGGTATCTCTCGTAAGTTTCCGCCGCGGAAGGCACCCGTGTCTCCTTGGCGGCTCAACCTTGTTTTGGAGGCTCTTCAGCATAAACCTTTTGAACCTATGGTTTCTGCTAGCCTTTCTTTACTTTCTTGGAAGGTGGCTTTCCTTGTTGCAGTCACTTCCTTGAGGAGAGTTTCTGAATTGGCAGCTCTTTCTTGTTCGCCTCCTTTTCTGGAGTTTTTTCCGGATCGTGTAGTGCTTCGCACTCGGGGTGATTTTTTGCCTAAAGTGGTGTCACAATTTCATGTTAACCAGGATATTGTGTTGCCTTCACTCTGTCCGGATCCGAAGAATACGAAAGAGCGAGATTTACACACATTGGATTTAGTGCGGGCCTTGAAGTTTTATCTATCTATTACTCAAGGTTTTCGTAAGACGGACTCCCTGTTTGTGGTTCCGGCAGGTCGTCGGCGTGGTCAACGAGCTTCCAAGGGTTCTATAGCTCGTTGGATCCGGTCAGCTATTTTGGAAGCTTACCGTCTTCGGGGTGAATCTTGCCCGATTAAGATTTGAGCCCATTCCACGAGAGCTGTGGCTTCATCGTGGGCTTTTCATCAAGGTGCTTCGGCAGTGCAGCTTTGCCGAGCGGCGACTTGGCGCTCTGTCCACACGTTTACAAGGTTTTATAAAGTGGACGTCAGTGCTTCCGCTGATGCAGCCCTCGGACGTAGGGTCCTGCAGGCAGCTGTAGTTTAAAGTTCTGGATGAACTTGTGTTTAGCGCTGGTTGCGCTTTGTTGTTAAGGTTGTTGGGTTTCTGCCTTTTGTTGGTTTTTTCCCACCCTTATTTTTGAACTGCTTTGGGACGTCCCATCAGTAATGAATACTGTGGCTCTCTTCCTTCATCTGCAGCTGAAACACGGATTTTGGTAAAGACTTACCTGTAAAATCCTTTTCAGCGAAGGAAGGAAGAGAGACACAGCACCCTCCCACGGCAGAAGTGTGTTGATGTTTTCAGATGCAGCGCGACCCTTATCTGATAGCGATTATCTGGGCTGAGGTCAGCGCGCTAAGGCTCTGTTCCAGCATCGCCAGCTCATCGCAGTAGTCAGGTTCCGTGAGTAGTACCTGGAACTCTGTGGTTTTTGGCTTTCTTTGCATGCATAACCTGTATCCTTGTGTTTTTTCTCTGAAGTTCCTTCAGAAGGGGTTATGTTGCTCCGCTGGTGATCTTGGCTCTTTTCCTAAAAGCTTTGGTACGACTGGAGCTGAGTAGGAGGAGCCCGAGCTGGAGGGGCCAGCCAGTCATCACTCTTTTGATCTGAGGTAACATCCTGATCTGGGGCTCCGCCTACCCATCAGTAATGAATACTGTGTCTCTCTTCCTTCCTTCGCTGAAAAGGATTTTACAGGTAAGTCTTTACCAAAATCCGTGTTTTTGAACTGCTTTGGGACGTCCCATCAGTAATGAATACTGTGGCTCTCTTCCTTCCATCTGCAGCTGAAACACGGATTTTGGTAAGAACTTACCTGTAAAATCCTTTTCAGCGAAGGAAGGAAGAGAGACACAGCACCCTCCCAAGGCAGAAGTGTGTTGATGTTTTCAGATGCAGCGCGACCCTTATCTGATAGCTATTATCTGGGCTGAGGTCAGCGCGCTAAGGCTCTGTTCCAGCATCGCCAGCTCATCGCAGTAGTCAGGTTCCGTGAGTAGTACCTGGAACTCTGTGGTTTTTGGCTTTCTTTGCATGCATAACCTGTATCCTTGTGTTTTTTCTCTGAAGTTCCTTCAGAAGGGGTTATGTTGCTCCGCTGGTGATCTTGGCTCTTTTCCTCAAAGCTTTGGTACGACTGGAGCTGAGTAGGAGGAGCCCGAGCTGGAGGGGCCAGCCAGTCAGCACTCTTTTGATCTGAGGTGACATCCTGATCTGGGGCTCCGCCTACCCATCAGTAATGAATACTGTGTCTCTCTTCCTTCCTTCGCTGAAAAGGATTTTACAGGTAAGTTCTTACCAAAATCCGTGTTTTGCCTTTCTACCCTGTAAATTCTTCTTTTCTCTACTCTATGTAGGAACAGGAAGTATCTTGTCCCTGCATTTATCATCTCCCTCTTCAATTCCTGACCCAGCTGCGGCCTCCTTCCCCTCTCAAGGACTTTTGCAGTGACTCATGACTCGTACAGGGAAAAGAGACCTCCTGTTTCTACATAGAGATTAGAAGGATTCATCTAGTCAGTTTTTAATAACATGACGTCATAGACCTAATGGAAAAGAGAAGAATTAGCTGGGTAGAAAGGCAAAATGAGCAATTGTAAGTGCACAGTGCTATATAATATGGTGTTTAGCTTCTTTAGGCTAGGGAGCGGACACCCGGCTTCACGCAGGGAATGTTGCAGAACACTGATGGTGACGTCGCCTGTGTAGTGGACATTGTCATGTTCCCCTGGGTGTGATTACAAATTCTAAAGCCGGACTAGTCTTCACTAATTTTATTTCCAAAAAAAACAGATTCATAACTTGATTTTTTAGACTTAGAAATAAATGTATGGCACATAAAGGATCTTCTATAATCCAGGAATACGCTCATATACAGTTATGGTTGCAGCTTAGGAGGGCTGGGGGGCTGACTGGTTCCCTTTTACTAGACAATTGCGCAGTGATTCCTTGAATGTAATTGTCTTAATTAGACTAGGCCAATATTACATCCATCACCCATCTGTACTTGGAATAATGAATAATATATCACAATAGTTTGGATCGTTGTCTCATGTAGTTGGTCAGGTGAATACTTTAGATCATCGGCCATTAGCTAGCCTAGGAGAGCACTGTACGCTCAGTGCCTACTTGTGACGTCTCCGTGCCCACCACCTTGCATTCTCCCCTATGTAGAACGATGTACTTGCTGGGGTACATACCTAAAGATAATCGCCTGTACCTGGGAGACAAAGAACTGAACATTGTCAGCTACTCTCTGCTGGTGTCGGTTCTGGAGTATCAGACAGCTGTAATGAGGAGAGATTTCAGCATGGCTGACAAAGTAATCCCGACCATCCCTAAAGAGCAGAGGACACGTGTCGCCCACTTTCTGGAGAAGCAAGTAAGGACAGTTGTCTAAGCTCTCGCCGTGTATGTGATGGCATTCAGTGTCTGACAATATATGGCGTTCTGTTTGCAGGGCTTCAAGCAACAAGCGCTGGCGGTCTCCACAGATCCGGAGCATCGTTTTGAGCTGGCACTGCAGCTGGGAGAACTCAAAATTGCCTATCAGCTGGCAGTAGAAGCAGAGGTAAGGTGCTGGGTCTTGTCTGATTCTGTATGATATGTAGGAACTCGGTTCTCACGCCTTACACTTGGTTTCCCGTACGCCATCATCATCATCATGTCTATACTACATTATCTTTGTGTTCTGTAAGACTCTTTGTACACTGGACAGCTTAAATCGTAAATGAAGACCTTGTGGAAGTCGCCTGCTATTGGTGGTGGAGGCTGGGGCAGCTGCACATATCTATCTTACAGGAGAAATGTGACATTACAGACTACTGATGGCAAAAAGGCCTGTGCATATGCCCTAATATGACAACCCAGGTTGTCCCAAACTTAGAGAACCTGTCAGCAGTTTTGGCCAATGTAAGATGCGGCCATCACCTTTCAGGGTTTATATACAGCATTCTATAATGCCGTATATAAGCCCCCAACCCGACCTGGAAGAACTGAAAAATAACTTTAATTATACTCACCCGGGGGGCAGTCCGGTCAGATGGGTGTCGCTTTTCTTGGTACGGCGCTTCACTTCTTGCGATGCCGCCTGATTGTTTCATGTGGATGACGCGTTGCTGCATCATCCACACAGTCTCCTCGGCATCGCGCTCCTGCGCAGGTTTTCTTTTCTGCCCTGTTGAGAGCAGAGGAAAGTACTGCAGTGCACAGGTGGCGGGGCTCTTTGACCTTTTCCAGCACCTGCGCACTGCAGCACTCAACAGGGCAGAGAAGTATGCCTGCGCAGGAGTACGATGCCAGGAAGCCTGTGTGGATGATGCTGGGACACGTCATCCACACGAAACAAGCAGGAGGGCAACGATCATAAGTAGATGGGAAGCGCCGGACCAAGACCTGTGACACCCATCGGATTGAACCGCACCCAGGTGATTATAATTTATTTTTCCGTTCTTCCTGGTCGGGTTGGGGGCAGATATACAGCATTATAGAATGCTGTAGATAAGCCCTGAAAGGAGACGGCCGCTTCTTATATCAGCCAAAACTGCTGACATGTTCCCTTTAACAACCATGTCTAATTTTTTTTCAAAAATATCAACTGACCTTTTGACAGTGTGCGGTATTATTCCAGTCCTTTCCATGTGTGGTGCTGATCTTGCAAAAAATCCACCTTGTTTTTCTTATCTTGGACAACCCCTTAACCTTTCAAGGACGCAGCCAATTTTTATTTTCGTGGTTTGGTTTTTCCCTTTTTTTCCATTGATATAGCCACGTGAGGGTTTATTTCTTTGCAGGACAAGTAAGATGAAATGGAGAAAAAGCACTTTTGCCATTCTTTTGGGGTTTTGTTTTCAAATTATTTATTGAAGGGTTACCAGCATGATTCTCCAGGTCCGTACGATTCTAGTGATACAAAACACGGATTTTGGTAAAGACTTACCTGTAAAATCCTTTTCAGCGAAGGAAGGAAGAGAGACACAGTAATTCATTACTGATGGGTAGGCGGAGCCCCAGATCAGGATGTTACCTCAGATCAAAAGAGTGATGACTGGCTGGCCCCTCCAGCTCGGGCTCCTCCTACTCAGCTCCAGTCGTATCAAAGCTTTTAGGAAAAGAGCCAAGATCACCAGCGGAGCAACATAACCCCTTCTGAAGGAACTTCAGAGAAAAAACACAAGGATACAGGTTATGCATGCAAAGAAAGCCAAAAACCACAGAGTTCCAGGTACTACTCACGGAACCTGACTACTGCGATGAGCTGGCGATGCTGGAACAGAGCCTTAGCGCGCTGACCTCAGCCCAGATAATCGCTATCAGATAAGGGTCGCGCTGCATCTGAAAACATCAACACACTTCTGCCGTGGGAGGGTGCTGTGTCTCTCTTCCTTCCTTCGCTGAAAAGGATTTTACAGGTAAGTCTTTACCAAAATCCGTGTTTCAGCTGCAGATGAAGGAAGAGAGCCACAGTAATTCATTACTGATGGGACGTCCCAAAGCAGTTCAAAAATAAGGTGGGAAAAAACCAACAAAAGGCAGAAACCCAACAACCTTAACAACAAAGCGCAACCAGCGCTAAACACAAGTTCATCCAGAACTTTAAACTACAGCTGCCTGCAGGACACTACGTCCGAGGGCTGCATCAGCGGAAGCACTGACGTCCACTTTATAAAATCTTGTAAACGTGTGGACAGAGCGCCAAGTCGCCGCTCGGCAAGCTGCACTGCCGAAGCACCTTGATGAAAAGCCCACGATGAAGCCACAGCTCTCGTGGAATGGGCTCGAATCTTAATCGGGCAAGATTCACCCCGAAGACGGTAAGCTTCCAAAATAGCTGACCGGATCCAACGAGCTATAGAACCCTTGGAAGCTCGTTGACCACGCCGACAACCTGCCGGAACCACAAACAGGGAGTCCGTCTTACGAAAACCTTGAGTAATAGATAGATAAAACTTCAAGGCCCGCACTAAATCCAATGTGTGTAAATCTCGCTCTTTCGAATTCTTCGGATCCGGACAGAGTGAAGGCAACACAATATCCTGGTTAACATGAAATTGTGACACCACTTTAGGCAAAAAATCACCCAGAGTGCGAAGCACTACACGATCCGGAAAAAACTCCAGAAAAGGAGGCGAGCAAGAAAGAGCTGCCAATTCAGAAACTCTCCTCAAGGAAGTGACTGCAACAAGGAAAGCCACCTTCCAAGAAAGTAAAGAAAGGCTAGCAGAAACCATAGGTTCAAAAGGTTTATGCTGAAGAGCCTCCAAAACAAGGTTGAGCCGCCAAGGAGACACGGGTGCCTTCCGCGGCGGAAACTTACGAGAGATACCTCGGAAAAAGGAGAGCACGTCTCTATTCGAAGCAATGGTTCTCCGGAACAATAAGGACAGAGCAGAAATCTGACCTTTCAGAGTGCTAACTGCCAAACCCTTGTCTAGCCCATGCTGCAGAAAAGCCAACAGGTTGGGAATGGAAAATTTTCTCGGGTTCCGAGAAGACCCCAAACACCACGAAAAGAAGGTTTCCCAAATTTTGTGGTAAATCCTAGAAGTAGCCGGACATCTTGCAGCACGAAGGGTAGCAATGACCTCGGCTGAAAAACCTCTACGGGTCAAGATTTTGGTCTCAAGAGCCACGCCGTCAAACGCAGGGACATCAAGTCCGGATGACAAATGGATATTGGCGGGAATACATAGATCAGCTCGAACTGATCCCACTGAGCCACTAGAGCATCCACCGCCACCGCCTTCGGGTCCTTGTACCTGGACATGAATGTCGGTAACTTGGCATTGGACCTGGATGCCATCAAACCCACTTGGGGGGTTCCCCAGCGAGAGCACAGTAGTGCAAAGACTTCCGGGTGGAGGCTCCATTCCCCGGGATCCATCCTTCTGCGACTGAGAAAGTTCGCTGTAATATTCTGAACCCCTGGAATGTGAATCGCCGAAATGGCTGGTACATTGGCCTCTGCCCAAATCAGAATTCGGGACACCTCTACCAAGAGTCTGGAACTCCTTGTCCCACCTTGGTGATTGATATACGCGACAGCCGTCGCATTGTCTGTCTGCACACGGACTGGCAGACCGCTCAAAGGGACCGTCCAATGTTGGAGGCAAAGGAAAATCGCCCTCAATTCCAGGATGTTGATCGGAAGCACAGACTCTTCCGGTGACCATACCCCCTGAATCCAGAGATTGTTCCAAACACCCCCCCAGCCCGTCAGGCTGGCATCGGTGGTTATGACTGACCACTGCAGAGGGAGGAAAGACTTCCCCAGGGAGAATGCCCCTGGCCGTAACCACCATTCTAGAGAATCCCGCACCGCGCGAGAAATGGTGACACTGCAATCCAGCGATTGCGACTGATTCCATCGACTCAAGATGAACCTTTGAAGAGTCCTGGAGTGGAACTGGGCAAAAGGAATTGCCTCCATGGACGCCACCATCAGTCCCAGAAGACGCATACACTTCCGTAGGGACATTGCCGTTGAGGATGTCATAATCTGTACATGTCGAAGAAGACATGACTGTTTGTCTGGTGGTAGGGAAACTACCGACCGAAACGTGTCGAGATGCATTCCCAAAAAGAGAATTGTCCTCGATGGTTCCAGGGACGACTTCTCCCAATTGACCAGCCAACCGAAGTCTTTCAGAAACTGAAGAGACAAATCCCGAGCCGTCAACGCCTCCTCCTCCGAGGAAGCCACGATCAAAAGATCGTCCAGATAAGGGAGAATCGTAATCCCCTGTCTTCGAAGGAGTGCCATGAGGGGCGCCAGAATTTTTGTAAAGACCCTTGGCGCTGAGGCTAAGCCGAACGGCAGAGCCACGAACTGGTAATGATTCTGACCTATGGCAAATCGAAGAAAGCGCTAATGAGCCTTTCCGATGGGAATATGCAAATAGGCGTCGCGAATGTCGATTGACACCAGAAAATCGTTCTGTGACAGAGCTGCCACAACGGAACGAAGCGACTCCATGCGAAATTTCCGGGCATGGACATGCCGGTTCAATCGCTTGAGATCCAGAATCGGGCGAAATTTGTTCTCCTTTTTGGGAACTATAAAAAGGTTGGAATAAAAACCTTTCCCTCGGTCCTCTGACGGAACCGGTATCACTACACCCTTTTGTAGTAGCGATTCGACCTCTCGCTGTAGAGCGACATCAAGCTCGGGTTCTGACGGAACGCGAGACTGACAAAAAACATTTGGGGGTTGAGAAGCAAACTCTATGAAATAGCCTGCCGACACTATCCGCGTTACCCAGGAATCTGGAACGCGAGCCATCCAAGTCTCCTTGAAAAGAAACAGGCGACCCCCCACTCGAGAATCCTCGAGTGGACCCCTGGCGTCAATCCGACTTTGCGGTTTTCTTGTCAAGTTCCCGCTTGTTCTGGCGGAAACTCTGCTTCCAGGGAGTACGAGTTTTCTGAGAGGATTTCTTTCCTGAGAAAGAAGGACGACCCGATCCCCACGAGGAGTGACTAGATCGTCCTCGGCCCCGAAAGGACCGCCGACCACTATAAACACCAGGCTTACTGGACACCGAGGCCATGGCCCTTTGCTGTGGTAATGCTGATTCCTTCGCCTTAGCCTTGGAAATCAGCTCTGTGAGGTCGGATCCAAAAAGATGGCCACCCTTGTAAGGTAAGGCCAACAACCCTTGTTTGGAAACTGCGTCCCCGGCCCACTGTCTGAGCCATAAAGCTCTTCTGACTGTGACCGCTGAAGCTTGCGCTTTGGCCAGCAGAGATGCCGTATCCAGACCGGCATCAAAGATATAACAGGTTGCCTCCCGTATCTCAGATAACGGAGATTCATTTTGCAACTCCGTCTTCAGACGTGCCAACCAGCTTAGAGAAGCTCTAGCAGCACACATGGATCCTAGCACTGCTCGAAATCCATGACCCGCAGCCTCATAGCTTGCTTTTGCCGCCAATTCTGCCTTTCTATCCAAAGGCTCCTGTAAGCTCGCTTTTCCCTTAATAGGGAGTAGTGAGGATTTACTAAGCTGCGATAAAGACACATCCACTTCAGGAGCAGAAGTCCAATTAGCCTTTAACTCCGTAGAGCAAGGATAAAGTGTATCAAAGAAATGCGTTCCATGAAAACGCTTATCTGGACATAGACGTTCCTCCTCTATTACACCATTAAGCTCATCCAGAGCTGGCAATGTTGTGCGCGAAGCACGGGACTCCTGGAAAATGCGTGCTGATTTACCAGGACGACTAGTTACCTCCTCCGGTAACTGTAGTATATCTCTCATGGCTTCAAATAATGCCTCCGTACGCTTCGTCATAGAGGAACGCCCCTGCGGCTCGTCCGCATCTGAATCGGATATTTCACCATCCGAATTTAAAGGGGAACTCTGCCCAATATCAGATACATCTGACTCGCTCCGTGTAGAGGCCGGTAACGGCCTGCGTCGCTTCCTCTGAGAGGAATTAGCAGACACATATTGACCTAAAAGGTCAGACAAGTTATTAATCGATCGAGCGATATCATCCAAGTTACCACCGCTGTCGACCGCAGCGCTAGATGCTGTGGAGGTCTGCGTATCTGATTGCCGCAATGGCACTGGGACGTGAACCGCGGCATCTGAACTCTATTCAGACATGTCTCGCCTGTATGAGCAGGTCAAAGCGGTAATACCAGCAAAAACACTATGCGGTTTTTTTTTTTTTTTTTTAAACGCTGAAGGGTTAACGCTCCACCAAGCAGAGTTACCCCAGCGGTATTCAGTCAGCAAATTTAGCAGGTAGAAATAACCCTCAAAGGGGTTAATATTGCAAACTCACCAAAATATATATATATTTGTGAGCCCCAGCCAATTTTTTATGTCTCTGATGAGACAGCAGCTGCAGGATAGCGATCGCTGCGCTGCGGGGTGAGGAATCCGCACTCACCCAGCTGGCCGTGGTGTCTATATGAGGAGGGGAGCGGTCCGAGGAGCCCAGGAGCCTGAGTAATGGCCGCCACAGTGAGGGGGTCGCAGGAGAAAAGCCAGAGCGCGCGTCTTCCTGCTCAAAAGACCGGGATAGATAGGCCACGCCCCCTGCTAGCTCAAATAATGAGCGCGAACTCTCCCCGCTCCTGCTCCCTCTCTGTCCTGCAGGTATCTGCCTGCGGACAAAAAATCACCACATCTTCATGTAGTAGCGCTGTCACAGCAGCGCTGAAGCATACTGACTTTACATGTAGTAGCGCTGTCACAGCAGCGCTGAAGCTTACTGACATTTACATGTAGTAGCGCTGTCACAGCAGCGCTGAAGCTTACTGACATTTACATGTAGTAGCGCTGTCACAGTAGCGCTGAAGCATACTGACTTTACATGTAGTAGCGCTGTCACAGTAGCGCTGAAGCATACTGACTTTACATGTAGTAGCGCTGTCACAGCAGCGTTGAAGCATACTGACATTACATGTAGTAGCGCTGTCACAGTAGCGTTGAAGCATACTGACATTACATGTAGAAGCGCTGTCACAGTAGCGCTGAAACATACTGACATTACATGTAGTAGCGCTGTCACAGTAGCGCTGAAGCATACTGACATTACATGTAGTAGCGCAGTCCATTAGTAATAGCGCTGCTCATTCAGACGCTAAAGCACTCACACATAATTATTATTAAAATTTGTGTGGAGTACTCACCAGCCAAGGCGCCACAGGGACCCTCAGGGGTTTCTGGCGCAGTGCCCATGCTTCCCTCCAGGGCGAAGAACGCAGTGACCGCACGTGTGGTTTGCGTTCCCGCCAGAGAAGCTCTCCTCATCCCCCAGGGCCGGCAAGGATTCTGCAGGGACTTTGAGTAAATACAGATCCGCCAAGGGAGAGGTTGGGGTACAGCAGCGCTGATACCCCTGAGACCTCTAGACCAACTAGTGATCCAAGTCTCCTGTCCGAATATTAAAATAATAAAATCTTCTGAGGAGCTGCATTAGCAGCGACCATCCTCTGGGACCTCAAATCTTAGACTGGAGCTGAGTAGGAGGAGCCCGAGCTGGAGGGGCCAGCCAGTCATCACTCTTTTGATCTGAGGTAACATCCTGATCTGGGGCTCCGCCTACCCATCAGTAATGAATTACTGTGGCTCTCTTCCTTCATCTGCAGCTGAAAATGTGGTTTGTTTTTTTTAAGTGGCTTAAAAAAATTGCTACTCGTATATTGCCACTTTCTGAGACCCGTAACTGTTACATTTTTTTCGACGGTGGAGCTGTATGAGGAATTCTTTTTACATGCAAAGTTGTAGTTTTTACGAATACCATTTTGGGACACATTCAGCGTTTTGAACAGTTTGCATTGCCTTTTTGGGGTGATTAAATCATTTTATATTTCAACAGACCAGACTTTACAGATTCAAATATATCCTATATGAATTTTTTTTATTAATTTCTGAACTAGAAAAGGGGTAAGAATCACAATCTCTTTCGCTTAGGCTGCCATGGCATCCTGGGTTTGCTCCGCCGGGAAGGTGTGATGGACGTCCCAATAGCCCACCAGTGTGGCGTCACTGTTACATACCACGGTCATAGATTGAAGTGGTAAAACAGCAGCGATCAGAGCCTACTGTATAGGCAGGTGCTGTCATGGAGCGGGAAGGGGTTAAGCATTTCCAAGTTTGCTGTAAAAATAGTTGAGAGATGTAGTAAGTGTTTGATGTTTCCTGCTCCATTGGAGAAGTTACTGCGTATAGACAGCTGCCTGATGGAACTATTGTTTTCTGGGTGGTTTTTCATTTAATCTATATTCTCTTTAGTAATTAATGCTGATAGCAGTTTTCCCCCATTTCTTTTTTTCTGTCTGTAGTCTGAACAGAAGTGGAAGCAGCTGGCTGAATTGGCCATCAGCAAATGCCAGTTTGGCCTGGCCCAAGAGTGTCTGCACAACGCTCAGGACTATGGAGGTCTATTACTGTTGGCTACGTCTTCAGGAAATGCCTCCATGGTGAACAAGCTGGCAGAGGGGGCAGACAGAGATGGCAAGAACAACGTGGCTTTCTTGAGCTACTTTTTATTGGGGAAGTAAGTGCCTTTAGAATAACCTTGCCCTTGTAAATTATTAGACTTTTCCTTTGTCTTGAATTGGAGAATTTGGTTTGCACAAATCCGAGTTGTCACATTCGCTACTTTTCCATTTTCAGAATAGACACTTGCCTGGAGCTACTGATTTCCACTGGTCGCCTGCCCGAGGCGGCCTTCCTGGCACGAACATACCTGCCGAGCCAGGTGTCCAGGTAGAAATGCTGAGTTTTTATTTTATGGGATTCTCTCTTAGTATGGACATTAATGTATGACTATTCTGCAGGAGCACGTATGGGCTTAAATGAAATATCTAGTAAAATTTTAACATTTTATCCCATGAATGTTATATCTCCAGGATTGGACCTTCCAGTGGAAGGTGCACAGTCTAGCACGTGTTATAGGCCATGAATTTAGCTTTAATTTGTGTTACTAGGGTGGTGAAGCTGTGGAAGGAAAGTCTATCCAAAATCAACCAGAAGGCTGCAGATTCTTTGGCTGACCCACCGAGTATGAGAATTTATTCCCTGGATTGAAAGAGGCCTTTTTGGGCGAGCAGTTTCTGAAGCAGAAAGGCACCATGCTGCGTCCTGGCAGCCAGTATCGCCATGTCACTGTGAGTACCTGTACACTGCTTGTCATTTCTGTAAGAGGTTACGCAATCGAAGGCTAATGTAGTAAAGGCTGACAGTCATCTCCACTTTGCAGCCAAATGAAGAGAGAAATGTCTTGGAAGAAGCAAAGGGATTTGAACTCTCTGAAGAGGCCGCCATAGCGGTGAGTTCTGCACCATAATTCGTCTCTTATGTATGAATGAATGAAGCTTGTTCAACATTAAAGTTTATGTGACTGCAGACTTGTAAATCCTCACATTGTGCCCACTGCGCGCTGTGAGGACTCTCCGGTGTCAGCGACCGGAATGGCAGTCATGTGACCACAAGTATGCAATATGCATACTCCCGGTCACAATCCAACTAGATGGGCATAGCCTTGCTCATTGCTCCCATAGGCATGAATGAAGAGGATGTGAACATACATGAACATCGCATTGTTCAGTATCGGAGCTGAGAGCCGCCCCCCACTCCTCCCATAGACATGAATGGAGTGGTGCTCCTGTATATGCAAAACCTTTATTCAGACAGGGAACATTGGCAGCCAAGTTCTATATTTCATGTCACGAGCAGCTGGTGACCTGTATGCTATTGTGCCCCGTCTGATTTGTGCTGACAGAGCTTTCTTGCTTTTGGATGAAAGCTGTTTTGCCCAATGTTTCAGGGAATACACAAATAAGCAGCATCACATAGTAAGGCTGGGTTCACATTAGCGTTCAAGGCCTTCTTTCATTAAAGCTCCGCATGGCTCTGCTTACTTCCGCATGCATCCTGCCTAACTATCTTTAACATTGGGTACGCAGGGATATGCGCGTCTGCATGTGGCGTTTTGACGTGCCCGCCGAACGCAAGAAAATGCAACTTGTTGCGTTCGGAGGGCACGTCAAAACGCTGCATGCGAACGCATCCGCATACAATGCAATTCCCTGCATACCCAATGTTAAAGATAGGCAGGAAGCATGCAGAAGTAGGCAAAGAAGTCCGCAGCACCACGCTGCGGACTCGGACGCTAATGTGAACCCAGCCTAAAGATGATTTCTGTTTCTGTTGAAAGTGGGCAGTAGCAATTGTTTGGCCATCAGTTATCTAATCTATATGGGGTCTTTGATGGTGTAGGATTTCTGCAAGACTTTGCAGCATTTTCTGCATGTTGCTAAAACAAACTAATGAGCAGTGTTGTGAGGGAGAGGGGTCATTGTTCCTTTATAGATAACCTGTCATGTTATGAAACGCCATCAACTGGCAAATGTAGGGTTAATCTGGAGATTGACATTGTTAAGGCACTGTCACACTTAGCGATCGCACCAGCGATCACGACAACGACACGACCTGGCGAGATCGTTGGTGCGATCGCTATGTGGTCGCTAGTTAGCTTCCAAACACAAACATCTCATCAGAGATCAGCGATCTGTATAACGACCTCTGCGGTCATTGGGAAAACCTAGTCCCGCCTGCGCCGCTGGTAAAGTCGTTCATAAAGGGTGTCACACTCAGCGATTCAGGCTCACCAACCACCAAAAAACAGCTCAGAACGTTCATAAACGATCAGCGACATCGCAGTGGGGGCCACATCGCCGCTACAAGTCACACACAGCGACGTCGCTAATGAGATCGCTACTGCGTCATAAAATCGCTGACGCTTAAGCTATCTCGCTTAGTGTGACAGTACCTTTACAATGCTATACCGATAATGCAGCCACCTGGAGATAATGAACTTTATTCCTCCCAAAAGCCTCCGGCTTTGTCATACTGGCTAGAGGCGCACTGGAGAAGATACGTTGACCGCTCAGAACAGTGAGCGGCCGCTGTCAGGACACACCGACACTGGACAGCCGGCTTTGTCATAGAAGCTACAGGCTCACTGGAGAACATACCGTGACTGCTCAGTACAGTGAGCGGAGGCTGTCAGGACACACTTACACTGGACAGCCGGCTTTGTCATAGAAGCTACAGGCGCACTGGAGAATATACCGTGATTGCTCTGTACGGTGAGCGGGAGCTGTCAGGACACACCGACACTGGACAGCCGGCTTTGTCATAGAAGCTACAGGCTCACTGGAGAACATACCGTGACTGCTCAGTACAGTGAGCGGCGGCTGTCAGGACACACTTACACTGGACAGCCGGCTTTGTCATAGAAGCTACAGGCGCACTGGAGAATATACCGTGACTGCTCAGTACAGTGAGCGGCGGCTGTCAGGACACACTTACACTGGACAGCTGGCTTTGTCATAGAAGCTACAGGCGCACTGGAGAATATACCGTGATTGCTCTGTACGTTGAGCGGGGGCTGTAAGCGCACAATGCAGTGCAATTGTATAGAACGAGCTGTCATAGTGCGGGTGCGTGCTGACAGCTACCACTCACAGTGCTGCGAACACTGACTGCAGCCCCTCCACACACAACTCTGATTACAAGCCAGCGGCTCCTGGGAGTAAGAGAGTTAATTTCTTCCCGGTAGCTGCACTTTCAGTAAGCGGTTGGACAGAATTGTAATTAACCTGCAGATTATCTCTTTATTTCTCCTTCGTCTCATTGGGGACACAGGACTGTGGGTGTATGCTACTGCCGCTAGGAGGCTGACACTAAGTAAACATAAAAAAGGTTAGCTCCTCCTCCGCCGTATACACCTCAGCACTGGCCGCAGGCAAACCCAGTTATTGCTTAGTGTCTGATGGAGGCACACGTCTGGTTCTTTTTCCAGACCATTTTTTTTTTTCTCCCACGAAGATGAGATAGGGGCGACGGATCCTATTGAAAGGGTCCGATCTCCCCAAACCATCAACGGGCGAGCACGTGGAGTAAAGCCTCCAACGTATCCTCTCCCGCAACGTGGGACACGAATGCCGGACTTAGCCTTGACCACCCTAAGGTATTGAAACCCTAGGTTGTACAGAGGCAGGAGTTTGTCCGTGCAGCCCCCACTGCGCCACCAATGCTAGACTGCGGTGCTGCAAGGAGGCGGACGGTCCCTCTCCTCATCCCCTGTAGGGGTGATGGAGTTAGGGTTCCTGCACCGTCCCACCTTTTTTACTACGAAGCCCCCCTCTAAATGCATCAGGCGGAATGGCTCACCTTTTTGAAACTGGAGAAGATACTGGAACAGTTCCCGGGAGTAACGCCGCACGCATGGAACGGTGAGCGGCCGGAGCACCGCAAGTTTCGCAGGCGTCTGTGTGGCGACAGGTAGGCCGCGGCCCAAGATATAGCGTCCGGCGTCGGCCGGAGGGTAGGCCGCGGCGGCGGGGATCCGCCCCCGGCATCGTCCCTTCCGGCGGGCCCGCCCTCTGATTTTGGGGCGGCCTCCGCCGGAAATCTAGGCCGCGGCGCTTCGGCCGGTGCTAGGCCGCGGCCTGTGAAATTTAGTCCCCGGGCTTTTTGCTGGAGGCTAGGCCGCGGCTGGAGGCGGGTCCTCCTGACGGCTAGGCCGCGCCTCTCGACCCTCCCCCTAAGGCTCGGCTACATGAGCTCGCCTTCCTAACAGGGGAGCGCTCTTTTTTGAAAAATTTGGAGCCAGACGCACTGCTACGCGGTTTAAGGACGCAGGGGGTACAGGACTGGGGTAAGTGCTTCTACCTCCAGCCTGGTTGTTCCGCTTCACTAAGTACTTTTGCGCCCCTCTGCACTCCGTTTCACTGACCGTCACACATCCAGTTCATTGCGGACTCTGTGATAGACTCAGCATGTCCAGAAGAATTAAAGCTCATACGGTACTGTATACCGCATGCATTGCCTGTAGGTCCCCTTTTCCGCGCGCCCAGATTACTCGGGTCTGCGAAGCCTGTGACTCCGAACGGGCTCAGGAACCCGCTCCTATTGCGGAAACCCAGTGCGTCAGGTCCCCCTGAATGGGCTCTGTCCCTGACTCAATCTGTGGCATCATTAACAAGAGCGATCGAGTCCCTTCAAGCTCCCGATAGGAGCAGGGACAGTGGTTCACCCGTCTTGGCGACGTCTCATGAACCTCCGGCCTGCAGGGGCCGCGCTCTCACCAGGCAGACGCAGGGGAAGCGAACCCACACTGCGTCGCCTTTGCCGTCCGGGCCTCGGCATCTTTCAGTTCCGTCTCCCGCTCTCCCTCACCTCTGCAAGTGATCAGTATTCGGATTCTGATTCAGAAGGGTCCCTTAATTTAGAGGCACCAAATTGTCAGGACACAATTGACAGTTTGATTGAAGCTGTCAATCAAACCTTGGGGATAGACGATGAGTCCACCTTGACCTCCGGTCATAAGGTGTCCTTCAAAAGAGCCAGGCAAGCTCATAAGGTTTTTGGGCTCATCCTGAGTTTGAGGAACTAGTGCAGCGCCACCGGGAGAAACCGGACAAGCGCTTCGCAGGACAAAAGGCTCTCAATACTAGATATCCTTTTGCTCCTGAGCTTCTTAAGAAGTGGGCGGAATCTCCTGCGGTTGATCCTCCTGTGTCGCGTTTGGCGTCTAAACGCTCCTCTCCCTTCCTAACGGTTCCTCGATCAAGGAACCAACGGATCGTCTGATTGAGAGTTTGGCCCGCTCGGTGTTTGAAGCATCGGGTTCTGCTCTCTCTCCTTCTTTTGCAGCGACTTGGGTTGCTAAGGCCATGATATCCTGGTCGGAGTCTCTAAATAGAGCTCTTCATGGTATAGAGGTACCGTCTGAAGTAACCGAGATTTCTAATCAGATAGCGCTTGCAGGAGACTTCTTAATTAATGCGTCCATGGATGCGGCAAATTGCTCAGCCCTAGCTGCTGCTAATGCAATTGCCATCAGAAGATCTTTGTGGCTGAGAACCTGGCGAGCAGATTCAATCTCAAAGAAATCGCTTACATCCTTACCATATCAGAGTGGTCGGTTATTTGGCGAAAGGTTGGATCAGCTCATATCTGATGCGACGGGAGGGAAGAGCAGTTTCCTTCCTCAGCAAAAGATTAAGCAGCCTTTTCGCCGACAGCTTCAGCCTCGCTTTAGGGCCTTTCGTAACCCAGGTTGGGCCGCGCCAGCTACCTCCAGCGGTTCAGGTCGGCCTAATCAGGCCAGAGATCGTCAGGTCTCCTACAGGACCAACCCTCTGGGAAGAGGGCGATCTCAACAACCAAGATCTAGAGGGTCCAAACCCCAGAGATATTCGGACAAATGACTGGAGGCAGAATCCGGTCAATTTATCCAGAGTAGGCGGCCGCTTACTCTGGTTTCGCCCCATTTGGCTATCAATTACTCACGACGAGTGGGTCAGGGAGTTAGTCTCCTCGGGTACAAATAGAATTTACCAGCCTTCCTAAGAAAGTTCCCTTTCTTCCGAGGGAGTCGGCTCCCAGCAGGATTCGGTTCGCTCAGTCATGCGTCGAGCTGGCTGTTCCTGTCCAAGCGAAGGTCCGTCTTATCACTGATCCGTACCAAAAAAGTCAGACGTGGTCGCTCCAATTTGGCATTACCTCAAAGTTTTCGATTATAGCTTAGTTAGCACCCATGTCGACTCTGGATGGCCTGGATTGGTCTTCAGTGGTCTCGGAAGAGGGTATTTCAGCTGCAGATGAAGGAAGAAGCCACAGTATTCATTACTGATGGGTAGGCGGAGCCCCAGATCAGGATGTTACCTCAGATCAAAGAGTGATACTGCTGGCCCCTCCAGCTCGGGCTCCTCTACTCAGCTCCAGTCTAAGATTGAGGTCCAGAGGATGGTCGCTGCTAATGCAGCTCCTCAGAATTTTATTATTTTAATATTCGGACAGGAGACTTGGATCACTGATTGGTCTAGAGGTCTCAGGGTACAGCGCTGCTGTACCCCAACCTCTCCCTTGGCGGATCTGTATTTACTCAAGTCCCTGCAGAATCCTTGCCGGCCCTGGGGATGAGGAGAGCTTCTCTGGCGGAACGCAAACCACACGTGCGGTCACTGCTTCTTCGCCCTGGGGGAAGCATGGGCACTGCGCCAGAAACCCCTGAGGGTCCCTGTGGCGCCTTGGCTGGTGAGTACTCCACACAAATTTTAATAATAATTATGTGTGAGTGCTTTAGCGTCTGAATGAGCAGCGCTATTACTAATGTCAGTATGCTTCAGCGCTGCTGTGACAGCGCTACTACATGTATGTCAGTATGCTTCAGCGCTGCTGTGACAGCGCTACTACATGTAATTCAGTGCTTCAGCGCTGCTGTGACAGCGCTACTACATGTAATGTCAGTAGCTTCAGCGCTGCTGTGACAGCGCTACTACATGTAATGTCAGTATGCTTCAGCGCTGCTGTGACACGCTACTACATGTATTCAGTATGCTTCAGCGCTGCTGTGACAGCGCTACTACATGTAATGTCAGTATGCTTCAGCGCTGCTGTGACAGCGCTGTTACAAGAAGATGTGGTGATTTTTTGTCCGCAGGCAGATAGCTGCAGGACAGAGAGGGAGCAGGAGCGGGGAGAGTTCGCGCTCATTATTTGAGCTAGCAGGGGGCGTGGCCTATCTATCCCGGTCTTTTGAGCAGGAAGACGCGCGCTCTGGCTTTTCTCCTGCGACCCCCTCACTGTGGCGGCCATTACTCAGGCTCCTGGGCTCCTCGGACCGCTCCCCTCCTCATATAGACACCACGGCCAGCTGGGTGAGTGTGGATTCCTCACCCCGCAGCGCAGCGATCGCTATCCTGCAGCTGCAGTCTCATCAGAGACATAAAAATTGGCTGGGGCTCACAAATATATATATATTTTGGTGAGTTTGCAATATTAACCCCTTTGAGGGTTATTTCTACCTGCTAAATTTGCTGACTGAATACCGCTGGGGTAACTCTGCTTGGTGGAGCGTTAACCCTTCAGCGTTTGAAAAAAAAAAAAAAAAAAAACCGCATAGTTTTTTGCTGGTATTACCGCTTTGACCTGCTCATACAGTGAGACATGTCTGAACAGAGTTCAGATGCCGCGGATCACGTCCCAGTGCCATTGCGGCAATCAGATACGCAGACCTCCACAGCGTCTAGCGCTGCGGTCGACAGCGGTGGAAAATTGGATGATATCGCTCGATCGATTAATAACTTATCTGACCTTTTAGGTCAATATGTGTCTGCTAATTCCTCTCAGAGGAAGCGACGCAGGCCGTTACCGGCCTCTACACGGAGCGAGTCAGATGTATCTGATATTGGGCAGAGTTCCCCTTTAAATTCGGATGGAGAAATATCCGATTCAGATGCGGACGAGCCGCAGGGGCGTTCCTCTATGACGAAGCGTACGGAGGCATTAATTGAAGCCATGAGAGATATATACAGTTACCGGAGGAGGTAACTAGTCGTCCTGGTAAATCAGCACGCATGTTCCAGGAGTCCCGTGCTTCGCGCACAACATTGCCAGCTCTGGATGAGCTTAATGGTGTAATAGAGGAGGAACGTCTATGTCCAGATAAGCGTTTTCATGGAACGCATTTCTTTGATACACTTTATCCTTGCTCTACGGAGTTAAAGGCTAATTGGACTTCTGCTCCTGAAGTGGATGTGTCTTTGTCTCAGCTTAGTAAATCCTCACTACTCCCTATTAAGGGAAAAGCGAGCTTACAGGAGCCTTTGGATAGAAAGGCAGAATTGGCGGCAAAAGCAAGCTATGAGGCTGCGGGTCATGGATTTCGAGCAGTGCTAGGATCCATGTGTGCTGCTAGAGCTTCTCTAAGCTGGTTGGCACGTCTGAAGACGGAGTTGCAAAATGAATCTCCGTTATCTGAGATACGGGAAACTTGTGAATGGTTAGAAACGGCAGCCTGTTATATCTTTGATGCCGGTCTGGATACGGCATCTCTGCTGGCCAAAGCGCAAGCTTCAGCGGTCACAGTCAGAAGAGCTTTATGGCTCAGACAGTGGGCCGGGGACGCAGTTTCCAAACAAGGGTTGTTGGCCTTACCTTACAAGGGTGGCCATCTTTTTGGATCCGACCTCACAGAGCTGATTTCCAAGGCTAAGGCAAGGAATCAGCATTACCACAGCGAAGGGCCATGGCCTCGGTGTCCAGTAAGCCTGGTGTTTATAGTGGTCGGCGGTCCTTTCGGGGCCGAGGACGATCTAGTCACTCCTCGTGGGGATCGGGTCGTCCTTCTTTCTCAGGAAAGAAATCCTCTCAGAAAACTCGTACTCCCTGGAAGCAGAGTTTCCGCCAGAACAAGCGGGAACTTGACAAGAAACCCGCAAAGTCGGATTGACGCCAGGGGTCCACTCGAGGATTCTCGAGTGGGGGGTCGCCTGCTTCTTTTCAAGGAGACTTGGATGGCTCGCGTTCCAGATTCCTGGGTAACGCGGATAGTGTCGGCAGGCTATTTCATAGAGTTTGCTTCTCAACCCCCAAATGTTTTTTGTCAATCTCGCGTTCCGTCGGAACCCGAGCTTGTTGTCGCTCTACAGCGAGAGGTCGAATCGCTACTACAAAAGGGTGTAGTGATACCGGTTCCGTCAGAGGACCGAGGGAAAGGTTTTTATTCCAACCTTTTTATAGTTCCCAAAAAGGAGAACAAATTTCGCCCGATTCTGGATCTCAAGCGATTAAACCGGCATGTCCATGCCCGGAAATTTCGCATGGAGTCGCTTCGTTCCGTTGTGGCAGCTCTGTCACAGAACGATTTTCTGGTGTCAATCGACATTCGCGACGCCTATTTGCATATTCCCATCGGAAAGGCTCATCAGCGCTTTCTTCGATTTGCCATAGGTCAGAATCATTACCAGTTCGTGGCTCTGCCGTTCGGCTTAGCCTCAGCGCCAAGGGTCTTTACAAAATTCTGGCGCCCCTCATGGCACTCCTTCGAAGACAGGGGATTACGATTCTCCCTTATCTGGACGATCTTTTGATCGTGGCTTCCTCGGAGGAGGAGGCGTTGACGGCTCGGGATTTGTCTCTTCAGTTTCTGAAAGACTTCGGTTGGCTGGTCAATTGGGAGAAGTCGTCCCTGGAACCATCGAGGACAATTCTCTTTTTGGGAATGCATCTCGACACGTTTCGGTCGGTAGTTTCCCTACCACCAGACAAACAGTCATGTCTTCTTCGACATGTACAGATTATGACATCCTCAACGGCAATGTCCCTACGGAAGTGTATGCGTCTTCTGGGACTGATGGTGGCGTCCATGGAGGCAATTCCTTTTGCCCAGTTCCACTCCAGGACTCTTCAAAGGTTCATCTTGAGTCGATGGAATCAGTCGCAATCGCTGGATTGCAGTGTCACCATTTCTCGCGCGGTGCGGGATTCTCTAGAATGGTGGTTACGTCCAGGGGCATTCTCCCTGGGGAAGTCTTTCCTCCCTCTGAAGTGGTCAGTCATAACCACCGATGCCAGCCTGACGGGCTGGGGGGTGTTTGGAACAATCTCTGGATTCAGGGGGTATGGTCACCGGAAGAGTCTGTGCTTCCGATCAACATCCTGGAATTGAGGGCGATTTTTCCCTTTGCCTCCAACATTGGACGGTCCCTTTGAGCGGTCTGCCAGTCCGTGTGCAGACAGACAATGCGACGGCTGTCGCGTATATCAATCACCAAGGTGGGACAAGGAGTTCCAGACTCATGGTAGAGGTGTCCCGAATTCTGATTTGGGCAGAGGCCAATGTACCAGCCATTTCGGCGATTCACATTCCAGGGGTTCAGAATATTACAGCGGACTTTCTCAGTCGCAGAAGGATGGATCCCGGGGAATGGAGCCTCCACCCGGAAGTCTTTGCACTACTGTGCTCTCGCTGGGGAACCCCCCAAGTGGATTTGATGGCATCCAGGTCCAATGCCAAGTTACCGACATTCATGTCCAGGTACAAGGACCCGAAGGCGGTGGCGGTGGATGCTCTAGTGGCTCAGTGGGATCAGTTCGAGCTGATCTATGTATTCCCGCCGATATCCTTACTTCCTCTAGTGCTGCGTCGGATCAGACTAGAGAGAATTCCAGCTATTCTGATAGCTCCAGACTGGCCAAGAAGGGTGTGGTTCTCGACAATAATGTCGCTGTTGGCGGCACCTCCGTTTCCACTCCCTCTTCAACCGGACTTGTTGACTCAGGGGCCCATTTGTCATCCGGACTTGATGTCCCTGCGTTTGACGGCGTGGCTCTTGAGACCGAAATCTTGACCCGTAGAGGTTTTTTCAGCCGAGGTCATTGCTACCCTTCGTGCTGCAAGATGTCCGGCTACTTCTAGGATTTACCACAAAATTTGGGAAACCTTCTTTTCGTGGTGTTTGGGGTCTTCTCGGAACCCGAGAAAATTTTCCATTCCCAACCTGTTGGCTTTTCTGCAGCATGGGCTAGACAAGGTTTGGCAGTTAGCACTCTGAAAGGTCAGATTTCTGCTCTGTCCTTATTGTTCCGGAGAAACATTGCTTCGAATAGAGACGTGCTCTCCTTTTTCGAGGTATCTCTCGTAAGTTTCCGCCGCGGAAGGCACCCGTGTCTCCTTGGCGGCTCAACCTTGTTTTGGAGGCTCTTCAGCATAAACCTTTTGAACCTATGGTTTCTGCTAGCCTTTCTTTACTTTCTTGGAAGGTGGCTTTCCTTGTTGCAGTCACTTCCTTGAGGAGAGTTTCTGAATTGGCAGCTCTTTCTTGCTCGCCTCCTTTTCTGGAGTTTTTTCCGGATCGTGTAGTGCTTCGCACTCGGGGTGATTTTTTGCCTAAAGTGGTGTCACAATTTCATGTTAACCAGGATATTGTGTTGCCTTCACTCTGTCCGGATCCGAAGAATACGAAAGAGCGAGATTTACACACATTGGATTTAGTGCGGGCCTTGAAGTTTTATCTATCTATTACTCAAGGTTTTCGTAAGACGGACTCCCTGTTTGTGGTTCCGGCAGGTCGTCGGCGTGGTCAACGAGCTTCCAAGGGTTCTATAGCTCGTTGGATCCGGTCAGCTATTTTGGAAGCTTACCGTCTTCGGGGTGAATCTTGCCCGATTAAGATTCGAGCCCATTCCACGAGAGCTGTGGCTTCATCGTGGGCTTTTCATCAAGGTGCTTCGGCAGTGCAGCTTTGCCGAGCGGCGACTTGGCGCTCTGTCCACACGTTTACAAGGTTTTATAAAGTGGACGTCAGTGCTTCCGCTGATGCAGCCCTCGGACGTAGGGTCCTGCAGGCAGCTGTAGTTTAAAGTTCTGGATGAACTTGTGTTTAGCGCTGGTTGCGCTTTGTTGTTAAGGTTGTTGGGTTTCTGCCTTTTGTTGGTTTTTTCCCACCCTTATTTTTGAACTGCTTTGGGACGTCCCATCAGTAATGAATACTGTGGCTCTCTTCCTTCATCTGCAGCTGAAACACGGATTTTGGTAAAGACTTACCTGTAAAATCCTTTTCAGCGAAGGAAGGAAGAGAGACACAGCACCCTCCCACGGCAGAAGTGTGTTGATGTTTTCAGATGCAGCGCGACCCTTATCTGATAGCGATTATCTGGGCTGAGGTCAGCGCGCTAAGGCTCTGTTCCAGCATCGCCAGCTCATCGCAGTAGTCAGGTTCCGTGAGTAGTACCTGGAACTCTGTGGTTTTTGGCTTTCTTTGCATGCATAACCTGTATCCTTGTGTTTTTTCTCTGAAGTTCCTTCAGAAGGGGTTATGTTGCTCCGCTGGTGATCTTGGCTCTTTTCCTAAAAGCTTTGTACGACTGGAGCTGAGTAGGAGGAGCCCGAGCTGGAGGGGCCAGCCAGTCATCACTCTTTTGATCTGAGGTAACATCCTGATCTGGGGCTCCGCCTACCCATCAGTAATGAATACTGTGTCTCTCTTCCTTCCTTCGCTGAAAAGGATTTTACAGGTAAGTCTTTACCAAAATCCGTGTTTTCCAGCCTTCGCCACAGCTCAGCTCGTTTGACCTTCACAGTTGGCGCCAGCCTCCAGCGCTCAGTCGCCTAATCAGGCAGGATCGCAGCTCTACAGACACCGTGAGATGCGTTCAACAACCGATCTAAGTCTACCAAGTTTTCGATAAAACTGGAGGCAGATCGGCGATTCCAGAGGCCGCTCTCTGGTTTCGCCACTGGGTACGATTATCAGACAGGTCGGGAATAGTCCCTCGGTACAGATAGAATTTACGCATGCCTGGTACCGGGAGGTTCTCCCGGAAAAGAGGTCATGGGGTTTTATTCCAATCTGTTCATTGTACCCAAAAAGGACGGTACCGTAAGGCCCATTCTGGATCTAAAGAGACTGAACCGGTTTGTCAGAATTCGACATTTCCGAATGAGTCTCTCCGCTCGTCATTGCTGCCATGGAAAAAGGGGGTAATAGACATCCAGGATGCCTATCTTCACATCCCCATATTTCCCCACATCAGAGTTTCTTCGGTTTGCCATCGGCAAACTTCATTTCAGTTCGCAGCCTTGCCATTCGGGCTAGCCACAGCCCCCAGAGTGTTCACAAAGGTCATGGCTGCTGTTGTTCCATTCTGCACTCCAGGGGGATAGTCATCTTGCCTTACCTAGACGACCTTCTCATCAAGGGTCCGTCTTTCCAAACTGCGAGGAAAGTGTCAGCATTACCTTAGCACCCTTGCTCGCCTGGGGTGGCTGGTGAATATGAAGAATCATCTCCCGTGCCATCTCGAAGATCACCTTTTAGGGATGAATTTCGACACCGCTCAAGGGTTGATAATTCCTTCCTCAGGACAAGGCCTTAGTTCTCCGTCAAGAGGTACGGATCCTTCGCAACCGATTCCTCATACCATCCGGTTTTGCATGAGGGTCCTAGGAAGGATGGTGGCAGCAATCGAGGCATTCCATTTGCCCAATTTCATCTTCGCCCCCTTCAACATGCACTCTTGGCAGTATGGGACGGGAGCCCTTACTCCCTCAATCTTCGGTGCCGTCTGTCCCTGCAGGTCAGACAGACTCTAATGTGGTGGACGAAGAGCACCACTCTTCGACAGGGTCGGTTGTTTCCTCCAAATTTCTGGTTGGTTGTCACAACGGACGCCAGCCTGCTCGGATGGGGAGCAGTGTTTCGTCACCACACAGCCCAGGGAACTTGGTCTCAGCAGGAATCGACCCTCCCGATCAATATTTTAGAGATCCGAGCTATTCGGCTGGCTCTGAGGCATTTTCACCAGCATCTGGCGGGCCACCCAGTCAGAATACAATCGGACAATGCCACGGCAGTGGCATACATAAACCATCAGGGAGGTACCCGCAGCAGGGCGGCCATGCACGAGGTAAAACAGATTCTGACTTGGGCAGAGGTAAATCACTCTGTGATTTCAGCGGTCCACATTCCGGGCGAGGAAAACTGGGCTGCGGATTTTCTCAGCCGTCACAGCATAGCGTCAGGGGAATGGTCACTTCATCCCGAGATTTTTCAGCAGATATGCCGACGCTGGGGAACCCCAGATGTGGACCTGATGGCTTCCAAGATAAATGCCAAGGTGCCCAACTTCGTCTCCCGGTACCGGGATCCGCAGGCATTTGCAGTAGACGCTCTGGTCCTACCATGGAATCAGTTTCATCTTCCATACTTGTTTCCACCAATAGCCCTTCTCCCAAGGGTGATCAGAAAGATCAGGATAGAGGGGGTTCCAGCGATATTAATCGCTCCGGATTGGCCGCGTCGCTCATGGTACGCGGAGCTGGTACAATTGCTCGCCGACGCACCCTGGCGACTGCCAGAGCGCGTGGACCTTCTCTCCCAGGGCCCAGTTTACCACCAGAACTCAGCGGTCCTGTGTTTGACGGCCTGGCCGTTGAATCTTGGATCCTGACCAGGGCTGGATTCTCTAAAAAGGTCGCCGCAACGATGGCTAACGCCCGAAAGCCCGTTTCGGCTCGCATCTACCACGGTACTTGGAAGGTCTTTTTTGATTGGTGCAGGGAACATGATTGTTCCCCGCTCCTCTTTTCAATTCCAAACATTCTATCTTTTCTCCAGGCAGGCCTAGATTCAGGTCTAGCGCCTAGTACTCTTAGACGACAGATATCAGCCTTGTCGGTTCTTTTTCAGCGAAAGATCGCGTCTAATTTTCAGGTTAGGACCTTAATTCAGGGGGTTGTCCATATAGTTCCTCCCTACAAGACTCCCTTAGAGGTTTGGGACCTCAATCTAGTCCTGGGAGTCCTGCAGGAGTCTCCTTTTGAACCTTTGCAGGAGGTTTCTCTGTCATTTCTTTCCTGGAAAGTGGTGTTTTTGGTAGCCATAACATCCATAAGGCGGGTTTCGGAGCTGGCTGCACTGTCTTGTCGAGCTCCGTACTTACTTTTCCATCAGGATAAGGTAGTGCTCAGACCAACACCACCTTTTTTGCCTAAAGTCGTGTCCTCATTTCATATTAATGAGGACATTGTTTTGCCCTCATTTTGCCCAGCTCCGACGCACCGAGTGGAGAAGGCTCTCCATACGCTGGATCTGGTGAGAGCACTCAGGAGATATGTATCTCGGACGGCGTCCTTTCGACAGACGGACACGCTGTTTGTCCTCCCTGAAGGTCGCAGGAAGGGACTCGCTGCCTCTAGATCAACCTTGGCTAGGTGGATTCGGTTAGCCATTCAGGAGGCTTACCGCATCAGAGGCGCGGTGGTTCCCGCAGGGATCAAGGCTCACTCCACCAGAGCGGTGGGTGCCTCCTGGGCCCTTCGGCATCAGGCTTCGGTGGAACAGGTTTGTAAGGCAGCAACCTGGTCCAGTCTGCATACCTTTTCCAAGCATTATAATGTCCATACCCAGGCTTCTGCGGATGCCAGTCTGGGTAGAAGGATTCTTCAGGGCGCGGTTGCGCACCTATAAGCAATGCTTGATTATAAACTACACTGTGGAGTCGGTTTCCCACCCAAGGGACTGCTTTGGGACGTCCCACAGTCCTGTGTCCCCCAATGAGACGAAGGAGAAATACGGATTTTTGTGTTACTCACCGTAAAATCCTTTTCTCCGAGACGCTCATTGGGGGACACAGCACCCTCCCTAAGAGCCGGCTGGCTTTATATTGAGTTAACTCTATTCTCCTTAAGTTGGTATCAGCAGTTTTTTCTTCTGAATATACTGTATCTGTGTTAACTCTTGATTTATTTTTTAGCCTCCTACTGCTTTTTGCACTAAACTGGGTTTGCCTGCGGCCAGTGCTGAGGTGTATACGGCGGAGGAGGAGCTAACCTTTTTTATGTTTACTTAGTGTCAGCCTCCTAGCGGCAGTAGCATACACCCACAGTCCTGTGTCCCCCAATGAGCGTCTCGGAGAAAAGGATTTTACGGTGAGTAACACAAAAATCCGTATTTTTGGGTTTATAGCGTTTGGGGACTTGATCTGTTCCCTTTAATGTAACCTTCACATCTCATACAGGAAGACGTGCCAAAGCCAATCTCATAGCAAGCTACCAGTGTGTAGGTATGTGCTGGAGGCGATTCCTGTACCCGAGAATGATATAGGGACACATTTATTTAAGAATATTTCTAAGGCAACGCTCACAGTTTGCTGAGCACTGTGCTGTGGACTTTTATCTAAATACCCAAAAAATGATATTCACACGTCTCCTTCTCCTTTGCCTCCCACATAAACATTGGTTTTGTTGAGGCAATCTGAGTCTAAAATATGAAATGTCAGACTCTGTTTCCCATCTTTTCTGGCAGTTTGTGTCTTTCTCAAACACAATAGTGTAGTTAAGAAGAGTAGTGATGGTGGAGGAAATAGTTGCTTCCCACTTTTGCAAAAATATGCAACTTTAAAGCACACGGCTCTTTATAGATTCCATACTGATGTGAATGTTGTAATGTTGTAGGAAGAGGAGAAAGAAAGCGAAGCAACACCCCCAGTAGCGGCACCTATACCCTCAGTGCCAGCACCAAAATTGCCCAGCCCCGTGCCAGAGACAGAAGCACCTGCATCCAAAACCCCAGAAGAGAAGGTAGGTGCTGTTACCTGAAGTGAAGGGCAGTGGACTGCAGCGCCAGGGCTGTCACCTGAAGTGAAGGGCAGTGGATTGCAGCGCTAGGGCTGTCACCTGAAGTGAAGGGCAGTGGACTGCAGCGCCAGGGCTGTCACCTGAAGTGAAGGGCAGTGGATTGCAGCGCCAGGGCTGTCACCTGAAGTGAAGGGCAGTGGATTGCAGTGCCAGGGCTGTCACCTGAAGTGAAGGGCAGTGGATTGCAGCGCCAGGGCTGTCACCTGAAGTGAAGGGCAGTGGACTGCAGCGCCAGGGCTGTCACCTGAAGTGAAGGGCAGTGGACTGCAGTGCCAGGGCTGTCACCTGAAGTGAAGGGCAGTGGACTGCAGCGCCAGGGCTGTCACCTGAAGTGAAGGGCAGTGGATTGTAGCGCCAGGGCTGTCACCTGAAGTGAAGGGCAGTGGATTGCAGCGCCAGGGCTGTCATCTGAAGTGAAGGGCAGTGGACTGCAGCGCCAGGGCTGTCACCTGAAGTGAAGGGCAGTGGACTGCAGTGCCAGGGCTGTCACCTGAAGTGAAGGGCAGTGGACTGCAGCGCCAGGGCTGTCACCTGAAGTGAAGGGCAGTGGACTGCAGCGCCAGGGCTGTCACGTAATGTGAAGGGCAGTGGACTGCAGCGCCAGGGCTGTCACGTAATGCGAAGGGCAGTGGACTGAAGCGCCAGGGCTGTCACGTGCTACGAAGGGCAGTGGACTGCAGCGCCAGGGCTGTCACGTGATGCGAAGGGCAGTGGACTGCAGTGCCAGGGCTGTCACGTGCTGTGAAGGGCAGTGGACTGCAGCGCCAGGGCTGTCACGTGATGCGAAGGGCAGTGGACTGCAGCGCCAGGGCTGTCACTTGATGCGAAGGGCAGTGGACTGCAGCGCCAGGGCTGTCATGTGATGCGAAGGGCAGTGGACTGCAGCGCCAGGGCTGTCACGTGATGCGAAGGGCACTGGACTGCAGCGCCAGGGCTGTCACGTGATGCGAAGGGCAGTGGACTGCAGCGCCAGGGCTGTCACGTGATGCGAAGGGCAGTGGACTGCAGCTCCAGGGCTGTCACGTGATGCGAAGGGCAGTGGACTGCAGCTCCAGGGCTGTCACGTAATGCGAAGGGCAGTGCACTGCAGCGCCAGGGCTGTCACGTGCTGTGAAGGGCAGTGGACTGCAGCGCCAGGGCTGTCACGTGATGCGAAGGGCAGTGGACTGCAGCGGCAGGGCTGTCACGTGATGCGAAGGGCAGTGGACTGCAGCGCCAGGGCTGTCGGGTTGTGATACAAACTGAGCTGATTTTATTTTCTTAGGCTTTCCTGGACTTAGAAGAGGATCTGGACAACATGGAATTGGACGACATCGACACAACAGACATAAACCTGGATGATGAGCTCTCTGACTAAACTGTATTCAACAGAATTTTAATTTAAGTGACCAAAATGGCATTTTCCAGTTTTTTGGCCAAACTGCACTTGGGATCTGTTTGATCATCATGCCCCATGTCTAGACACAGTCCATCGGTGTAGCAGCAGGGCCTTCCTTGTACATTTCCTTATCATTAAATTCTTCTCTACTATTTTGACAAAACGTAAACCTTTTTTTGCGCATTAACTCAATAAAAGTTATTGCGAACTTGTCTACAACTTATTCTCATTTTCCAGTTATGAAATTATTTCCAATCTATAAACTGTTCACACATGACAGATTGGTATATTGCATATTCAGTATCTATACATATCTATTTCTATTTCAAGCATACTTCATTAATGTGTGTTATCAAAATGACTTCTTAACGATTGTTTGTGGTAGTTTTAAATGCTATGGATAACGATTTTTACATGTTAGTGATTACCTTTAGTGCAAACTTATTACGTTTGTCTGCAATCTTAATGCCTTTGTTTTCCAATACCCTGACAGTCTCAGATTTTTTTTTTTTTTTTTATAGGAGTGTCTGTCCTAGTAATAGAGGCTGGATGTGATGTTTATATGTATCCAA
Source organism: Oophaga sylvatica (assembly GCA_033576555.1). Taxonomy (NCBI): domain Eukaryota; kingdom Metazoa; phylum Chordata; class Amphibia; order Anura; family Dendrobatidae; genus Oophaga; species Oophaga sylvatica. Next base: position 82,903,695 of record JARQOD010000005.1, read on the forward strand.
GGTGCTGCTTTCTTCACTTGGTTTCGTGTATCAGCACAGCTTCTATCCTGCACCTAAGATCAAAATTATTGTTCTTGAAGATGAAATGATCTCTAAAAGGTCTAAAGTTAAAGATGACACATTATCTTTGTATTTTAAGCAAACAAAAAACATATATTCATCTGTTACAGTTTCAAAATTCCAAAAAGGAAAATTTGCCGATGCAAATTTTTGGGCACCCTTGAAGATTTGTGCGCTCAGATAACTTTGACCAAAATTTCAGACCTTAATTAACCAGTTAAGCACCCGTCTCACATAGCGATACACCAGCGATCTCGACAACAATCAGGATCGCTGGTGTGTCGCTGCTGAGCTGCCAAACAGACAGCTCAGGCAGCGATCAGCACAGCGACACTGCGGGTAACATCGCTTAGTTACCCGCAGTGTACGTTGGATACCAGCGCCCTGATGCAGGGAGCTGGTAACCAAGGTACACATCGGGTTTCCAGGCGCTGCGGGGTGCCTGGAAACCCGCTGTGTACCTTGGTTACCAGTGGATCGCTGGTCTCCCGCCTGTCACACGCAGCGATGCGTGCTGGCCAGCGGGAGACCAGCGATCAAAAAAAATGTCCAGGACATTCAGCGACGATCAGCGATACCCAGCAGGGGGCTGATCGTCGCTGAATGTCACACACAGCGATATCGCAGGGGAGATCGCTGTTGCGAGATCGCTGTGGGAGACCGGGGCTTTAGGGTTATGGCTTGTTCACTATCATCCTTGGCAAAGGCCAGGTGATGCAAATTTCCCGGCTTTGTACAAAGCCAGCCTCCATTAACCTTGTGCCAAAAAACAGCAGCAGCCTAGCACTCTGAAAATGGTGGTCACCCACAAAGCAGGAGAAGGCTATAATAAAATAGCAAAACGTTTTCAAGTTGCCCTTTCCTCAGTTCGAAATGTACCGTATATACTCGTGTATAAGCCGAACCCCCTAATTTTGCCACAAAAAACTGGGAAAACTTATTGTCTCGTGTATAAGCCGGGTGTATAAACTGCCCTCCTGCTCTGTGCTGCCCCTGTCCTGCTCCTTGCTCCCCCATCCAGCTCTGTGCTCCCCTATTCTCCTCTGTACTCCACCCCTCCTGCTCCATCCTCCGCTGTGCTCCCCCATTCCTTCTCCGTCCTCCTGTGCCCCCCCTGTCCTGCTCCATGCTTCCCCCCATCCACCTCCATGCTTCCCCCATCCACCGTTCTCCCCCCCCTGTCCGCTCCATGCCTCCCCCGTCCTCCGTTATCCTCCCCGTCCTCCTCCATGCTTCCCCCGTCCACCATTCCTCCCCCCCCGTCCTGCTCGTGCTCCTTGTCCTCTCCTCCATCATACTCACCCCTCCCCGTGCCATCGCTGAGCGTCCCTGCAATCCTGCAGCTCTCCCCGGCTTCCTTCGGCTCTCCAGCGCTGAGCGGTGATGTAATACCGCTCATTAAGGCCATGAATATGGACGCCACGCCTATGGGAGTGGCGTCGCGTCCATATTACATGACCTTAATGAGCGGGTATTACATCACCGCTCAGCGCTGGAGAACTGAAGAAGCCGGGGAGAAAGCAGGATTGCAGGGACCCTCAGCGATGGCACGGGGAGGGGTGAATATGATCCCAGCCACCGGCTCCTGACGCGGCACCCCCTACCCCGCTGGTTTCTGCCCTATGACTCGTGTATAAGCCGAGGGGGCATTTTCAGCACGAAAAAAGGTGCTGAAAATCTCGGCTTATACACGAGTATATACGGTAATTAAGAAATGTCAGTTAACCGGAACAGTGGAGGTCAAGATAAGGTCTGGAAGACCAAGCAAAATTTCAGTGAAAGCTGCTCGTGGGATTACTAGAGAGGCAAATCGGAACCCATGCTTGACTGCAAAACACCTTCAGAAAGATTTAGAAGACTCTGGAGTTCAGAGAGTGCACAAATATGGCCTTCACTGAATAGTCATCAGAAGAAAAGTCTCCTGCATCCTCACAATAAAATTCAGTGTCAGAAGTATGCAAAAGAACGTCTAAACAAGCCTGATGCATTTTGTACACAAGTCTTGTGAACCGATGAGGTTAAAATAGAACTCTTTAGCCACAATGATCAAAGGTGTGTGTGGAGAAAAAAGGGCACAGAATTTCAGGAAGAGAACATCTCGCCATTAACCCCTTCACCCCAAAGCCTGTTTTCACCTTCCTGACCAGGTCAATTTTTACAATTCTGACCAGTGTCACTTTGAGGTCATAACTCTGGAACGCTTCAACGGATCCCGGTGATTCTGAGATTGTTTTCTCGTGACATATTGTACTTTGACAGAGGTAAAATTTCTTTGATATGACTTGCGTTTATTTGTGAAATAAACTGAAATTAACATTTTGAAAATTTAGTAATTTTCAAACTTTTAATTTTTATGCCCTTAAATCAGAGATTTATATCGCACAAAATAGTTAATAAATAACATTTCCCACATGTCTACTTTACATCAGCACAATTTAAACAATTTTTTTCTCCATCGCCTCATTGGGGGACACAAGACCATGGGTGTTATGCTGCTGCCACTAGGAGGACACTAAGCAATACATAAGCACAAAAGATTAACTCCTCCTCCTGCAGTATACACCCTCTGTTGGCTCAATCCTGAACCAGTTCTTGCTTAGTGTCTGTAGGAGGCACTAGGGTCTGCTCTCAGACCCCACTTTTTGTAATTTTTTCTTGTTACCTTTTTTATTATTTTTCTTTCTTCACGCACGGATGGGCGACGGGGCTTAATGAAAAGTCACGATCTCCCAAAAACCATCAACAGGCGGCATCGTGGAGTGTCGCCTCCATGTACCCCTCCTGCCACGCTACCATGGGGCGACAGATCCCTTCAATGGGCCGCTCTCCCCATGAGATACCCCTTGATGTGGGCGATGTGATTGGTGTGGAACGAGGGATGGATACCCCCCAACCACCTCTACTGAAAGCGGTGGCGATATGGAGGCAGTTTGTATGATCCCTCTCCACCCCCCTATCAAAGGGGAAGGTGGATTGAGGAAGTACGGCCACATCTGCCATAGTCCCTGCGGATGCCCCCCTTCTCCATCTTCGGGTTCCTCACCGCAGTGAGTACAAACATGGATGCACTATATCTGGGCCCTCCGCGACTGCTTCTATGTGCACGGCCGCTGCTCGCCGCGATCGCCTATGTGTCGCACCGCGGCCGCTTCAGCGTCGTGCCGCTTCTCCATCGCGCCGCAGCCTAAAATTTAGTCCCTGGCTTCGGCCCGGGCTAGGCCGCAACTATAAATTTAATCCCCGGCTTCGGCCCGGGATAGGCCGCAGCCATAAATTTAGTCCCCGGCTTCAGGCCGGGATAGGCCTCAATGAGGGAGGGCTGGCCACGTGACTCCACCCACATCGCACGCCATTGCCCGGCTTCAGCTAGCATGGGATCCCTCCTGGTTTCTCCCACTGCTTCTGGCGCTTCTCGTGTCATACGAGAAGCGCTATTGTGATCTCGGGCGCCATCTTTTTGGTGAGACAGCGCTGCAGACGCCATCCTCCTCTTTCCCTGGCTCAGGTGCAGAAATATGTTGCAATCAAAAGGCGTTAAAAAGGCTGACAAAATCTACACTGTAGTATATGCCGCCTGCGTTTCATGCAACGCTTCACTGCCGTCTAAGCATGGTTCCCAATTCTGTGCATCGTGCCCAAGAGCCCACTGCTTCTTCCGCTCAGGAGCCCCCTACTACCGTTCAGGAGTCCCTACCTATTCCTGATCCCAATGAGCCAGGTCCTTCAGGGTGGCCTGCGTTTCTGGCGCAGTCCATGGATTCTCTGACTAGGGCCTTGGATACCTTCCGTGGCTCCTCTTCTAGCCAGGGCGTCCCTTTTCCAGAAAGGGGCCCGTTAGCCTTCAGAGAGCCCTCATCAGACAGGGGCCGACCCACGGCGTCAGCCAAGCGGTCGTCTAGAAAACGCCGCCATAATGCATCGCCCAATCCATCTAGCGGTTCGGCATCGGCGAGCTCAGGCTCTCGCTCCCCCTCTCCCAGACATCTTAGTGATCATGATTCTGAGTACGAGTCGGATACAGGTGATGACCCGAATTCACCAGAGTTTCAAGAGTCTCTAGATTCTCTCATTGAGGCGATTAATAAAATCCTCAAGCTAGATGAAGAACCCGGGTCTCAACCGAATAATCATATCTCTTTCAAAAGAGCCAAACGTCCTCAAAAGGTGTTTAGTAACCACCCTGAATTTACGGACATTGTTCGGGGACATAGGGATCGTCCAGACAAGACGTTTTTCAGGACTGAAGTCTCTGAAAGCACAATACCCATTTTCAGCAAGTGTAGCAAAAGAGTGGACCGAATCTCCAGTAGTAGATCCGCCGGTATCTCGTTTAGCTTCAAAAACCCTTCTGTCTGTTTCAGATGGTTCATCCATTAAGAACCCCTCAGATAAACAGATCGACAACCTCGCCAAATCGATTTTTGAAGCTGCTGGAGCATCTCTCCTTCCTTTGCGGCCACCTGGGTAGCAAGGGCCATGGTGGCCTGGGCTGAGAATCTAGTTAAAATTACTAGTGATATCCCTCTTCCCCCCGAGGCACGTAATCTGGCCTATCAGATTACTCGGGCAGGCGACTACATGGTTCATGCGTCCCTAGATGCAGCTAATTGCGCTGCACTCACAGCTGCCAATGCTATCGCCATTCCGAGGTCCCTTTGGCTCCGAGAGTGGCGTGCAGATTCTGCTTCAAAGAGGACTTTGACTTCGCTGCCTTATCTTTCAGGCGTCTCTTTGGAGATCGTCTTGATCAGATTATTTCCGACGCTACAGGTGGCAAAAGTAAATTTCTTCCGCAGCGCAAAATCAATCGGTCCTTTCGGTCTCAATACCAAAGTCGTTCCCGGCCATTTCGTAGCTCCTTTAATTGGTCCTCTGCCTCGACCTCAGCTCGAGCACCCCGTTCATCTCGCAGAGACAGGGGCTCACAACCATCTTTCAGGTCCGCTCAGCCCTGAAGAAACATTCTCTCAGGCAGGAAATAAGAGCTTCTCCTCTCGCAAATTATCTTCCCAATGACTCCTTGCTGGGGACGGGAGACCCAAACAAGGTAGGCGGCCGCCTACTTTGTTTCGCGAGGTCTGGGGGTCGGTCGTTCAAGACCGATGGGTCCGAGATCTTGTACACTCCGGCTACAAGATCGAATTCTTATTTTTCCCCCAAGGCGGTTCTTCCAGTCTCACCCCCCAAAGTCCAAGGATCTCGAAATTCCTTTTCTTCAGGTCCTGAACATACTTCGTACCAGCGGGGTCATCGTCCCAGTTCCTCACAAGGAAAGATTCAAAGGGTTTTACTCAAACCTCTTTGTGGTTCCCAAGAAGGACGGCTCCTTGCGTCCTATTCTGGACCTAAAATTGCTGAACAAATTCATCAGAGTCCGCCATTTCAGAATGGAATCCCTCCGTTCTGTTGTCGCATCTCTAGAAAGAAAAGAATACCTGGCGTCTATCGACATCAAGGATGCGTACCTACACATTCCGATTTTCAGAGGCCATCAAAAGTTTCTGCGTTTTGCAGTCGGAGAGGATCATTTTCAATTTGCCGCTCTGCCCTTCGGACTCGCAACCGCCCCGAGTGTTCACAAAAGTCAGGGCGGCCACCATGGCAATTTTACACTCTCGGGGTGTGGTGGTCCTCCCGTACCTGGACGACTTACTCATCAAAGGACCGTCTTTTCGGGCCTGCGCAGAGAGTGTCGAGATCACTATCGACACTCTCTCTCGCCTCGGTTGGTTGGTGAATTTGGACAAGTCCTCTCCCATTCCCTCTCAAAAGATTCCTTTTCTGGGAATGATTCTGGACACCTCCCAAGGGTTGGTATCTCTCCCTCCAGAGAAGATTGCTTCTCTGAGGCGGGGAGTGCTCCTGTTGTCTCTAGGCCGCTCCCACTCTCTGCGGGGCGCCATGCAGGTCCTCGGAAAGATGGTAGCTTCCATCGAG
>JARQOD010000005.1:82909791-83018709 GCA_033576555.1 Oophaga sylvatica
GCTTCCATCGAGGCAGTACCGTTCGCCCAGTTCCATCTTCGCCCTCTTCAACAGGAGCTAATATCAGTCTGGGACAGGAACCCAGCGTCCCTAAGTCATCGCTTCCGTCTTTCTCCCAGATCAGAAGCTCCCTGAAATGGTGGACAAATGCTCATCGCTGAATCAAGGGAAATCTTTTCTGCCAGTCCATTGGCTGGTGGTGACTACCGATGCCAGTCTCCTCGGATGGGGAGCGGTGTTCCTTCACCACACAGCTCAAGGCCGCTGGTCTCTCCCAGAGACCCGTCTTCCGATCAACATTCTGGAGATCAGAGCTATCAAACTAGCTCTCTTGCAGTTCCATCATCTTCTGGCCGGTCGTCCCATCCGGATCCAGTCAGACAACGCCACAGCCGTGGTGTACATCAACCGTCAGGGAGGCACTCTGAGCAGATCAGCGATGCTCGAGGTATCACACATCCTGCGCTGGGCCGGGGCAAACCGCTCGCTCATCTCCGCGGTTCACATCCCAGGAGTGGACAATTGGGAGTCCGACTTCAGTCGCCAAGGCTTAGACTCAGGGGAGTGGTCCCTGCACCCGGAAATGCTTCAACTCATTTGCCAGCGTTGGGGCATGCCGGATGTGGATCTCATGGCATCCAGATTGAATGCCAAAGTTCAGACTTTATAAGTCGATCCCGCGATCCACTTGCCATCGGCTCGGATGCGCTAGTCCTCCCTTGGAGTCAATTTCGCCTTCCTTACATCTTTCACCTTTTTCCGTTAATCCCCAGGGTGATCCGAAAGATCAAAGCGGAAGGCGTTCCCTCTCATTCTTGTCGCTCCGGACTGGCCTCGCCGTCCGTGGTATGCGGAACTAGTGCGTCTGGTCGCAGACGTCCCTTTGAAATTACCAGATCGTCCGGACCTTCTTTCACAGGGTCCAATTTACCATCACAATTCGAAAGTGCTGAATTTGACGGTATGGCCATGAAGCCTGGATCTTAGGTCAGGCTGGTTTTTCTCACAAAGTTGTCTCCACTATGGTCAATGCCAGGAAGCCGGCTTCCGCCCGCATTTATCATCGTGTCTGGAAAACATTCTTTTCCTGGTGTAAGACAGGGGTCGTTCCCCTTTGGTTTTTTCTATCCCTTCCATTCTGGAATTTCTCCAAGCAGGAATGGACTCGGGGTTAGCTCTCTCCTCCCTCAAGGGGCAGATTTCCGCTTTGTCCGTCCTTTCCAACCACGGATCGCATCTAAGTCTCAGGTCAGGACTTTTATCCAGGAGTGTCACATCTTGTTCCCGCCCTACAAGAGGCCTTTGGAGCCTTGGGATCTTAATCTGGTTCTCAGTGCCTTACAGGAATCCCCCTTCGAGCCTTTGCCAGAAGTGTCCTTATCGCTTCTTTCCTGGAAGGTTGTCTTTCTAGTGGCAATTACCTCTATCAGACGGGTATTGGAGTTGGCAGCTTTATCTTGTAAACCTCCTTTTCTCATTTTTCACCAGGACAAGGTAGTCCTTAGGACTTCTCCTTCTTTCATACCAAAGGTCGTTTCGGATTGTCATATCAATGAGGAGATAGTCTTGCCTTGCTTTGTCCGGCGCCGATTCACCGTACTGAAAAAGCCCTTCACACCTTGGACTTGGTGAGGGCTCTCCGAAGGTACATTTCGAGAACTGCATCTTTCGTAAATCGGACGCCCTGTTTGTGCTTCCGGAAGGACGCAGACAGGGTCTTCCTGCTTCCAAGGCCACGTTAGCCAGATGGATTTGTTCAGCGATCCAAGAGGCGTATCGTGTAAAAGATCAGCCTATCCCGGCTGGGATTAAGGCACACTCCACTCGATCTGTGGGGGCCTCCTGGCCATTCGGCACCAGGCTTCGGCACAGCAAGTGTGCAAGGCTGCGACTTGGTCCAGTCTTCATACTTTCGTCAAGCATTACCAAATCTATGCTCAAGTTTCTTCAGATGCGGCACGTGGCAGACAAATTCTGCAATCAGCTGTTGCACATCTGTAAGTTTTCCGTTGACTGTTTAAGCATTTTATGCATGTGGTTCACAAGGCTTCATCTACTGTTATGGCTTCCCACCCAGGGACTTCTTTGGGACGTCCCATGTGTCTTGTGTCCCCCAATGAGGCGATGGAGAAAAGGAGATTTTTGTGTACTCACCGTAAAACCCTTTTCTCCGAGACGCTCATTGGGGGACACAGCTCCCACCCTTGTTTAGCCTGTAGCCTCGTTGTTTCTTTGTATTGTTGACATATTGCACTCTGTTATGAGCTCCTACTGCTTTGGCACCGAACTGGTTCAGGATTGAGCCAACAGAGGGTGTATACTGCAGGAGGAGGAGTTAATCTTTTGTGCTTATGTATTGCTTAGTGTCCTCCTAGTGGCAGCAGCATAACACCCATGGTCTTGTGTCCCCCAATGAGCGTCTCGGAGAAAAGGATTTTACGGTGAGTACACAAAAATCTCCTTTTTTGTTAGGAAGTTATAAGGGTTAAAAGTTGACCAGCGATTTCTCATTTTTACAACAAAATATGCAAAACCATTTTTTTTTAGGGACCACCTCACATTTGAAGTGACTGAGGGGCCGATAGGACAGAAAATACCCAAAAGTGACACCATTCTAAAAACTGCACCCCTCAAGGTGCTCAAAACCACATTCAAGAAGTTTATTAAAGGGAATCTGTCAAACCCATTTTTGCCCTATGAGATAGGGCCAACCGCCATCAGGGGCTTATCTACAGCATTCTGTAATGCTGTAGATAAGCCCTCGATGTCACCTGAAAGAGAAAAAAAAACGAGTTATATTATACTCACCCAGGGGCGTTTCGCCGTCCGGTCCGGGGCCTCCCATCTTGTAGCGAAGCTGGCCTCTTTCCGTCCCATCGCGGCTCTTGCGCAGGCGCACTGCTCTGCCCTGGTGAGGGCAGAGCAGAGTACTGCAGTGCGCAGGCACCAGGAAAGGTCAGAGAGGTCCGGCGCCTGCGCACTGTAGTACTCTGCTCTGCCCTCACCAGGGCAGAGCAGTGCGCCTATGCAGGAGCGGCGACGGAATGGAAAGAAAAGGCCGGCTTCGCTACAAGATGGGAGGCCCCGGACCGCGACTCCCTCCGGACCCGACCGGACGGTGGAACGCCCCTGGGTGAGTATAATATAACTCGTTTTTCTTCTTTCAGGTGACATCGGGGGCTTATCTACAGCATTACAGAATGCTGTAGATAAGCCCCTGATGGCGGTGGCCCTATCTCAGGGCAAAAATCGGGTGACAGATTCCATTTAACCTTTCAGGTGCTTCACAGGAATTTTTGGAATGTGGAAGAAAAAAAAAATAAACATTTACTTTTCTTTCACAAAAATTTTCCTTTAGACGTATTTTTTTTACTTTCGCAAGGGTAAAAGGAGAAAATGGACCATACAATTTGTTGAGCAATTTCGCTTTTTGATCGCTTTTTATTCCGATTTTTGGGAGGCAGAATGAACAAAAACCAGCAATTCATGAACTGCTTTTTAGGGTTGTTTTTTTATACCGTTCCACTTGTAAAATTGGTAAGACAACGATACCTTATTTATAATTTTTTATATACTTATATATTTTTTTTAAATGTTTTGGTGCTTTTACACAAACTTTTATAGAAAAAATAATTATTTTTGCATAGCTTTATTCTGAGACCTACAACTTTATTTTTTCGCTGACGGAGCCATGTGGCGGCTTGTTTTTTGCAGGATTAAGATGACGTTTTCAGCGGTACCATTTTTATTTATATCAATCTTTTTGATCGTGTTTTATTGCACTTTTTGTTCGGTGTGATGATGATAAAGCATTGTTTTTTGCCTTTTTTACGGTGTGCACTGAAGGGGTTAATTAGTGGGAGTTTTATAGAGCAGGTCTTTACGGATTTGGCAATACCAAATGTGTACTTTTACTGTTTTTTTTTTTCTTTACATAAATGTATTTATTGGAAAATGTTTTTTTCTTTATTTGGGGATTTTTTTAAAAATATTTTTACATAAAAAAAATTGTTTTTACATTGTCCCAGCATGGGACATCACTATAAAATTCATCGCTATCTACATTGCACTGCAGAATATCAGATCGGCGATCTGACAGGAAGGGAAGGAGGCATCAACAAGCCACCTTCCTTCCAGGACCCCGCGGTCATCTTGGTCCCGGGGGTCTCCAAGGAGACATCGCAATCACATCACGATGTCCCGGAGAAAGTGCGAAAGGGAGCCCACTACCTGCACGATGCTTCTCTATGCCGCTGTCACTACTGACAGCAACATCAGAGGGGTTAAATGCCTGCAATTGGCGCTAGCACTGATCGTGGGCATTGCTGTGGGTGTCAGCTGTCACAGTTGACACCATGTAATCGTGCTGCCGTAGATATACTGCTCTTTGCGGGAACGCACCTCCCACGGAGCGGTATATGTACGCCACATGTCGGGAAGGAGTTAAGCATGGGATCAATCATACTTTGGGGTTGTGTTGCAGCCAATGGCACAGAATATTTCACAGGTAGAGGGAAGAATGGAGTCAATGAAATTTCAACAAATTCTTGATGCAAATATATCACCATCCTAAACAGCTCAAAATCCACAACAGACGACCTGAAAAGGCACAAGCTTAAAGGGAATCTGTCATCACAAAAATGGGGTATCAGGTAAAGATATCAATTGTGCGTCCCATAAGTAATCTAATTGTACCTATCATAGCCCCTGACACCCCAGCTTTGATGCAAAAATACCTTTGTAATCTTCCTTTCTCTGTATGCAAATCGCCGTGGTCCGGTCCAATGGGGGGCTTATTCTCCAGCTGGGATTGTTCGTATACAGAAAAGCAAATTCAGCTAGGGCTGCAGTATAAAGCATGGAGGAGGATTGTTCCCAAGCTTTATGATCATGCTTTTAAAAAGTTTCTACAGTGATTATCCCTAAACTTACAATTGGACACTAGAAATAGATACGCTTTTGGAAATTAAAGTGGCTGTCCGGCCTTACACTGCAAGTCTGCAGACGCGTCCAGCCTCGCTTAGAGAACTTGCATTGAGCAAGTAAAAATTAACAATAAGAGGGTTTTTTACATTACAGAACATGAAGATGCAGTGACTTGTATGGGAGAGTAAGTGGTCCGTGTGCAGGGAGGAGGGCTGTGACCGTCACCTATTGTAAATGGGGGGATCTCAATCTTGTCGGTGCTAATAACAAGACTTCTGTAAAGAACAGGCATATGAAGCCAATCTTCCAGAGTGAAAATTGCAACATTTCAAGTTGTTTTTATAGGTAGTGATGAAATAATTGTTTTTTATTTTAACAAAACAATAGGTCAATTTCTGATGATACATTCCCTTTAAAGAAACAAATTGTAGTCAGAAATAGCAAGGAAGGCTGGAAATCACTTCTATAGAGAGGCTAGAATCTTATTTACAGGCAAAATGTGTAGTACCGCACTATAGCGTAGAGAGGCGCAACTAGACCACCCATAAGCGACAGCACATTGGTGGCAATTTTGGCTTTTTATACACAAAATGCCCATGATTGACTGTTCCTGGCAATCGCACAGTGAACCCATGAAGAATTGGAATGGGTGGAGTGCAGAAGCCAGCAAAGCTGCCAGTATAGAAACACACAGTAGGGCGAGTAGCAATGAGGTTTTTCTTTTAATTTTTATATAGAAATTACAAATATTTTACACATTAATATACAGGAAAAAGCTCCAGCGTCCATTGGTGGTGCACTGATGTCTTCCCTGTGTGGTGTCAGGAGGATGAAGCTGCGGACTCCGGGTAGACTTGCAGGCTAGTTCTAGGTAACCTGGCTTCTGTGCCTCCATTTTTACAAACAGCTGCAAAAAAAGAATGTAAAGTTCATAGACGATATTGACTGATATGGAGGGGAGGCTACATGCCGGTGACTGGCACAGCACTCGGGAGGCTACATGTCTGTAACATACTAGAAAAGGAGAACCCGAGTCATAGTATATAACAAAATTTATTATTATCCAAATTATTATAAATAGTAAAATGTGCAATAAAAGAGTACTTCTTACACATAATTATGTATGGAAACAAAGATGACCCACAAGAATAGTGGCCGCAGATAAAAAAACAGAGCATATATACAATGTATATGGTATGATGACAAAATGGCAGTCAGAAATAATAACAATAGCACTTCAGACAGCTATCCAAAAAAGGACAGATTGGCTGAATACATTGAAAGTAATGACATGCCATTAAAAACACAGTAGTATTCGTATACACAATGCCTGAAGTGTTAAATATGTGACAAAATAGGTTAATTACCCATTTGTGCAGTAGTGACTGCCCGTGCTGTGGACACGTACCCCGACGTGCGTTTCGCAAGCAAAAAGCGTCGCTTCCTCAGGGGGCGTCTATGTCTGTAACCTAGCATAAAGCCCGCAAGGGGTACAGTGCCTGCCACTCAAGCACAGGCTAGCAAGCAGAAAGCTATGCAATTTTGTCTCCAGCATAGAGCCCGTATATGGAAAGCAAAACGCCTGCCACTCCGGCATGGCACTGGTGGGGTGAGGCTACACACCTGCCACGGCACACGCGAGGGGGAAGCTACACGCCTGCCACTCCGGCACAGCACCCGTGAGGTGGGGCTACATGCCTGTGACACCAGCATAGAGCCCACAAGGGGAAGGCTACATGCCTGTGACTCCGGCACGGCACTCACGACGTGGGGCTACATGCCTGTGACTCCGGCACGAGCAGGAGAGGTGAAAGCCAAGCGCCTGTGTCTCTGGCACAGTGCCCGTGCGTAGAAGGCTGTACACCTGTGACTCAGCCACTGCACTGGTGAAGGGGAAGCTGTGCCTGTGACTCCGCCACAGTGCCCGCAAAGGTAGGCTACACGTCTGTGACTCCAGTACTTTATGGTATCGGTGCTATATGCCTGTGACTCTGCCACAGTGCCCGCAAAGGTAGGCTACACGTCTGTGACTCCAGTACTTTATGGTATCGGTGCTATAATCAAGTCATGGCTTAACTCTTGCCATTCTAGAGTTAATCGTCCTCATTGACCTCAGATTAACCTGCCGGAGTCAGAGCCAGACCGGTTACTAGGGAAAGTTTGGCTGACAGCTGCAGCCTTGTAAATGGGGCTGTCAGGGAACCTCTGTTCCTCAGCACTTGTGAAGCCAAGTAACATGTGCATTATGCTCATCTGGTGCCTTCTCCAGGTCATTCTCTCATTTTTACTGAACATCACTGGTTTTAGCACGCTGACGTTACTACGGTATTTATAGGGCAGAGCATGTAGTCACTCTACACCATAGATTAAAAGAAGTCACCAAATAAGAGCAGAGATTTCAGATCTGCTCAGGTGGACAATGAGGACTTTAGAGTAATGAGGTGCCCCTACATATAATACCTTAATGAGCTCTCTGCCGTCAGCACCCTGGGACTCCTTGGCACAGGCCGTGTCCGGATGCACCATGTGATACAGTCGCACCAGACTTACTGCATCCTCTAATCTACAACAACCAAGATTAAAAAAAGTGACTAAGTGGAAGATTCTCCATTAATTTTAACTTAACTATAAAACAAGCAAAAGGTAATTATAAAGTTGGAGTAAAATGAGACAATTTACAAAGGATTACATGTACAGTATTGCGCTATGAGAACGGTATTATAGGGGAGTCCGTCAATTACAGCGCTATGTAAGGGAACAGGGTGATGGTCCTGCGTGCTACCTAACAGATCCAAGTGTTAATGACCCCAGAGTCACAAGTGTATCCTGAAATCATCCAGATCCAGCGCCCATGTTAATGCCATCACTCAGAGCAGAGGGCAGAAGATGGAGAGTGATGAGCACATAAGGGGGCTGCCTTCTGGGCACTTACAATCGTGGGCCAGGGGCATGAAGACGAGTTTCTGCCACCTACATGCCCATCACCCCCGGTATTCCTACACTGCTCTCTGTCCTCTGTAGTTTGGAGGAACTTTACCTATCCCAGCAATGGATCAGGTATCTCATCTGCAATACGGACTCAGATTCTCATGTAGCAGCTGATGTATATGTAATGGGATTTTCTTTTCCCAATATCTCATACCTGACCCTATGAAGACACTTACAAGTCTCTCTGAAGCATGTCTACCAGCAGCCCATCGACCTTCTTCTCAGAACACAGGTGCCACACCATGCCGCCAAAGTGCCGCGTGGATCGCAGTAAGTCATACTTTCCTTGTCTGTCAACGTCCTCAAAGGTTTGGTTTCTGATCTGCATTTCAAAAAGGACAAGTGTGAGAAATGTCGTAGACACAGCAGAACCAAAAGGCCACAGACCCGAACCCTTACCCTGATGTAGTCGGCAGCGTCAGGCTCAAACTGGACAAGGCAGCGGTTCAGAAGCTCCTCGTGTCGGTCCTGCTGGAACAAAACCTGAAGAGACAAACACAAGGTTGTTATCAGACGCCGATAACAGTGGAGATCTGGAGGAAACATCTGGACATCTTTACCTTCATGTTCTCCTCTCTGAACACTGGTGGAGGAACCATCTTGCGACCATTCCGGGGGAAATATACCTGGATCATGCGGTCTCTCTCCTCCCATGTGGCTTTCCTCAGGACACCGTTTGGTTCCCTCACTACAATAAACCTTTCCTAAGAGAACATGTGACGGTCAGTGCCCAACAAGTACCAGCGGCTGACGGTGTCCGCTGCCACGGCTGGAGAGTACTCACACTGTGAGGGGGGCTATACGTTATGTCTGTGAACACAAATTTAGCGGTATCTGTGCCATCAAGGATCTCGTCCACAGCCAGTGTCTCATCTATTGGCTCTCGCTCACTGGGCATAGGTGGCATCTCCAGGTGCTGCTGAGCAACCACCACGGCTTTCTGTAGGGCCTGCAGAGAGGGAGGTCTCACATTACTTGGTACATAGAGATCACCATACAGCACCACACTATGGACATGGAGGCCCCGTGGTGCAGATCTGGTCTATATTCTGTCGTTTGGGGTGCGACTATTTTGTACGTGCAATTATTATGAGCGTTTTCTTTTTCTAATGCATTTCTTTCTTTCATGGGCCTCAGGGTGATCCAGGCACATAAAGACACAGTGAACATGGAGAGGAGTGCCATCCCCTGCGGGGATCTTAGTGGGATGGTGTTAGCGGTCCTATCTATAGAATGCATCAAATCTTGTGGCTTCTTGGACACATCAGTGCATTTGGAAAAAGAGAATCTTGTCAGTAGGATCCACCCTCCCAAGCCGTCTATATGGTGATGTAAGTCGTAGGAAGCAGAATAAAATAACACCTTCATGTCTGCCATGTGATGTCTTATTCCACAGAAATCCACTATTTTCTTGTATGTAAATGAGTTGTTGAGATCCATGTCCCGCCCATAGATCTTGCAAAGAATCTGCCTCCAGAGATTATTATAAATAAAAGGAGGCGTCACCAGTGTGAGACATGTAATGACTGACAGTTCGCTCTCCTAATCTACATGTCTCACACTGATAACTCTTCCTTTCACCTATAATAATCTCTGGAGGCAGATTCTCAGGAAGATCTATGTCCGGCCCATAGATCTTAAAGGGGTTGTCCAGTACTTTAAATTAACCCCCCAATGTATCCCCCGGGCCCCTAATGAATTTTGTAAATACCTCATGTTGCCTATACTGCCTGTGAGCGGCGCTATTGTCGGCCGCTCGCAGGCAGCACGTGACCCCGGCCACTGATGTCCCGTCAACTGGTGACAGCAGCCGGGGGTCCCTCTTCCTCCTTCCGCGCTGGCTGCCAGGCTGTGGGCGGGTTATCCCCCCGCGTCACACCCGGCATCCACCGCGCACCCATTCATTGAGAAAGCGCGGGGTGGATGCCGGGTGTGACGCAGGCGGTAACCCCTCCCACAGCCTGGCAGCCACCGCGGGGACCCAGCGCTGTCACGCCTCACTTGTGGTGACATCAGCTCTGGGTCACGGGCTGCCTGTGAGAGGCCACGGATAGCGCCACTTACAGGCAGTATAGGCAACATGAGGTATTTACAAAATTCATTAGGGGCCCCGGGGGATACATTGGGGGGTTAATTTAAAGTACTGGACAACCCCTTTAACAGCTCATTTACATATAACAAAAACGTGGATTTCTCTGGAATAAGACATCAAGGCGTCATATTCCGCTTCCTACATGACCTTATAGACGGCTTAGAAGGGTGGATCCTACTGACCGCTCCCTGTAATATACGGTAACCCGCCTTGCCCCAGTCACTATAAACCCCTGTGCCCGTATCCCGCTGTACGTCAGTCGGCGTCACCTTCACCCCTCACTGGGGCAGACAGGACCCTCTGTGGCCACCGTACCTCATCATACTGCTGCTGGGTCATCAGTTTGTAGGTGGGCGGCCGGACACCTGTGGGATGGGACGGAAAACTTTCTGCAGGTTCAGCCCCGTCATCTTCCTCAGGATGCCCTGCACCTCCGGGTCTGAGAAGCGGGCAGGGAAGGAGGACGAGCCGGGAGCTGCACAGAGAAAAGGGGTGAACACGACAGGCGAGAGCACAGCACTGCACGGGCCGTCCAGCTGCCCCGTCCTCTCACCTCCTGCACACAGGCTCCGGTGACCGCTCACCCTCTGCGGCTGAATCCTCCGGACCAGACATGCTATGCGGGCAGCCATGACTGTGCTGACACATCCGCCGCAAGGAGCGTCGGGAAGTGTAGTCCAGAGAAGGGAGACGAGCTGTGCGCCTGCGCAGTAATTACACTGCGCGGTGGGTCAGGCATTGTTGTATTTCTGCTATCATGGCTATAGTCGATGTGCAGTGATTCTTCCTACTAGCAAGAACTGTCTTATGATACAAAATATACGTCACACTTTGTGTCCAGCCCTTAAAATACAGGACTCGTGTTGTAGTGACCAGAAGTCAGTGTCGCCCTCTGCTGGTCAGTTGTGCTTCATGAGACGTTTGGGGTGCGCTATGGCGCCTCCTAGTGTTCTGAAAGGATAAGTGCACTAATCCTGAAGGTGGCGCATTGGGCTTCATTCACACCCTGCGCTTGTAAACAACGACATTAATTTTATGTGGCTTTTTACAAGCAACTTTGTGGCTGTTTTATAGACGGATGTTTTTATCGCTTAGTGAAGCCTATGGAAAACTCCTGAGAAATTGTCGTAGCGAGAACATGCAGCAAACGCCTGAGACCCCGACCCCGGAGAACATGAAGCAAACGCCTGAGACCCCGACCCCGGAGAACATGCAGCAAACGCCTGAGACCCCGACCCTGGAGAACATGAAGCAAACGCCTGAGACCCCGACCCAGGAGAACATGCAGCAAACACCTGAGACTGTTATGTTACGGTAGCTGAGGAGTGCAGGCAAAAAAGGAAATACACCAGAGCAGTTGGAATCTATGAGATTGCAGTACCCTGACTAACCACCGCAACTAGAGGCAGCCGTGGAGCGTTCCTACGTTGGTCCTAGACGCCTCGTCACAGCCTGAGAAACTAACTACACCTAAAGATAGAAATAGGAAAGCTATCTGCCCCGTAGCAGAACCCCAAAGATAATAGAAAGCCCCCAAACATGTAATGGCGGTTAGACAAGAGGAAATACTGACACAGAAAGAAAATAGTATGAGCAAACGCTGGGGCCCAAACTATCTAAATAGAAAAGGACAGGAAGGGTACTTACTGCAATCCCAGAAAACCCTGAAAAACACCAACTCTACTAATTTCAAAATCACCTGAGATCACACGACCTCTACCACCTAAATTAGTTCTCTGGTGTAACAAAAACAGCAGCCACTGGAAAAAGCAAAAGTACAAAACACAGTGGCTGAACTAAACTGAGAGGGCAAAAGCCCCCGGAGGGGACCCAGAAGGCCCCCACAGAAGTGCAGCACCAAATGCAAAAATATAGCAAAAACACAAAATAAGAAATTGTCTTATCTGATAGCAGGAGATGCAGACACGACACAGCAGGCTACAAGGGAAACTGGAAAGAAGGATTCAGACCAGAACAATTGTTCACCGGCAACCCTGATGGGAAAATGATTCCCTTAAATAAGACCAATCAGTAACACCTGATTCCCAGTCCTCACAATCCTCACTAGTACCGCTTGTAACCACCAGAGGGAGCCTCTGCTCAGAACTCATCTCAAACCCATTCACAACAGTACCCCCCCCTTGAGGAGGGGTCACCGAACCCTCATTTGAGCAACCAGGTCGGTCAGGATGAGTTCTATGATACGCACGGATAAGTCTCTTAGCATGGATGTCCGAAGCAAACACCCAAGAATTATCTTCCTGACCATAACCTCTCCATTTAACCAAATACTGGAGTCTTCGTCTAGAAAAACGAGAATCCAATATTTTCTCAACCACATACTCCAGATTGCCCTCAACCAAAACAGGGTCAGGAGGCACAGCAGCAGGAACCACTGGCTCAACAAACCTCTTCAACAAGGACTTGTGGAACACGTTATGGATCTTAAATGTCCCTGGAAGAAGCAAACGAAAAGAAACAGGATTAATAATCTCCATGATCTTATAAGGTCCAATGAACCTAGGCTTAAATTTAGGAGATGCTACTCTCATAGGAATATTCTTTGAGGACAACCAGACCAAGTCCCCCACTTTAAACCGAGGACCATCAGTCCTATGCCGGTTAGCAAACCGCTGGGCCTTCTCCTGAGAGAGGGACAACCTCTCCACTACCTGGTCCCAAATCTGCTGCATACGCTCAACAACAGAGTCAACACCTGGACAGACAGAAGCCTCCGTCTGTCCTGAAGAAAATCGAGGGTGAAACCCAGAATTACAGAAAAACGGAGACATCAAAGTGGCAGAGCTAGCCCTATTATTAAGAGCAAACTCAGCCAAAGGCAAAAAAGAGACCCATTCATCCTGATCAGCAGACACAAAGCATCTTAGATAAGTCTCCAATGTCTGGTTTGTTCTCTCAGTTTGACCATTGGTCTGAGGATGAAATGCCGAGGAGAAAGACAATTGAACACCCAGTTTAGAACAAAAAGTCCTCCAAAATCTGGAAACAAACTGGACTCCTCTGTCAGACACAATGTTCTCAGGAATGCCGTGTAAACGAACCACGTGCTGAAGGAACAACGGCACCAATTCAGAGGAGGAAGGCAACTTAGGTAATGGCACAAGATGTATCATTTTGGAAAACCTATCACAAATTACCCAGATGGTGGTCATTCTCTGAGAAACAGGAAGATCGGAAATGAAATCCATAGAGATATGGGTCCATGGTCTCTTGGGCACAGGCAATGGCATCAACAAACCACTAGAGCGAGAGCAAGGCTTGGAGCGAGAGCAAGTCCCGCAGGACTGCACAAATTCCCTGACATCGCGAGACAAGGTAGGCCACCAAAAGGACCGACTAACCAAGTCTCTGGTACCAAAAATTCCGGGATGCCCAGCCAATGCGGAACAATGAATCTCAGACATCACACTCTTTTTCCATTGGTCCGGGACAAACAATTTTCCAACAGGGCAGCGCTCGGGCCTATCCTCCTGACACCCCTCCAGAGCAAGTCTCAAATTGGGCGAGATGGCGGAAAGAACTACACCCTCCTTCAAAATAACAGAGGGATCAGATAGCTCAGGAGAGTCCGCAAGGAAACTCCTCGAGAGGGCATCCGCCTTAACATTCTTAGTGCCAGGAAGAAAGGAAACCACAAAATTAAAACGTGTGAAAAAACAAGGCCCACCTGGCCTGTCTAGGATTGAGTCGCTTGGCAGATTCCAGATAGACCAGATTCTTATGGTCCGTAAGGACCACCACCTGATGTTTGACTCCCTCCAGCCAATGTCTCCACTCTTCAAAAGCCCACTTCATGGCCAATAACTCCCGATTACCCACGTCATAATTACGTTCAGCAGGAGAAAATTTTCGAGAGAAAAAGGCACAAGGGTTACTTTTAGAGGTCTCTGGATCTTTTTGGGACAAAACGGCACCTGCCCCAATTTCAGAGGCATCAACCTCCACCTGAAATGGCAGAGAAACATCAGGCTGCCGTAGAACAGGAGCAGAAGTGAATCTCTGCTTAAGTTCCTGAAACGCAGAGACTGCCTCAGGAGGCCAATTCACCACATCAGAACCCTTTCTGGTCAAATCAGTTAATGGTTTAACAATAACAGAGAAATTACCAATAAATTTACGATAAAAATTGGCAAAACCCAAAAATCTCTGAAGAGCCTTTAATGAAGTAGGTTGGACCCAATCACAGATGGCCTGAACCTTGACCGGGTTCATTTCAATAACAGATGGGGACAAAATGAATCCCAGAAATGAGATCTTCTGTACGCCAAAAAGACACTTTGATCCCTTCACATACAGAGCATTCTCTCTCAAAATCTGGAATACAGTTCGAACATGTTTCACATGAGAGTCCCAGTCATTAGAAAAAATCAAGATATCATCCAAATAAACAATCAGAAACTTGTCCACAAAATCCCTGAAAATGTCATTCATGAAGGACTGGAAGACGGAAGGAGCATTAGTGAGCCCAAAGGGCATCACAAGGTACTCAAAATGCCCTTCAGGGGTGTTAAATGCCGTCTTCCATTCATCCCCGTGCTTAATGCGAATAAGGTTATACGCCCCCTGAGGTCAAGCTTGGTAAACCAAGTAGCGTTTTTCACCCTGGAAAACAGGTCAGAAATCAAGGGTAACGGGTATTGATATTTCACAGTAATATTGTTCAAGAGACGATAATCAATACACGGCCTTAATGAACCATCTTTTTTGGCCACAAAGAAAAAACCGGCACCTAAGGGTGAAGAGGATGGTCTGATATGACCCTTCTCCAATGATTCCTTGATATAAGACCGCATAGCGTCATGTTCAGGTACAGACAAGTTAAAAAGGCGACCCTTAGGGAATTTACTACCTGGCACTAATTCAATAGCGCAGTCATAACTCCTATGGGGAGGCAGGGATGCAGATTTACTTTCGCTAAACACATCAGAAAAATCAAACAAAAAGTCAGGAACATCCTCAGCCTGGGGGGAGGCAGAAAAAACAGGAGTGTTGGCACTAACACATTGGCAGCCCCAACTGGTTACAGACACAGATTTCCAATCCAAAACAGGATTATGAGACTGTAACCAAGGGAAACCCAGCACTATAATGTCATGCAGATTATATAGAACCAAAAATTTGCAGCACTCCTGGTGATCAGGTTCAACCCTCATTATCACCTGAGTAGAAAACTGGGGTTTATTCTCAGCCAAAGGGGTAGAATCGATCCCCAGTAGGGGAATAGACTTCTGTAGGGGTATCAAGGGAAATCCACAACGTTTAGCAAAATCATAATCCATCAGGTTAATAGCAGCTCCAGAATCAACGAAAGCCTGAGCAGAAAATGAGGACAGAGAGCATATCAGAGTGACAGTTAATAAAAACTTAGTCTGAACACTACCCAAGACAACTGAGCGTGCAAAATGTCTTCCCCGCTTAGGGCAGACTGAAATAGCATGAGAGGCATCACCACAGTAGAAACATAACCCATTGCGCTTTCGAAACTCATGACGCTGTGCCCCAGACACCACTCCATCACACTGCATGGGCTCAGCAGCTGGCTCACAAGGCAACACCACTCCACGCATACTTCTCCGCTCACGCAAACGTCTGTCAATTTGAATCGCCAATGACATAGAATCATTGAGACCAGAGGGGACAGGGAATCCCACCATAACATCCTTTACATTATACGACAGACCCTTCCGGAAAAGGGCCGCCAAAGCGTCGTCATTCCATTTGGTCAGGACTGCCCACCTACGGAATCTCTGACAGTATAACTCAGCGTCATCAAGCCCCTGATTTAATGCCAACAAGGCTTTTTCAGCTTGATCAGTGACATTAGGCTCATCGTACAATAACCCCAAAGCCTGAAAAAACGCATCAACATCACTCAAAACAGGATCCCCAGGTATCAGGGAAAAAGCCCAATCCTGAGGATCGCCGCGCAGGAGAGAGATGATAATTTGAACCTGCTGCGCTGCGTTTCCTGAGGACTTAGATTTTAAGGCAAGAAACAATTTACAATTATTTTTGAAATTCTGAAACTTAGCTCGATCCCCTAAAAACAAATCTGGCATGGGGATCCTAGGTTCCACAACAGGCAACCTGGCAAGATATGCAGCAATACTCTGAACCTCAGTGGCAAGCTGATCCACACGGCCAGACAACTGTGCAAACTCCATTGGGAGAAAAGATCCTCCCCAGCACCCAGAGATACAGAGGGAAAAAAAAAAAAAAAATGCAACAAACAGAAAAATATCTCTGACAACTTTTCTTCCTTCAAAATATTTTTTCCCTTCTGTGAGTACCATACAATTTTTATGGCCGGTGATACTGTTATGTTACGGTAGCTGAGGAGTGCAGGCAAAAAAGGAAATACACCAGAGCAGTTGGAATCTATGAGATTGCAGTACCCTGACTAACCACCGCAACTAGAGGCAGCCGTGGAGCGTTCCTACGTTGGTCCTAGACGCCTCGTCACAGCCTGAGAAACTAACTACACCTAAAGATAGAAATAGGAAAGCTATCTGCCCCGTAGCAGAACCCCAAAGATAATAGAAAGCCCCCAAACATGTAATGGCGGTTAGACAAGAGGAAATACTGACACAGAAAGAAAATAGTATGAGCAAACGCTGGGGCCCAAACTATCTAAATAGAAAAGGACAGGAAGGGTACTTACTGCAATCCCAGAAAACCCTGAAAAACACCAACTCTACTAATTTCAAAATCACCTGAGATCACACGACCTCTACCACCTAAATTAGTTCTCTGGTGTAACAAAAACAGCAGCCACTGAAAAAACTGGAAAAAGCAAAAGTACAAAACACAGTGGCTGAACTAAACTGAGAGGGCAAAAGCCCCCGGAGGGGACCCAGAAGGCCCCCACAGAAGTGCAGCACCAAATGCAAAAATATAGCAAAACACAAAATAAGAAATTGTCTTATCTGATAGCAGGAGATGCAGACACGACACAGCAGGCTACAAGGGAAACTGGAAAGAAGGATTCAGACCAGAACAATTGTTCACCGGCAACCCTGATGGGAAAATGATTCCCTTAAATAAGACCAATCAGTAACACCTGATTCCCAGTCCTCACAATCCTCACTAGTACCGCTTGTAACCACCAGAGGGAGCCTCTGCTCAGAACTCATCTCAAACCCATTCACAACATGAGACCCCGATCCGGAGAACATGCAGCAAACGCCTGAGACATCGACCCCGGAGAACATGCAGCAAACACCTGAGACCCCGATCCCGGAGAACATGCAGCAAACGCCTGAGACACCGACCCCAGAGAACATGTAGCAAATACCTGAGACCCCGACCCCAGAGAACATGCAGCAAACACTTGAGACCCCGACCTTGGAGAACATGCAGCAAACGCCTGAGACCCCGACCCCGGGAACATGCAGCAAACACCTGAGACCCCGACCCTGGAGAACATGCAACAAACACCTGAGACCCCGATCCCAGAGAACATGCAGCAAACACCTGAGACCCCGACTCCGGAGAACATGCAGCAAACACCTAAGACCCCGACCCCAGAGAACATGCAGCAAATACCTGAGACCCTGACTCCGGAGAACATGCAGCAAATACCTGAGACCCCGACCTGGAGAACATGCAGCACACACCTGAGACCCTGGAGAACATGCAGCAAACACCTGAGACCCCGACCCCAGAGAATATGCAGCAAACACCTGAGACCCCGACCCCAGAGAACATGCAGCAAATACCTGAGACACCGACTCCGGAGAACATGCAGCAAATACCTGAGACCCCGACTCGGAGAACATGCAGCACACACCTGAGACCCCGACCCCAGAGAACATGCAGCAAACACCTGAGACCCCGACTCCGGAGAACATGCAGCAAACACCTAAGACCCCGACCCAGAGAACATGCAGCAAACACCTAAGACCCCGACTCCGTAGAACATGCCGCAAATGCCTGAGACCCCGACCCCAGAGAACATGCAGCTAACACCTAAGACCCCGACTCCGGAGAACATGCAGCAAACGCCTGAGACCCCGACCCCAGAGAACATGCAGCAAATACCTGAGACCCCGACCCAGAGAGCATGCAGCAAATACCTGAGACCCCGACCCGGAGAACATGTAGCAAACACCTAAGACCCTGACTCCGTAGAACATGCAGCACACACCTGAAACCCCGACCTCAGAGAACATGCAGCAAACACCTGAGACCCCGACTCCGGAGAACATGCAGCAAACACCTGAGACCCCGACCCTGGAGAACATGCAACAAACACCTGAGACGCCGACCCCAGAGAACATGCAGCAAACACCTGAGACCCCGACTCCGGAGAACATGCAGCAAACACCTAAGACCCCGACCCCAGAGAACATGCAGCAAATACCTGAGACCCCGACTCCGAGAACATGCAGCAAATACCTGAGACCCCGACCTGGAGAACATGCAGCACACACTTGAGACCCTGGAGAACATGCAGCAAACACCTGAGGTCCCGACCCCAGAGAACATGCAGCAAACACCTGAGACCCCGACCCCAGAGAACATGCAGCAAATACCTGAGACCCCGACTCCGGAGAACATGCAGCAAATACCTGAGACCCCGACCCGGAGAACATGCAGCACACACCTGAGACCCTGGAGAACATGCAGCAAACACCTGACCCCGACCCAGAGAACATGCCGCAAACACCTAAGACCCCGACCCCAGAGAACATGCAGCAAATACCTGAGACACCGACCCGGAGAACATGCAGCACACACCTGAGACCCCGACCCCAGAGAACATGCCGCAAACGCCTGAGACCCCGACCCCAGAGAACATTCAGCTAACACCTAAGACCCCAACTCCGGAGAACATGCAGCAAACGCCTGAGACCCCGACCCTGGAGAACATGAAGTACACACCTGAGACCCTGACCCCGGAGAACATGCAGCAAACGCCTGAGACCCCGACCCAGGAGAACATGCAGCAAACACCTGAGACCCCGACCCCGGAGAACATGCAGCAAACACCTGAGACCCCGACTCTGCAGAACATGCAACAAACACCTGAGACCCCGACCCCAGAGAACATGCAGCAAACACCTGAGACCCCGACTCCGGAGAACATGCCGCAAACACCTAAGACCCCGACCCCAGAGAACATGCAGCAAATACCTGAGACACCGACCCGGAGAACATGCAGCACACACCTGAGACCCCGACCCCAGAGAACATGCCGCAAACGCCTGAGACCCCGACCCCAGAGAACATTCAGCTAACACCTAAGACCCCAACTCCGGAGAACATGCAGCAAACGCCTGAGACCCCGACCCAGGAGAACATGCAGCAAACACCTGAGACCCCGACCCCGGAGAACATGCAGCAAACACCTGAGACCCCGACTCTGGAGAACATGCAACAAACACCTGAGACCCCGACCCCAGAGAACATGCAGCAAACACCTGAGACCCCGACTCCGGAGAACATGCAGCAAACACCTAAGACCCCGACCCCAGAGAACATGCAGCAAATACCTGAGACCCCGACCGGGAGAACATGCAGCAAATACCTGAGACCCCACCCGGAGAACATGTAGCAAACACCTAAGACCCCGACTCCGTAGAACATGCAGCAAACACCTAAGACCCCGACTCCGTAGAACATGCAGCACACACCTGAGACCCCGACCCCAGAGAACATGCAGCAAACACCTGAGACCCCGACTCCGGAGAGCATGCAGCAAACACCTAAGACCCCGACCCCAGAGAACATGCAGCAAATACCTGAGACCCCGACCCGGAGAACATGCAGCAAACACCTAAGACCCCGACCCCAGAGAACATGCAGCAAATACCTGAGACCCCGACTCCATAGAACATGCAGCAAACACCTAAGACCCCGACTCCGTAGAACATGCAGCACACACCTGAGACCTCGACCCTGGAGAATATGCCACAAACACCTGAGACCCCGACCCTAGAAAACATGCCACAAACACCTGAGACCCCGACTCCGGAGAACATACAGACACCTAAGACCCCGACTACGGAGAACATGCAGACACCTGAGACCCTGACCCCGGAGAACATGCAGCAAACACCTGAGACCCCGACACCAGAGAACATGCAGCACACGCCTGAGACCCCGACCCCGGAGAACATGCAGCACACACCTGAGACCCCGACCCCGGAGAACATGCAGCACACACCTGAGACCTTGACCCCGGAGAACATGCAGCAAACACCTGAGACCCTGACCCCGGAGAACATGCAGCACACACCTGAGACCCTGACCCCGGAGAACATGCAGTACACACCTGAGACCCTGAGCCCGGAGAACATGCAGCAAACACCTGAGACCCCCGACCCCGGAGAACATGCACCCAACACCTGAGACCCCGACCCCGGAGAACATGCAGCAAACACCTGAGACGCCGACCCCGGAGAATATGCAGCAAACACCTGAGACCCCGACCTCGGAGAACATGCGGCAAACACCTGAGACCCCAACCCGGAGAACATGCAGCAAACACCTGAGACCCCGACTCCAGAAAACATGCAGCAAACTCCTGAGACCCCAACCCCGGAGAACATGCACCAAACACCTGAGACCCTGACCCCGGAGAACGTGCAGACACTTGAGACCCCGACCCCGGAGAACATGCACCAAACACCTGAGACCCTGACCCCAAAGAATGTGCAGACACCTGAGACCCCGACCCCGGAGAACATGCACCAAACACCTGAGATCCCGACCCCGGAGAACATGCAGCAAACACATGAGACCCCGACCCCGGAGAACATGCAGCACACACCTGAGACCTTGACCCCGGAGAACATGCAGCAAACACCTGAGACCCTGACCCTGGAGAACATGCAGCAAACACCTGAGACCCTGACCCGGAGAACATGCAGTACACACCTGAGACCCTGAGCCCGGAGAACATGCAGCAAACACCTGAGACCCTGACCCCGGAGAACATGCACCCATTACCTGAGACCCCGACCCCGGAGAACATGCAGCAAACACCTGAGACGCCGACCCCGGAGAACATGCAGCAAACACCTGAGACCCCGACCCCGGAGAACATGCAGCAAACACCTGAGACCCCAACCCCGGAGAACATGCAGCAAACACCTGAGACCCCCGACTCCAGAAAACATGCAGCAAACTCCTGAGACCCCGACCCCGGAGAACATGCACCAAACACCTGAGACCCTGACCCCGGAGAACGTGCAGACACCTGAGAACCCGACCCCGGAGAACATGCACCAAACACCTGAGACCCCGACCCCGGAGAACATGCAGCAAACACCTGAGACCCCGACCCGGAGAACATGGAGCAAACACCTGAGACCCCAACCCCGGAGAACATGCAGCAAACACCTGAGTCCCCGACTCCAGAAAACATGCAGCAAACTCCTGAGACCCCGACCCCAGAGAACATGCAGCAAACTCCTGAGACCCCGACCCCGGAGAACATGCACCAAACACCTGAGACCCTGACCCCGGAGAACGTGCAGACACCTGAGACCCCGACCCCGGAGAACATGCACCAAACACCTGAGACCCTGACCCCGGAGAACATGCAGACACCTGAGACCCCGACCCCGAGAGCATGCAGCCACACCTGAGACCCCAACCCCGGAGAACATGCAGCAAACACCTGAGACCCCGACTCCAGAAAACATGCAGCAAACACCTGAGACCCCGACCCCAGAGAACATGCAGCAAACTCCTGAGACCCCGACCCGGAGAACATGCACCAAACACCTGAGACCCTGACCCCGGAGAACGTGTAGACACCTGAGAACCCGACCCCGGAGAACATGCACCAAACACCTGAGACCCCGACCCCGGAGAACATGCAGCAAACACCTGAGACCCCGACCCCGGAGAACATGGAGCAAACACCTGAGACCCCAACCCCGGAGAACATGCAGCAAACACCTGAGTCCCCGACTCCAGAAAACATGCAGCAAACTCCTGAGACCCCGACCCCAGAGAACATGCAGCAAACTCCTGAGACCCCGACCCCGGAGAACATGCACCAAACACCTGAGACCCTGACCCCGGAGAACGTGCAGACACCTGAGACCCCGACCCCGGAGAACATGCACCAAACACCTGAGACCCTGACCCCGGAGAACATGCAGACACCTGAGACCCGACCCCCGAGAGCATGCAGCACACACCTGAGACCCCAACCCCGGAGAACATGCAGCAAACACCTGAGACCCCGACTCCAGAAAACATGCAGCAAACACCTGAGACCCCGACCCCAGAGAACATGCAGCAAACTCCTGAGACCCCGACCCCGGAGAACATGCACCAAACACCTGAGACCCTGACCCCGGAGAACGTGTAGACACCTGAGACCCTGACCCCGGAGAACGTGCAGACACCTGAGACCCCGACCCCCGAGAGCATGCAGCACACACCTGAGACCATGACCCCGGAGAACATGCCGCAAACACCTGAGACCCCGACTCGGAGAACATACAGACACTTGAGACCCCGACCCCAGAGAACATGCACCAAACACCTGAGACCCTGACCCCGGAGAACATGCAGTACACACCTGAGACCCTGACCCCGGAGAACATACAGCAAACACCTGAGACCCAGACCCCGGAGAACATTTCTGACATAATTTGTGCCACTTTTATCGTCCACGCTCGGCCATGCCCACTCCTGATAAGCGTCGCCCATGTTCGATATCTTGTCAGAGCCGGCATAAAGAAAACTCCACAGGATGCAGGATTTTTTGTTAAATTAATTTGTGACTTTTCTGATGCAAACTGATGAATTAGCCCCTAGGGCTGGGTGCGGACATCCTTTTTTTCATCTATAATTGTCATCCTTATGACGTCCATTTTTATACATCAACAAATGAAAAATGATACGAGGCCAAATACAGTTTTCTACGTTACTAACTGCAATGGATCCATAAAAAGTGGATGACGTTTGGAAGATGTCTGTACAAAATCAGTTTTATTAATGCATCCATTGAGTTTAATGGGCGAGACTGATCCGAAAAGCAGAGCAGATCAGTGCAAGCTGTGAGATTTTAACAAAAAAACATAGGGTGCACCTAAAACCATAACAACATATAAGTCAAATAATGAAAAGGGTGCTAAACCTTGTATGGAAACAACCATAGCACAAGGGAGAAAAAGACCAGACAAATAATGGTATGCACACCTGAGTCCATCTAAGTATGAAGATACCTGAGACATACAAATTGTATATTAACATAATTTAAAACCTAAACATATATAATGTCAATGTACAACAGCCCTGAACCAAGGTTTATGTACAACAATACCACAATCCCATCATTAAATACCCATGCCAGACACAGAGAATATGTACATGAAAACAAAATTATGAGGTCCAGTAACAGTAATGATATAACCAAACAAAGGCAGCCATATGCTGAAATGCCAAGAGGTGGCTGTTAAGATGTAGAATCAACTACCCAAAGGTTATGAAAACCTGTAAATCAATTATATTGCTAAAGCAGATGACCCATACTCACTACAAGGCTGAAGCAATGAAAGTCGTCAATATGAGCAGCAGCCAATAAGGAAAACATGATGGAAAATAAAGATATGGAAAAAGGGTAGACAGCCAAAGCCCTAATTGTGGCTACCTGACCGGCTTAGAGTAATATTAGGACAAGCCAAAATAGGCTGAATGTCCACATGGCACAAAGGAACAGGGGTGGGGAAAAGCCCCACGTGTATCGCTGCCTGTAGCAGCTTTGTCAGGGGGTAAAAACGTCCATGTGTGCCCCCCAGTGACGGGCATGTTATCCATCGTCCAGACGCCTAATATGCCCGTCTGAATGAGCCCGAAAGGTCCTTTTACTCTGCACGATTATTGTAATGAGGGCTCATTCACACTTGCGATTAAATCGAACGAAGGCAATCCTACTAACAATCGGATTCAGACCAATTTAATCCTAGGCTTCTGTTCTCAATTGTGTAGTTTTTTCCTGC
Organism: Oophaga sylvatica; assembly: GCA_033576555.1. Taxonomy (NCBI): domain Eukaryota; kingdom Metazoa; phylum Chordata; class Amphibia; order Anura; family Dendrobatidae; genus Oophaga; species Oophaga sylvatica. The sequence continues at coordinate 82,933,783 of JARQOD010000005.1, forward strand.
TCTGATCAGATCCCAATCAGACAGGAAAAAAAATCACAGCATGCCATTTCGGATCACACGCACCCTTAGGCCGGTGTCACACTTGCGAGTTTGATGCGAATAAGTCGCACGACTTTCTCGCATCAACACCCGGCACGGCCGCCCGCTCTCGGACCCGAGTGTGCGGCTGCATGTATTTCTATACCGCCGCGCACTCGGGTCCGAGAGCGGGTGGCCGTGTCGGGTGTTGATGCGAGAAAGTCGTGCGACTTACTCGCATCAAACTCGCAAGTGTGACGCCGGCCTTACAATAAGTCTATTGGTGCGTGTGAAACATCACACTGCGCTCAGTTATCACCCAAGTGCAGTGCGATTCCTGCAGACGCCGGCAGCAGAGGAGACGCACCTGTTCCCTGATGCCAGAGAATCGGAGCACGAAGCGCTGACGCAGGAACCGAGGGTCATTAGCATAGCCCATCAGATGTGATTAGCTAGTGGGACCCCGGAATAAGTGAACCTTGAAACCATCGCTACACCATAATCTTGCAGTGTAAACCGGCTGCTGGTCACCTAAGGTCAGGATCAGACATGCGAGGAATACGGCCGAGTCTTGCATGTTAATACCCGGCCTCGGGAGTGGCGCGTGCGGCCGCATAGCAATACATGGAGCCGCACGCTCCACTCCTGTGAAGGGGTATTAACATGCAAGACTCGGCCATATTCCTCGCATGTGTGATCCCGTCCTAACAAATGATCACCGGCTCACTCATCAGGTGAAATGATGCTTTGGTCTTCACAAGACATCATTGTTTTCAGCATTGTGTCGTCAGTTTTAGGCATTTTGTCTGTTTTTTTAATTAATCTCTTTTATTACCTTTGTTTTCTCTTACATTGTTTTATTTTTTTTTTTTTTTACACATCGGGTCATTTGATTCATAGCTCCGGTGTTTCCAAGATTACTTCTAGAATCACGCGAGTTATAATGTAAAAAATGCAACACAAACCCCAAACACATTTCAAGGGTTTTCCATCCTTAAGGCTGTGTTTCCACGTTCCGGAAACAGCGCTTTGGACGGAGCGGAAATTCCGCTCCGCCCAAGCCCCGCCCCCTTTTGAACGCGCGGTCAATCCGGATGTGTTCAGGACACCTCCGGAACACATCCGGAATGACCGCAGGGCTACATAGCCCTGTGTTATTTCCCTTGCGGCGACGGAGCGTCCCGCAACGGAATAGGACATGCTGCGATCAAAGGACGTGCGATGTCGTAAAGCGGTCTCGCCTGGTGTTGAAGCATAGTGGGCAGCACGGTGGCTCAGTGGATGCCTAAGCTTGCAGGCTGGATCCTGAGTTCGAATCCACGGACAACATTGCAAGGAGTTTGCATGTTCTCTGTGTTGCGTGGGTTCCCGGTACCGTTCTCCAATCAAAAACATAGATGGGAACTGTTGTGGCCCATCGGACAGCGCGATATGTGTGCAAGAAAGCGCTGCGAATCTGTTAGCGCTTATAAAATAATTATTTTTATTAGTGGAGACGGGATTTCTTTAAATCCCCTCCACTATACTGTAAATCTGGACGCTGCGTGTTTGAGGCTGCGCCAACGCACAGCGTCAAACACGCAGCTAATCCTGACTGTTTCCAGATCGTGGAAACATACCCTAATAAAACCTTTACTCTTTAGATGGATGGCCTAAAAAGAAAAAAAACAAGACCTACTCGCCTGCTGTTACCCCCATGGATCCGGCACAGACCTGTCAGATGGCCTGCTGGCACTAGAAGCCATGATGCCTTCTGTCAAAGAACCACTGGGGCCTGTGACTGGCTGCAGCGGTCAGGTGATTACAACAGAGCCCTACCAAAGAAACATCCAATGGAAAAAAATAAAAACATTTCAGGTAAATGAATCCACTCTGATACAGTGTTTTGCAGTGGTTTTTTTTTTGAGCTAAGAAATTGCAAATTAAAATTTCAGTGCATCACACATTATTTTCTGGGGGAGGTTTTTGAGGTTTTTTTTTGCTCTTATTGATAGATTATGTGCCAAAAATCCCTTGCTCAAATTAAGATAATTGAACCTGTCTTCTCCATATTGTCCACCAGGGGTCACTGTTGTCTCACTGGTGGATGGTAGCTTTGTCCACAGCTGCACAGTCTGCCACATTCCATCCCTCAATGCTTCACTGACTCAAATGCCACCAGAATGCACTTCTTGGAAGAGCCGTGTTTTAGACACAGTGTTGCTCTGCGTAAAATTTAATGTATGATCATATCTATGTATTATCCATTCCTAATGTTTGAGAATTACAATCTGCAGTTGAGGTGAACAAAAACATATATAGTTATCCAAGAGCCCGCTATATAGTGCATAATACCTCCAGAATGTACTAGTCAAGACACACTGTACAAAAAAACATTACCAATAATACCACTTCACAACACAGAAATAATATGGCCAAAATTACCTCTACCAATACTACCACTTACGGACCAAATATTCTGACCATATTTATTTCTGGGTAAAAACCAGTGCACAGATCATTATTCCCACCAGCCAGTGACCATCCAGGGGTAGATATCAGACGTGACAGGCGCTCTGCTGACAATATAAGCGATCACACTGCAGCTATCCCCGGCAGCTTGCAGTTGATGTCTTTTCTTACTCCAAGTTGGGGTCTTGATCTTCTCCCTTTATGGCCTCATTCAGACGTCTGATATTTCTCATGCATGGAAAAAAAATGGACTGATTTCCATCAATGCACTGGATCAGGTTTTCAGCAGTGGATCTGCTTTCACCAGAAGTTTTTCATACATTTTTCTTGTATGAAAAAAAAAAAAGTTAAAGAGTTAGTGAAAAACGGACAGCACTAGGATGCAACTAGGGTGCCGTCAGTGCGGTGGCAGAGTCTTTCACAGACTCATAGAGTTTGATCAATAACAGACATATCTACGTCTATTTTTTTTTCTTTTTTGTATACACTTGGTTTGCAAATAACACGCACATGTGAACAGCCGCCTAGTCTATAGCGGGTAGGTGCGGTGGAGTATAGACGTCTGCGTGAGCCCTTATACATATAGCAACTTGCTTTCTGACCATAATGTCCTAAAAACAATTGAAGCAACAGTACAAATTACCATTCTATACAATATAATTTATCCTAGAACACAAGAACGATTATTGTACATGGCGTATCCAGTAAAGCAAGCGATTTCTCACACACCGCTGTGAATCCAGTCCCATAACACCCAGCGTCACCTTCCGTGTTCACACATTTTCTGCCCTGCTGGGTTCTTTTGTGTGTATATTATATATAGATTTATTTTATTATAGGTTTTTCTCTTTTTTTATTTTTTTTTTATTACAAAATTGCTCTTGATACAGATTTATAGAGCAGCCGGCACTGCTTCCACCAGAAGGGGGTCGGTTGTAGGGGAGAATATTTCTGTAGCTATGTAGTGATGGGGCCTGGATCTAGGTGACGTCTCGGGACACAGTTACAGTTACAAGTCTCATTCGGACATCAGCGTTTCATAAACAAGATCTATCAGCATTTTCCGCAGCCTGAACACGTGCCTGTTATAGTCTATCCGGCTGGTTTCAATCGCCAAGTGTTTGCAAACCCACCCACCGCTGCCCCGGAAAATGGAGACCTTGGTTTTTTGTTTAAGAATAGGTCCATGAAAAAAAAGCTATAGCACATGGATGCCGCCCGTGTGTCATCAGAGTGCTGTCCAATTTTTTAATTCGTAGCAGGAGCTTCAGTTTTGTTTTGTTTGTTTTTTTACTTTTTGCATACAAGAAAAATGGATCCCACATTCATGGGGAAATAGAAAGGGACACACACCAAAAATGGATGAAAAAACGGATCCAGCATAGTGATGAAAAACCGGTCTGTTTGTGTTATGCAAAAAAATAAATACATAAATGTCTAAATGAGGCCTAATTCCACTAATTACTCGGGAACTAAGCAGTGTTAGCTCAGTACCCCATTCTGTTCTCATGCACTATTGCCATTTGTTTACTGTAGGATATTTGCGCATTTTGTTTTAGCGTGCTTTTGTCTGTTTAGTGGCCAGTGTGAACATGCGCCTACACATTGCACGTGTTCCAATGTATATTCCAGTTCCTTTCCTTCAGTTTTAATTACTAGGGATGTAGGTCCCGAATCATCAGCACCTTTTTGCCTGTTTTTGTCTAGTTTTCAACCTTTTTTTTTGTTGTTTGCATCCAATTCATTATTCTATTTGCGCCTTTTCTGAAGTCCCTTTTGTATGTGCTCGCCTGTTTGTTCTATTTTGTTTTCCCACATCATGGACAGAGTTTAGCAGTTCCAAATGTTTTCACTTAATTCATAAATTGCAATATTTATTTATTTATTTTTTTTAAAGTCATACAATTTGGCACAAACACATTCCAGTTCCACCTTGGTGTTTTATTTTGACGTAATTTTTTGCAAAAACGCACTACTTCTCGAGTCAAAAAGTCGCAAAACCAATTCAAGACAGAAAAGAAAACAAATTTTTAACTTAGTGGCAAATTCACAAATCAAGTGATCCATTTTGAAGAATTTGGCACCAAAAATGGCAACTACCGTAATACCACAAGATAAATAAGGAAAGGAACTTTAAAAAAAAACAAAAAACGCAAATGATGAATCAAGGCAGGAATTTTTTAGTTTTTTCCTCATACCATGTCAAGCTGATGAATTTTCTGCATAATTCTGCTGTTTATTCCATGTTTTGGTTATGAAAAATTGCCATTGCCTGTAATGGGCTTTATACATGCTAAACACTTCCTTTAGCTGCATCTTATACTTTCGGTTTTTATTTTGTCTTTTTTTTTTTAGAGAAGGGGGTTAGGCTCTGTTCCCACTATGATTTTTTTGGGTGAGTTTTTGACTCTCCATATTTCCAAAAAATACAGGCAACCTATTTTACTTAGTGGGTGCAGAAAATCTGAAACATCAAAAACTCCCCAGAAGCTCATCGTGTGAACGCAGCCTTTGCGGTATTGAATTGCATAGTCTTCTAAGCCTTTCAATACAAGGACCTCCCTTTAAAATAAAAGTGTGTTTTTTACAGTTTGAGTCAATCAATGGGTGACGTATGTAACTTTCTGCCACATGTTACATGACGGTGGCAAGTATTACTTCCACACAGTAGAACATGGAGTCCCTAATATTTTGTGGTATGGAGCCGCGGTTCTGCTGTATACATGCAGCGAAATACAGATAATGGTTCTAGAGGCAAATCAGAATTTTCTGGAGCCCCTTACTACACAAGGACAACATGATGGCACGCACTGCTGACTAGCTTCATATCTAGATGTCATTATCGATCAATATTCCTATTCTTTTCTGTACGGTCTCACCATTCATGTAGAAGGAGTGAGGCCGGCGGCCGCTCCGTGTTACAAGAGTTAATGCATAGATAAGAGCTTTGTCACTCCATTCACATGTGCTTCCCATTAGCATTTAATTCTGAGGTTCTTAACCTTTCTCGGCCTGGGACCAGGATTAGGTTTAGGCAATTCGCTGTAGGACCTATAGTTCGGTTTTGAATTAATAACGTGTCTCATTTTAATTATCGTGCTCTGCTGTTGGCTGTGACTTATATATGTTATCTTTTCTTAAAGTGTCACTAGACGGATGTCAGGGGCTTGTAAGGAATAACATCAGTTCTCGTGTACGTGGTTTCTGCGCTTCGCATAGAATTGCCGTAGTTTATTATACCGACCATCAACACAGTTATTCTGTGATAAGATTTTACTTGTTAATCATAGTCCGCACATTGTACATGTATTATTATAGTAAATACACATATATGTCTGTATACGGACTGCAATGCTGAGACTGACCGCGGGATCCTGACCTAACATCCTTGTTCTGTACCCGCCTATGAGGTAGTCGGTCCTAGCATTGCCGTCTGTATGCGGACCTCATCGTACGCTTATAACGAGGGCTTACATTCCATGGAGGAAGACTATACAGCTGCCATCCTACCCTTGGTAAGAAGAGGTCTGGTCCTGGTTGGTCTCATCTTCTTGCTTTCTTGCTTGGCGTCTCCCTCCAGGTAAACTCCATTGTTACCCCCATTCAAGAAGAAGGGAATAGTCCCGTGAAAAAAATCCTAAACCAGATGTTGAACCTTTGGTCCTGAGTGGTAAAGTCCAGCACCATGATGGATGGGCCCTTTTTAAGTTTTGATCTCTGGTCCCCATGTACACCACAGCATGAATGTAGCCATTACAAGCAGAAGGGGAAGGCCACGTTCACACATTCAGTATTTGGTGAGTTTTTTACCTCAGTATTTGTAAGCCAGAACCAGAAGAGGAACAATCAGAGGAAAAGTATAATAGAAACACGTCACCACTTCTGTATTTATCACCCACTCCTGGGTTTGGCTTACAAATACTGAGGTAAAAAATTCACCAAATACTGAACATGTGAATGTGTCTTAGGCCGGGGTCACACTTGCAAGAAAATCGCTCGAGTCTCACACCTCAATACCCGGCACTGCCGCCGGCACTCAGGACCAGAGTGTGCGGCTGCATGTATTTCTATGCAGCTGAATGCTTCGGTCCGAGTGTCGGGTATTGAGGTGCGAGACTTGAGCGACTTTCTCACAAGTGTGACCCCGGCCTTGCACAGATTTTTGCCCCATATTTAAAGCCAAAACCTGTGATAAAACCACCCACAAACCTCCTATCATTGTATGTAAAGGCTCATTCACACATCTGAATTTCTTGTGCGAGTTCTTCCCCTGGTTTTCACCATAGATAGCTGTCGTACCGTGTAATATTCTGTGGGGCTTTGCACATGTCCGAATTCTTTCTCAGACTAATTCTCGAAAAATATCGGAGACTTGTCCAATTTTGATTTAAGAGTCAGATCAATATCAGCAATGCAATCAATCAATGGGTCCATAAAAATATCGCCCCGTACGCAGATGACATCCGAGTGCGGTCCGATTTTCACAGACTGTCAGAATAGAGAACTTTGTTGTTTTTTTTTTGTTTTGTTTTTTAAATTTCACCACGTATGAGAAAAAAGGATGACACCTCAGACCACATTCTGATCAGAATACACATAAGTGAAAAATCGGACTGGTGAATGAGCCCCAGTTGTGATTACACTCTGACATTCATATGACCATGGATTTTCCTGGCTTGGATTTAAAATTCACTAAAAAAAAAGTGACATTTCGATACTCAAACCGCATTTATGAGGCAGAAACATTGCTTCATGCTTAAAGGGGTTTTCCCACGAATAAAAGTTGATTTTAATCAATATACTGTATATTGGAATAATAATAATTTCTACAATTGGATGTGATTAAATAAAATGTTCCTGTGCTGAGATAATCTTATAACTGTGCCCCTGCTGTGTACTGTGTAATGGCTGTGTCTGACCGTACAGGAACATGGTCTGATCATACCACAGCTCCTGGGAAAGGGAGGAAGCAAAAGAGAGTATACAGACAGGACATTATGGCATCACAAATGATTATTTTTGTGAAGTAAAACATTTCACTGCCGTTTTTCAAGCAATGTTTTACCTGAATGAAATAATAAGCTGTGATCCCATGCTGTTCTGTCTGTATGCTCTTTTACATCCTCACCTGCCCAGGAGATGTGGTGTGATCAGACCATGTTCCTGCACGGTGAGACACGACCATTACACAGTACACAGCAGGGACACATTTATAAGATTATCTCAGCACAGGAACTTTTTTTTTAATCACATTCAATTGTGGAAATTATTATTAATGAGTTTTCCATGAATTTCATCCGTGTGAACACTCCCTTACATATATCGAATACAGTGGTGGACACTTTCAGACAATGCAATAGAAAAAAAAGTTTTTTAAAGAAGGTATTTCTAATTTTATTTCAGAATTAGATTGTTCAGATGCGATTGATTGATTAGATGCGATGTTCACCAGCACACGATGCCGCTGCACACCCACCAATGTACTATATGTAAGGAAGGGCGTGAATAGTATGTACGGCGTGCTCATATCTGATGCATCAATCACTGAGTGTAAGGCCGGTGTCACACTAGCGAGTTTGATGCGAGTTAGTCGCACGACTTACTCACATCAACACCCGGCACGGCCGCCAGCTCTCGGACCAGAGTGCGCGGCTGCATGTATTTCTATGCCGCCGCGCACTCTGGTCTGAGAGCGGGCGGCCGTGCCGCGTGTTGACGCGAGTAAGTCGTGCGACTAACTCGCATCAAACTCGCTAGTGTGACGCCGGCCTAACTGTCGTTTCAGGAGAGAGAACTTGCAGCAGAATGTCTGTCTGTCTCCAGCTCCTCCATAGAACTGTATGAGCACCAACTGTCATTTCCTATCTCAGTAATGGGAAACACAGTTTTTAATTTTACCCATGAATTAATATTGAAGGAACAGCCCAAAGGGGAAAGAAGTAAATTTCTCTGATAACATTTAATACAGAGTTTCTTATTTTCACATGTGCTATTGATTTATGGGGGGGAAATTATTAAAGGGAACCTGTCAGCTCATTTTTCGCATATAAGCTGTGACCCTCGCCATTAGGGGCTTATCTACAGCATTCTGTAATGCTGTAGATAAGCCCCCAACGTAACCTGAAAGATAAGAAAAACAAGTTAGATTATAGTCACCTGGGAAGGGGCGGTCCGGTGAGGTCCGGTCCGATGGGTGTCGCAGGTCCGGGTCCGGCGCCTCCTCCTGTGCAGGCGTAATTCTCTGCCCTGTTGAGGGCAGAGCAAAGTACTGTAGTGCGCAGGCGCCGGGAAAGGTCAGAGAGGCCCAGGTCCTGCGCACTGCAGTATTTTGCTCTGCCCTCAACAAATCAGTACACCTGCGCAGGAGCCGCGACAGAAGCAAGGAAGAGGACGTCATCGCATGAAGGTGGGAGGCGCCGGACCCGGACCTGCAACACCCATCGGACCGGACCGCTCTCCCACCCAGGTGAGTATAATATAACTTGTTTTTCTTATCTTTCAATTCACATCGGGGGCTTATCTACAGCATTACAGAATGCTGTAGATAAGCCCCTAAAGTCGGTGGCCGCAGCTTATATGCAAAAAATGAGGTGACAGGTTCCCTGTAAAACAATGGTTAGGCCGGCGTCACACTGGCGACAGAATCGGACGACTGCAATACGATGAAATATCGTATTGCAGTCTGCCCTATGTTAATCTATGGAGCAGCTCCCAGTATCAGATTTTTTGTGGTCCGTTTTAAACGTCCGTGTGCAATCGCAGCATGCTGCGATTGTCACCGATTGTGGGTCGACTATCGCCAATGCAAGTCTATGGGAGCGATGAAAAATCGGATTACAAACGGACCGCACGTGTGACTTGCGATTAAATCGCATCGGTGTCCTTTAGAAAAGCCGGCAATTCATCCCCGGCTATACTGTAAAATCACACTGACAGCTTTAATAAAGAATAGAAAGAATAGATATATACACATAGAACACATATATATATATACATGTAATTGTGACATGTATATATATATATATATATTTATAGTTCCTAGACTTCTACATACTGTAATAGCCGCTAATTCAATTGCCGGCTTTTGTGAAATCACAGAAGCCGACATGAAATGATACATTGTTTAGACACAGTTAACCATGTCATTTCCTGTATTTTGATATATGGTTTGAACTTACAATTACAGAAGTGTATGTGTGCCAAATTTCAGACATGTAGGGGTTAATTAAAGGTGTAAATTCGTTGAAAAAAAATGCGTGGGCTCCCGCTGTATTTTCTCCACCAGACAGACAAAGCAAGCGAGTGGGGGCAGATAATAATAGCCTAGGGAGGGTACATTTTTTTTGTGCCCCCCCTGGCTACTAACATCTGCCCCCAGACACCCCAGAAAGGGCAAATCTATAATTAGATTCGCCCTTTCTGGCACTTTGCCCGTCTATTCCCATTGCCCTGTAGCGGTGGCGAATGGGTTAATAAGGCGTTAATGTCACCTTAGTATTGAAAGGTGACCTTAAGGCAGGTTAATAATTGAGAGCTGTCAATTAGACAACTATCAATTATTAATCCTATTGAAGTAAATAAAAAAACACACACACTTTAAGAATAAATAATTTTAATGAAATCAAAACACATATTTTTGACCATCTTTTATTTCACTCTTAATCCGTTCGAAGCCCTTGTTCTTCTAAAATAAATATAAAATAATAAAACAACATTATTCTTACCTATCTGGCGATCTGTCACGTCCTACGATGTAATCCTTCACAAAGGGTTAACTAGCAATCAGATAAGCAGCGCAAGTAATCCTGCGTGCTCATCTGATAGCTCCTGAATGAATGAGCTTATCTCCTGCCGACAGGAGAGGATGTGATTAATGAATGAAGCTTAATTGATTGTATCCACTTTCACGTTAGGTCAGGTCACTGAATTGAAAGTGGCAATAAATCAATTAAGCTCCATTCATGAATCTATTCCTCTCCTTTCACTGGGAGAGTAACTGATTCATTCATGGGGTTACAACTTGGAGACTGCATTAGCTCTCTGCAAGCTGTAACCTGTTAACCCTTTCTGATGGATTACACCGTGGGACCTGACTGTACATCGGATTGGTAAGAATAATTTTGCTTTTTTATTTTATTTTTATTACAGGAAATGGTTTTAGCAGGAAAATAAAATATGGTCAAAAACTGTGTGATTATTTCATTAAACTTATTTTTTATTAAACTGTGTGTGTTTGATTTTTGTATCATACAATACGATTAATAATTGATAGTTGTCTAATTGACAGCTCTCAATTATTAACCTGCCTTAAGGTCACCTTTCAATACTAAGGTGACATTAACGCCTTATTAACCCATTCGCCACCGCTACAGGGCAATGGGAATAGACGGGCAAAGTGCCAGAAAGGGCGAATCTAATTATAGATTTGCCCTTTCTGGGGTGTCTGGGGGCAGATGTTAGTAGCCAGGGGGGCACAAAAAAAATGTACCCTCCCTAAGCTATTATTATCTGCCCCCACTCGCTTGCTTTGTCTGTCTGGTGGAGAAAATACAGCGGGAGCCCATGCATTTTTTTTCAACGAATTTACACCTTTAATTAACCCCTACATGTCTGAAATTTTGTACACATACACTTCTGTAATTGTAAGTTCAAACCATATATCAAAATACAGGAAATGACATGGTTAACTGTGTCTAAACAATGTATCATTTCATGTCGGCTTCTGTGATTTCACAAAAGCCGGCAATTGAATTAGCGGCTATTACAGTATGTAGAAGTGTAAGAACTTAAATATATGTATATGTATGTGTCACAATGACATATATATATATATATATGTATTCTATGTGTGTATATCTATTCTTTCTTTTGTGATTTAAATACTATTCTTTTGGATCCATTATATGTCAGTTTTGCAAGCCTGCGAGAAATTCTCTCAAGTCGGATGAAAATCGGATGTTACAAGGTACACACACATGCGACTAAATCGCATCTTTGAAGGAAAATCGGATGCCAGGCGGATGTGTGATGTTTGCTTTTTGTTCCGATAATCGACCGACTAAAACGGTACGATTTTTTGTAGTTGTGTCTGACGCCGGCCTTACTCTTTAAGTAGATAACTTCTTTAACTCCTTAACACTATTTTGGGGTACAGATGTTATTAACAGATTAGATTTTGGCCAAAACCTACCTTATGTGGTTCCTCGAGTGAATGTACAGAGTTATGGAGGCTGGTATATCTAATACACACTGTGGCGGCCTTATCCCCTGATGAACCTTTATGAAGAACATATGAGAGTGAGACATCCAGGGAAAGGTGAAAGAACTGAATGGGACAAATCAGCAAGCCCTGTAGGGTGGGCATACTTACTGGGCCAGAAGCTCAAAAACATTAATATTTGCATTATATCTATGGCAACAGAATATTGAGTGTCGTCCTATAGAGGACGCGAGTGATGACTGACATTGGGATCTGTCAACTGCCGCAAGAAAAACTACAGATGGATCACACAGTATGTAGAAGACACTGACTGCGAGGAACACCGGAGACGTGAGTTAGTATCTGTGTATTATTGTGTGACATTATTTTACTGTGTACTTGCACTATAAAAATTTTTTTAGTATGCAACAGGTGCTGAAAATCCCTGCAGATCGGTGGGGGTCCGGAGACACCCCACAACGTGTGTGCAATAAAAAAACCTAAAGCTCTCTGTCCAGATGCTTATACAGGACAGGACCTTAGCACTTCTAACTCCTGAACAGCGCACATCTGACAAGGCTTTTGAAGAATTGGTGGGAGTCTCTGGACACAGACCCCCATTAATCTGCAGGACATTTCAGCACCTGTCAAATATTTAAAACGTAAGGTGTAGGTTCCCTTTAAATCCCATTGCTGTTGTATGGAAATACGGTTGACATTTTGTGTATGAGGTTGAACTTGTAGGGTTATATTTTCGTCCATGATCCATGGGAGCCCGGCAGCGGGAGACTCTGGGATCAGATTATTATAAGGGTCTTTTTTTTATAGTAGATTGTCCAAAGCAGACAACCCACGTGTATGCGCAAAGCTTATGAAAATGATTATGGCTGCATATAATAATTCACACATCTGTTTGTAAAAGGCTTCATGCACGGGGATTTTTTGTATGCGTGAGTCCGTCAGAGCATGTGAACAAAAGCATGACCCTTTTCTACCGAAAGCCACGACAGATGGATACAGACCTCATTAATTTAGGACTGGCTATAGTTTCACCTAAATGTCTACAGTAAAATATGAGAACATGCTGTACTCTGTAGATGATTCTTTTTGGCATAGTTCTGGATAAGTTTCTCCAAAAATGCAGGTATAAAATAAAACATTTCACCATAAATTTTTGGAAAAGCGCCATTAATTAAAAAAAATTTTTTTTTGCACATACAGGGTATTTTATGTCTACGAAGGTTGCGGGTGGGCAACTGAATGTCACAAATGTAACCAGATGTGTAACAAATAACACCGTCCTCTCTGTAAAGATGGTACACAGGTCCGGTAAAATGCTAAGGAAGGAAGAAAAAGCGGCACTCACCTTTAGAGTATGTTCCCACAATGAGCTTCTGGTGAGTTTTTTAAGTTGCAGATTTCTGGACCCATTAAGTAAAATAGGTTACGGTACTTCTTGCATTTGTTTGACCAAAAACTCATCATGGGAACATTGTTGGAGAGGTCTTGCATATTTATTTAGAATAAAAAATGTGGCAGCTCGGATACAGCAGGAGGTGCGTGTATGTGATGGCTGTTTCGCCCTGCTATACGCTTTGTCTGGAGGCCTATGCTATGTCACATCCCCTACATGCACTAGCTTCCTCCCACTGTATCTGAACTGCCACATAAATAAAGTACAAGACCCTTATGGTAAGTGCCGCTTTTTCTTTCTACTTTAGCCTTTTACCCAGAGTATTTTATATGATTGTGTAATGAAATAATTGTGTATGAAGGAGACCTTACAGCGAACTTCATATCTCTGAAGTCAGGAAATGGAGATCGGCTGCATATTTTCTACAATTTTTCCCTTCTCGAAGAGAACATCAGGGATAAGGAAAGACGAATGTCTGGCAGCCATGGATGAGGGAGGAAACAATCTTCATCACAAATCTTACATTTTCATAAGCATTTTCATGGATCGTTGCTTTTTTATATGTTCATCCTTTGCTGTTCACCAGTGGGAATTTATGACGATGCCCACCAGCAGTCTCTGGCTATGATATATACCTGCCATAATGTAGAAGTATGAGTATTCTGTGTTGTGCAGTGGTTGCTGACCGGTCACAGAATTTGGAAGAGTTCAGGCAATTTTAGGGCACGTCCACAGGGTCATGCTACAGATTATTTGCAGCTGAAAGTCTGCAGCTGCAAAGTTCACACCTAACTGCAGGTTTTGCTGTGGATTTAACAGCTTAATTGCTGCACTTTTATGACCGATTTCAGCCCTTGCATTGCAAGAATGTAGCAGCCAGGTTGATCTTTTTGGCTCATGGTAATGACTGAGCGCTCATCACATCAATTGCTACCAATATGCCTAATTACGACCAATGATCCGTGGCAGCTTCTACCATTTTTCTCATTGCCACCTTTTAACTTAAATGCATCCCATTTCATCAAATAGATTATCCCAGATATCTGGCTCAAAACGCTTTGAAAAGTCGCACATATTTTTTGCAGCATGGAGTTGCGTAAAAATGTTGCGACTTTTCGGGTTTTCCTGGCAGCTCTGGCCAGCTACCCCAAAATGAGCTAAGCAAGGGCAGAATGGGGGTGGGATCAGGCTTGGCGACGCCCACCTGTCTAATTCATGATGAGCGAACCTTCCGCCACAAATCCTACTCCAGTCCATAAATGGAATAAAATATGTGGTGAGACGCACCCCACTTTTACACTATGTGCCCACGATGAGTTTTTGATACAGCGCCTTACAGTTTCAACAAAGTGGATGAGATTTATAGAAATATTATGCCCACTGTGCTTTTTATTTTGCTCAGCGTAATCTGACTTGTGGTGCGTGTTTCAAACATGTCAATTTCTCCTGCGGATCGCTGAGTTTTATGTGTAGATTTTCCCCATAGGCTTGCATTAGATGCAGAAAATCGGCAAGTTTAAGACGCACGTGTTTTTAGTGAGATTCTGCAGCATGAATGCATCAAAAGCGCATTTAATCCGTATAGGAATATGTCAATAAAGTTCCATCAAAGCTAAATATCTGGAAGTATAAAAAACAAAGCAAGGTTATTTAAAACACGACACACGAACAAGAGACAAAAATACGCAGTGTCAAAAATATGATAAAAATGCAATGAAAATATGCAAGTAGCCTAATTTACCTAATAAGTGTAGAAAATACGCAACGTAAAAAAAACTCACCAAATACTCATCGGGGGAATGCAGCCTTGCAAAGAGATAGGAGAAGCTCTGTAATATATAGTATTTATCTGTGAAAAACACATTGATGGTAAAAATTGACACATGGACCAAACACTGATGACGCAGTGCCAGTGATCCATAACACTGATGGTAAAAAAGGACCAAACACTGATGACGCAGTGATCCATAACACTGATGACGAAGTGATCCATAACACTGATGACGCAGTGATCCATAACACTGATGACGCAGTGATCCATAACACTGATGACGAAGTGATCCATAACACTGATGACGCAGTGATCCATAACACTGATGACACAGTGATCCATAACACTGATGGTAAAAACGGAACAAACACTGATGACGCAGTGATCCATAACACTGATGACGCAGTGATCCATAACACTGATGACGCAGTGATCCATAACACTGATGGTAAAAACGGAATAAACACTGATGACGCAGTGATCCATAACACTGATGACACAGTGATCCATAACACTGATGACGCAGTGATCCATAACACTGATGACGCAGTGATCCATAACACTGATGACACAGTGATCCATAACACTGATGACGAAGTGATCCATAACACTGATGACACAGTGATCCATAACACTGATGACGCAGTGATCCATAACACTGATGACGCAGTGATCCATAACACTGATGACGCAGTGATCCATAACACTGATGACACAGTGATCCATAACACTGATGACGCAGTGATCCATAACACTGATGGTAAAAATGGAACAAACACTGATGACGCAGTGATCCATAACACTGATGACGCAGTGATCCATAACACTGATGACGCAGTGATCCATAACACTGATGACACAGTGATCCATAACACTGATGACGCAGTGATCCATAACACTGATGAAGCAGTGATTATAACACTGATGACACAGTGATCCATAACACTGATGACGCAGTGATCCATAACACTGATGACGCAGTGATCCATAACACTGATGACGCAGTGATCCATAACACTGATGATGCAGTGATCCATAACACTGATGACGCAGTGATCCATAACACTGATGACGCAGTGATCCATAACACTGATGGTAAAAATGGAACAAACACTGATGACACAGTGATCCATAACACTGATGACGCAGTGATCCATAACACTGATGACGCAGTGATCCATAACACTGATGACACAGTGATCCATAACACTGATGACGCAGTGATCCATAACACTGATGACACAGTGATCCATAACACTGATGACGCAGTGATCCATAACACTGATGACACAGTGATCCATAACACTGATGACGAAGTGATCCATAACACTGATGACGCAGTGATCCATAACACTGATGACGCAGTGATCCATAACACTGATGACACAGTGATCCATAACACTGATGACGCAGTGATCCATAACACTGATGGTAAAAATGGAACAAACACTGATGACACAGTGATCCATAACACTGATGACGCAGTGATCCATAACACTGATGACGCAGTGATCCATAACACTGATGACACAGTGATCCATAACACTGATGACGCAGTGATCCATAACACTGATGAAGCAGTGATTATAACACTGATGACACAGTGATCCATAACACTGATGACGCAGTGATCCATAACACTGATGATGCAGTGATCCATAACACTGATGACGCAGTGATCCATAACACTGATGACGCAGTGATCCATAACACTGATGACTCAGTGATCCATAACACTGATGACGCAGTGATCCATAACATGATGGTAAAAATGGAACAAACACTGATGACGCAGTGATCCAAAACACTGATGACGCAGTGATCCATAACACTGATGACGCAGTGATCCATAACACTGATGATGCAGTGATCCATAACACTGATGACGCAGTGATCCATAACACTGATGACGCAGTGATCCATAACACTGATGGTAAAAATGGAACAAACACTGATGACACAGTGATCCATAACACTGATGACGCAGTGATCCATAACACTGATGACGCAGTGATCCATAACACTGATGACACAGTGATCCATAACACTGATGACGCAGTGATCCATAACACTGATGACACAGTGATCCATAACACTGATGACGCAGTGATCCATAACACTGATGACACAGTGATCCATAACACTGATGACGAAGTGATCCATAACACTGATGACGCAGTGATCCATAACACTGATGACGCAGTGATCCATAACACTGATGACACAGTGATCCATAACACTGATGACGCAGTGATCCATAACACTGATGGTAAAAATGGAACAAACACTGATGACACAGTGATCCATAACACTGATGACGCAGTGATCCATAACACTGATGACGCAGTGATCCATAACACTGATGACACAGTGATCCATAACACTGATGACGCAGTGATCCATAACACTGATGAAGCAGTGATTATAACACTGATGACACAGTGATCCATAACACTGATGACGCAGTGATCCATAACACTGATGATGCAGTGATCCATAACACTGATGACGCAGTGATCCATAACACTGATGACGCAGTGATCCATAACACTGATGACTCAGTGATCCATAACACTGATGACGCAGTGATCCATAACACTGATGGTAAAAATGGAACAAACACTGATGACGCAGTGATCCAAAACACCGAAGTCACCGGTATCATTTTTTCACGTACATGTTTAAACTTGCAAGTGTGAATGAGGCCTTACCAATCCTTTTCTCAAAGCAGGGTGTCCCATCACGGTCTGACCCTAGTAGCACTGATTGGATGGAGAGAGACTCTGTAGGAACACATCTCTCTTTGACTAGGAAATCTGTAAAGCTTAGTTGTCAATTTATTCTGAAATTTCTAAGGGCTGTTTCAAACGTCTGTGATAATCAGTCCGATGTTGGATCGCAAAGCTCGGGCTGGCCACACATCTCCTGACCCCAGCGTGATCGCGTCTTGCGATCCAACATTGGACCGATTTATCACAGACATCTGAAACAACCCCAAGAGGAACGACACATTGCTGGGTCATAAGAGAAGATGCTTCAGAATACGGATGATGATGATGATGAAGAATGGAAATGATTACTAAGACAGACATGTCAGGGGAGGGGACAGATTTTCTTTCCAGAGATATCCTGGCCCTAGGTGGCAGGGGGACACTGCCAATCTGTATAAAGTTTCCAGCTTTCTCATATGAAAGTGATTTACATGAAATCCAACCTGTGATTGTTACAAGTCCTGTAAAACTCACAGGTAATGGGGTTAAACCAGTGCTTCAATCTAAACATATTTACAGGTACGTCTTAATATGAGGCTGAACAAGATATGTGAGTGTCTTGAAGATGTGAAGGATTATAGTGGTGGAAAGTAGCAATTCAATCCAGCGTCAGCCCGAGTCCGTACCATAAAGAGCAATGTTGTGAATAATCAGCGCCATGACGCATCGGGGGCATCACCTGTACTACAAACGATCAGTCCAATTAGGGATTCTGGCCGGTTCTCCGGCACTGTACGGTGAGACGTGCTCATTCCCCGCCACACTCCGTATTTACATGTGAACGAGGTGCAGACTCCAATGTTTCTTTTTACTAGTGAAATCTTTAAAACCTCGACTTGTTGATAAAGATTAGTGCTAATGAGGTCAGGATCCATTATCTCCTCTGCCTGAAACACTAACAACCTGAGCCGCTCTGTGACGCTGCCCAATTTGCAGCCATGTGTTTCTTCTTTAGATAAAATCTGAAAGAAAAATACAGAGAGAATCTGAATCAGCTGACATTAAACCCCGAGGCTTTCACCTTACAAATCCCACTGTACAGTTATCTGTCAGGAAATCCCAGATACACTTAATGTGCTGCAGTGCTTAAGGGGTTAGTCCACGGTGGAACCGCGGTGTACGGACGCGAGACAGCGCCAAGCCGCACCATGGAAAATGCCACATCTTCCAAACCAATATTTGGTGTAATATGGGGTCAGAAGTTTTACTTAAAGGAGCAAGCCCATTTTAAGGACAGAAGTAGCAGAGCTGAACTTGTCTCCGTTTCTTCCGTATGGTGAGACATTTGTTATCTCGGTACATAACTGAACTAAACGCTTTATCTGCAGCACCGGGTGATATCAAGAAATTGTGTTAAATGATAAAATTACCTCTGCTACATTCTTTATGAGACATAAAAAGAAATAATATGATCGCTTACACAAATGTGTTTTAGACTATGTTCACACAGAGCTTTTTGAGGCAATCTTAAAGAACAACTTTTCAAGCAGAAATTGTTTTATTTTACCTTTTTTTTTGGGGGGGGGGAGTTTATGGAGGAGACCTTTTTTTCTTGAAATGTTTGCAGCTTTTTGATTGGACAATACATAGTTCGGAGCGAATTCCATCAGTATCCACTTCAAAAGGAGATAAAGGTGCTTCTCACAAAATTAGAATATCATCAAAAAGTTTATTTATTTCAGGTCTTCAATTCAAAAAGTGAAACTCATATATTATATAGAGTCATTACAATCAGAGTGATCTATTTCAAGTGTTTATTTCTGTTAATGTTGATGATTATGGCTTACAGCCAATGAAAACCCAAAAGTCATAATCTCAGTAAATTAGAATAATTAACAAAAAACAACTGCAAAGTCTTCCTAAGGTACCTTAGTCTGTTTCGGAAGGTTCCACAATTATGGGTAAGACTGCTGATTTGACAGATGTCCAGAAAGCAGTCATTGACACACTCCACAAGGAGGGTAAGTCACAAAAGGTCATTGCTAAAGAAGCTGGCTGTTCAAAGAGTGCTGTATCCAAGCAGATTATTGGAAAGTTGAGTGGAAGGAAAAAGTGTGGTCACTACGGGTCTATGGGTCTTAGCTAAGATGACCTTTTCTGACTTGCTTTCAAGGTCAGTGAAGAAATCCTTGTTATTTGTCATATGACTGCTTGCACCAGAATCTATACACCATATATGCTTTGCAGATGGGCTTGTACTGGGAACTGTGAAAGAACCTGAAGACCTACCTCTTCCGACAAGCCTACAACCTGCAGTAACCACCGTTCGACCAAGCCACTGCATGACCAGCTCTACCCTCGCCTATTGTATCCTCACCCATCCCTTGCAGATTGTGAACCCTCGTGGGCAGGATCCTCTCTCATCCTGTACCAGTCGTGACTTGTACTAAGAATACTGTACTTGTTTTTATTATGTATACCCCTCCTCATATGTAAAGCGCCATGGAATAAATGGCGCTATAATAATAAATAGTAATAATACTGGTGACCCGTAGAAGCGCAATTGCGCAAAACAGCCGTCGTCCTCACACTCAACTGCCCACTGTCCTGCCGAAGATGTTTTAAGAAGTTACACCAGTTATTCAACCTAAGAAGCAAGAACGAGAATCTCAATCACCAAACCCAGACACCGAAAAGGAAAAACACTGAAGTGTGGGTAAGCTCTGAAGCCACCAAGGAAGACACAGAAGAATCAAGTCAACCTCCAGTCAGGAGATCAGAAAGGCCAAACAAAGGTATCCCAGCTAGACGCCTTTCTTATATGTATACAGAAGTCCTTTACACCACAGTAATGCACCCTAACACATGGGTCAACACTTCTTTACCAACATGAATTTAACACACTCATTTTTATACTTTCTCATAAATGGGGGTAGAAAAACTAAATAGAAGTGACTACAATACAAATTTCCAAAAAATAGTACATTTTTATCAAGTCAACCTCCAGTCAGGAGATCAGAAAGGCCAAACAAAGGTATCCCAGCTAGACACTTCCTAAACCAGTTTGGAATGTCAGAAGCCAAAGGTGCGTCAACACCAATGGATCCTTCCTACTTAAAGTTGGAAGGAGAAGAAGATCTGCTACCCAACAATAAAAGTTACAGACAAGCAGTGGGGACGCTTCTGTACATAGCAACCACAACTCGTCCGGATATCACAGCCACAGTCAGAATTCTCTGCCGACGTGCAAGCAAGCCACTCCAAAGAGACTGGAATGCAATTAAGAGAATTCTTGAATATCTTAAAGAAACTAAAAGGCTAAATCTTAAGATATCTGCATCAGGAGATCTCACTCTCAGAGGTTATGTGGATGCAGATTGGGCTGGAGATTCAAGTGATCGGAAATCAACAAGTGGTTACTTGTTCAAGTTAGGAGAAAATTCAATTTCTTGGTCCAGCTGAAAACAAGTGTCTGTTGCATTATCTTATACAGAAGCAGAATATATGTCTGCTGCTTATGCAAGTCAAGAAGTAATTTGGTTGAAACAACTTTTGGAAGATTTCTGAAAGCCATTAGCTCAACCAACAGTTATCTATGAGGACAATCAAGGATGCATTAAACTTGCCAGCAGTGAGAAGATTGGTGCAAGGACTAAGCACATTGATGTAAAACATCACCACTTACGTGACTTAGTGGATCGTTGTGCACTCAAGTTTGTTTATTGCGAATCTGACAAGATGATAGCCGATGGTATGACAAAGCCATTATCAAGAGCCAAGTTTGTGGACTTAAGATCCACAATGGGACTAACAGGATAAGTAGTTGTTGAGTGGGGGTGTTGGAATATTTGGAATATGTTTGGTGCAACAACTCCATTCCTGTCTATGAGTGTTTAGTTGCTAGATTTGTATGCTGTTTATAAGGTAAAAAAAACTCCCAGATGCCCACACAGGGAGAGCATGTGACTGTATTTCCTGTTTTCCTGTGTCTGTGTATGAGAGAAGCAGCCTGGGGTAGATGCTGCACAGATAAAGACACACAAATGATTTATTTCTGATCTATTAAGCTTATCATATATTGTTCCTGATTGTTCCTGAATAAAGCTCTGTTGTCACACGCTTGTAGAGTATCCTGAATAATCTGCTGCCAACAAATAATAATAATAATTTTATTTCTATAGTGTCAACATATTCCGCAGCACTTTACATTTTAGAGGGGACTTGCACTGACAATAGACATTACAGCATAAGAATAAACACATAAATCAACAGATACCAAGAGAAATGAGGGCCCTGCTTGCAAACTCGAAAGGTGCATGATAACAATTGCTTTTATTGTTCTGACCAGCCATAATGTAAGAAATCGGGTGTTCATGTAATGCTGCATGAACCGGTTATCAGCCAGAATATGTAAAAGTACAGACACAGAGGGCTATTAAATGTATAAAGCGTGTGAGAACAAGATACAAGGATCCTGGTTTTGGTAAAAAGTTGAATGGGCAACACAGGGATAGTTAGATTAATGTACAGTACAGTAGGCCAGTCTGAAGAAATGTGTTTTTAAGGCACGCTTAAAACTGTAGGTATTGGGGATTAACCAAATTATCCTGGGTAGTGCATTTAAAAAATTGGAGCAGCACAAGAGAAGTCATGGAGATGGGAGTGGGAGGTTCTGATTACTGAGGATGTTAACCTCAGGTAATTAGCAGAACAGTGGGCACAGGTAGGGTGGTAGACTGAGACGAGGGAGGATATATATTGCGGTGCTGAACCGTGGAGTGCTTTGTGGGTGAGGGTAATAAGTTTATATTGAATTCTGGAATGAGCAACCAGTGCAATGACTGGCACAAGGTAGAGGCATCAGTGTAACAGTTGGTGAGGAATATGATTCTGGTTGCAGCATTCAAGACAAATTGGCTAGGGGAGAGTTTGGTAAGAGGGAGACCGATTAATAGAGAGTTACAATAGTTCAGACGAGAATGAATAAGAGCGACAGTAAGAGTTTTTACAGAGTCAAAAGTAAGAAAAGTTTGAATTCTAGAGAAGTTTTTGAGGTGGAGATAACGAGCGAGCCATTGATCGGATGTGGGGGGGGGGGGTGAACGAAAGCTTGGAATCAGGTGTGACCCCAAGACAGCGGACATGTTGCTGGGGAGTAATGGTAGAACCACACATGGAAATGGCAATGTCAGGCATAAATAGGTTAGGAGAGGGAGGAAACACAAGGAGTTCAGTTTTTGACAGGTTCAGTTTCAGATAGAGGGAGGACATGATGTTGGAGACAGCGGTAAGAAAATCACTGGTGTTTTCTAGTAGTGCAGGTGTGATGTCAGGAGTAGACGTGTATAATTAGGTGTCATCAGCATAGAGATGGTATTGGAAGCCAAATCTACTTGGATTAACGCCAATACTGAATGTGTATATATCTAGTTTTTGGGTTTTTTATGATTTGCATTTGACAAAGAGACCCTAGTGCTTTGAAACGCGTTGTGTTCCTGAAACAGTATCCTTCAATAAAGAATCACACTTTCTTCATCACAGGAAAGGCAGCAAGGTGGCTCAGTGGTTAGAACTGTTGCCTTGCAGCGCTGGGGTCCTGGGTTAAAATCCCACCAAGGACAACATCTGCCTGGAGTTTGTATGTTCTCCCCGTGTTTGCGTGGGTTTCCTCCGGGTTCTCCGGTTTCCTCTCACACTCCAAAGACATACTGATAGGGAATTTAGATTGTGAGCCCCATCGGGACAGCGATGATAATGTGTTCAAACTGTAAAGCGCTGTGGAATACGTTGGCGCTATGAAAAAATAAAGATTACACTCCCTGACAGAAGTAATGTCGCTTATCCATGTTATGTAAAAAAAGCTTATAACCTGACGTTAAATTCATCCATTGGTTGTATAAATTATTCTTTTGAAAGCTGAAACCCTCCGAAATGTGGTTTAGGTTAAGAAAATAAATTGGCATCAAGGCAGAAATATTCATCATTTAATGGACACAGAATGGTCAGATTATGGCAAGACAAGTTTTGTCGCCCACAGAAAGTAATGTGATATTCAAACAAATAATTAACTTAAAATACAAATATATGTTGCATAACATTAGTGAATGAAGTTGTGGTGCTATTAGAGTCATATTTAATATTTTGTGTGACTTCCATGAGCTTGAAGGACTGCATCCATGCGGTTCAACAATAATTCATACAATTTATTAATGAAGTCATCAGTAATAGCAAAGAATGCAGTCTTACATGCCTCCCAGAGTTCATCTAAATTCTTTGGTTTTGTCTTCCAAGCTTCCTCTTTCATCCTACCCCAAACATGCTCAATGATGTTCATGTCTGGTGACTGGGCTGGCCAGTCCTTGAGCACCTTGATTTTTTGCCTGGAAAAAACTTTGTTGTAGAGATGGATGTATGAGATGGAGCACCATCCTACTGCAGAATTTGACCCCTTTTATGATTTGGAATGTAAGAGGTAGCTAATACTTCTTGATATTTTAGGCTATTGATATTGCCTTCCACCTTGCAAATGTTTTGCACACCCCCATACTGAATGTAACCCCAGACCATGATCTTTCCACCACCAAATTTAACTGTTTTCTGGGTGTATTGTGGATCCATACGGGCTCCGTCTCCTGCAGTGTTTGCGGCGGCTGTGGTGTAATTCTACTGAAGATGCATCAGAGAAATCTACCTTCTGCCACTTTTCCAGCGTCCATCTGTTTAACAGGCTGTGGGACTTTGTAAATGACACACGGTTTTTTATTTGCCTTTTATTTAGTGCTGGCTTCTGGGCACTGATTCGACCATGGAGGACAGTTCGAGACAGAATCCTACAAACTGTTGTAGTTGACACAGGGACTTGAGGTGACCAGGCCTGTTGGAGCTCTGCTGCAGTGGAAGAGGGGCTTGCTTTGGATTTTCTAACCAACAAACGTTCCTCCTGAGCAGTTGTCTTGCAGGGTCTGCCGGACCTGGGCTTGTCAAACACATCTCCAGTCTCTTCGAATCTTTTTTTAACTCTTTTTACTTGACGCTGAGACACATTAAAGGTGCCAGCCACCTCTGCAGTGGATCTGGTCTTCGGCCTCTTGATAATCCAGGCTTTGGTCACAGGGTGGATTTTTGGCATGTTGTCAGAGCTCAAGTTGCAGCTCAAGTGAAAGTCTGGGGTGCTGGGTTTCTTTTTATACACACCCACTAATTAACCGATCATTTACTGAGCACAGGTGAGGATGTAAACTAGGATTGGGTGCATTATATGACCAGGCGACAAAACTTTTGTCTTGGCAAAATCTGACCATTCTGTGTCCATTAAATGATCAATATTTCTGCATTGATGCCAATTTATTTTCTTAACCTAAACCACATTTCGGAGGGTTTCAGCTTTCAAAAGAATAATTTATGCAACCAATGGATGAATTTAACGTCAGGTTATAAGCTTTTATTTACATAACATGGATAAGCGACATTACTTCTGTCAGGGAGTGTATTATAATTGTTCTTGTTGGGTCTCCAGAAGGAGAACTGCTTTCCCACCATCCTTGACAGCCATTTGTCCACATGTCCTATGAAGACATGGACAGAAGGTTATCACATAATGGGATAAATTGTGCCTGACCTCTTAGAAAACAGCAGTATGTCATACTTTAACACTCTTAAATCACTCCCATATATCACCAGGAGAAGTGAGATTATAGGATAAGTAGCCTCCCGTCCTCCAGGCAAAACTTTAGAAATTCACATAGTTCTTTATTATGTAAGAGCAATTAATAAATGGTCGTTCCTTTTCTAAACATGTATCTTGAGTCTGATCTGTTCGGTTGTCTGTGGTGTATGATTTACAAAGCTGACATGTGATTCCAGAAAAGGAATTACACGAATTGTGCAGGTCAGGGCGGGTGCAGCCCTGGTTGCAGGGTGAGATGTTCTGAGGTCAGCCTGCCCTAATTCTCCCCTGCGTTCTGGCAGCGTATTATGTGGACCTTGTACATCTGCGGGACACACACAGCTGTGAGTATGTAGAGCGCTCATTCTGCCGTCCTTCATGAGTCTGTTGTACCGGAACATTTCCTTTTTCTTTCTATGACCAGGCTGGTGTAGACGTGGCGCCTGCGGCATCTCTGCCGCTTGTAGTTCTACTTGTCAAAACTGGATTGGATCCAAAAGAGAACTGATGTCTACCAGAAAGGTATATGCCTCTATTCTCTTTTGTCCTGAGCTTTAAAAATTGGGGAGGTGAGCAACAGTGAAACATTACGTACACTACCTTCCATCAGCACTGCTTTCCCATTAGCCACAAGCACATCAGTTGCCAATCAATATTGATCTATATGTGATGATGTTCTCTGGTTGTAAAAAGTGATGGATGAACTACTTTGTGTGCAGTGGTCATGTTCTATCATGCAAGTACTGACTTGTTCAGAGATCTAACTTAATTTCACATTAAATGCTCAATTTATGGCTAAAAATCATTTTTCCCATAGAGCTTCATTAAAGCTTTATATCTGGTTGGCTTCTACAGCCTCTAAATAGCACAGTACATAGTTGACTGTAGAATCAGAAAAAAACACTGAAGCAGAACCGCGATAGTGATAGTTGCAAATCAAAAGACTTCAATCAAGTCCACTGTAAATTTAAAGGAGTTGTCCACTAGCCACACATCCCCTTCTCAATCCATTTGTTTGCCCGCATTGTTGGCACTGTCCCTCCCAGGGCTCAAGTGACATTGTTATGTCATGTGATCCCTGAAAGCAATCAGCGCTGGCTTCACACTCCTCACCTTCAGATGTATCACATACATCCAATGGAGGAGATAGTCGTCTGTCTCTTATGTTTTCTCTAAAACGCTAAACGGAGTAACTTGTTCCCCTTAACACCCTACTAGCATATGATGCTCAGTTACGTCATATGCCGGCTCTTTGACTTTGAAGTGGGCTCAGGAACTCTCACGGCAGATGATGGCTGTGATATCCATCATCTGCATCTAAGTGCCGCTAGCTGTGCGGAGTTCCACGCGCGTCAGTTAGCCTGCTAAATACCAATGTCAATCTGACAGCAGCATTTACAGCGTGTTGGCGGGGGGACACTATTCCATGTGCCCATCGGCGTCTCCATGATGCAATCGCAGAGTGCTGATGGGTTTTCTGAAGACCCTCATACCATGATGATACTTTTGTGATAACCAGCTTGTGGCTGGCATTCACAAGAGATGATTTTTGTTATATACAGCAGTACTGTCAAATTGCTGTTTATAGCACAAGCGGATGATCGCAGGTTCAAGTCTACTAAGGGAATTAACAAGTACAGTAAAAAGCGAAAAAAAAAGTTTTTAAAAATATATTAAAAAATAAATAAAAGTTTAAATCACCCCTTTTACCCATGAAAAATGAAGAAACAATAAAAAAATACACATGTGATATTGTGACGTCCATAAAAGTCAGATTTGTCAAAATATACAATTATGGTAATTAACCAAATCGGTAGAAGGCATAATGAGAATAAAAAGAAATAATTGCTAAAACAAATACTATTTTTCTACTGCCGCAACACTGAGAAATGCAGGAGGCCATCAAAGCAATGTATCTACTCCAAAATGGTATCCATAAAAACAAGGACTCGGCAATAAACAAACCATCGCACTGCCCCATTGATCAAAAATTAAAAATATTACAGGTCTCAGAAAATATTGACACAAGCAATTTGTTTTTTAAACAAATTTTAGAATTTTTATTTTTTTGACACGTAATATGGACCTAGAGAATCACATTGTCAGATCATTTTTACCATATAGTGAACATGGTAAATAAAATAAAAACAGAAAACAATTGTGGAATTGTGATTTTTTGGCAATTTCATATGATAAAATAAATGGTGTCATTCAAAAGTAAAATTTATCTGCAAAAAAAAACCCCTAATATGGTTATATCCATTGAAAACTAAAAAAAAATATTGCTCTTAATAAAGAGAAGGAAAAAATGAAACCGCAAAAACTGGCCATGTTAGGAAGGGATTTAAATCTGTAGAAAAATAGACAAAATAAATACACCTTTTTTCCAGGGCTGTGGAGTCGGAGTCGTGGAGTCGGAGTTAGTTTTGGTTGGAGTCGGAGTCGGTAGAAATGTACCGACTCCGACTCCAGCTTTAAAAAAAATGTATTAATATTTCATAATTGAACTTTCATATGAATTTTATAAATGTTACTCAAATATATATGTTCTATCAATTTATGTTCTATCGAATTTAATTTCGAAAAATATTTGGATCACAAGGACCGTGCAAAGCGTTCCCGCATAGAAGAAGAGTCATCCCCATCAAAGAACACAGCCAGTACATTTCAGCAGAATTTTTCATGTGCACTAAAAGAAATTGAGAAATTTGACATTTTGACAATTTTGACGTTCATCAAAAATAACACTGCAACAAGCGATTCCTCTGTATCCTGACATTGTCAGAGATGTTGCCCGAGTGGATACTGCTTTGCCACCCACCCAAGTTAGTGTAGAGAGGTTGTTCTCTGCTCTCAAAATAATTAGATCAGATTTGAGGGCATCCATGAAGGAGGATCTGACAGAGGCAATACTTTTTCTGAGGACAAATTTATAGATTTCTTCTTATTAACTGCATAACAGTGTTTATTGCATATTTACTTACAAGAGTTTAGAAAAGTTTATAAAAGTTATTTGCTATATTCTAATTGTATTCTAATAAATATAGTTTTTGCTCTAAGTGGTCTGATTACTTATAATATGATGGTGAGAAACTGAATAAGCACGATGTTAATATTTTACAACAGTAAATTTATTGTTACGAATTGGCAATTTTTTTAAGGAGTCGGAGTCGGAACCTGATAAAATCCAGGGTCGGAGTCGCAACTGTGGCTTACCGACTCCACAGCCCTGCTTTCTTCCACGCTTTTTCTTTTTCTATTGTTCTGATCATTTTCCCAAACACTATCTATAACAATATCAGAACCTATTGTAATAAGAAGACAGTGGTGAAACGCGCGTCGGGGTGTGGAGACGCTATTCCTGACACTTGTGATTTCACTCCCTACTCTCTGCACAGGTAAATTGTTTAAATGTATGTGTATTCTCTCCTCAAAGTTAGGTATTAGCTATGGAGCTATTGAGACACACATGCTTACCTATTCTTGTATGAGTATTGTAGGGGTTGGACTTTTATGAGCTATAGTGAATGCTTTATGTTTTTATTAGCTACTGCATAGCAATGGGCATGGGTTATATGCTGTCTTCCTGCCAGGGGTTTTGAAATGAATGTTGTGTAACACCTTAGTCATTAATGTATTCCCCCAGACTGGCCACAGACATATACAGTACTCCCATGTTTGATTATTGCCATTTTTTGTCATATATTGATTGATGACTATTTGCTCCATCTTTAAGTGCTACAATATTCCAGTGTATCTCTTGTTCCCACTCAAATTATCAGGATTTAGTGGTGTCTCCTCCGTGAGGCACTCTGCTTTTTTATCCCTCTGTGTTTTTGTTTTTTAAAACAAATTAATACAAATATTATTTTACTGTAATGGATCTCTTCATTACCTGGGGAAATTTTATACCAGGCTTGGATTTAATATCCATGCCAATAGGTCCGAGCATGGACCTCTAAGGCACTAACTGGCCGTGGCTCTCCTGACCCAAGCGTGACAGCTTCATATATTAGTGTATTTAGTAAGTTTAGCATTCCTTTACGATACAGTACTTGCCTTCTTTTTTTGTTGTCCCACAATGCTTACTCGTGCATTTTTTTTCTTTACCCAGGGTACATTTCCCATAGAAAAATCCCTGTTTACTCTACAGACTAGATAAGGTCCCGTTGAGAACTTATGTTTTTCTCAACTAATTTGCTTTGTAGATTAATTACAAAATGTTTACTATCCTCCCTAAATAGGGCACAGCTGCAGTAATTTCAGAATATTCTTCTCATCACTCCCAGATTATTTATTTCTTCTGGTTTTTCACAGTTCCATAAAGGTGCCAACAACCGCACTAACAAAATATTGCAGAGGTTTTACCAGATTAGGCTACTTTCACACATCAGGTTTTTTCCGTCAGGCATGATTTTTTGAAAAACCGGATCCGGCGAAATCTCCCGCCGGATCCGTTTTTTTCTCATTGACTTGTATTAGCGCTGGATCGCACCACATGGCCTTCCATTTCTTCAGTTTTTTGCCGGCGAAAATTTTAATTCTGACATCTGGAAAAAACGGCTACAGTAAAGTTTTTTTGTCTGCGGCAAAAAAACGGACAACGCCGGATACGCCACTTCCGACTTTTTGCTACAATGGAAATCTATGGGTGGCAGAATGCGCCGGATCCGGAAAAAGAAGATCTGGTGGCCGGATCCGGTTTTTACGTCTGAGCATTTATGACTTCTTCCTTTCAAATTCTCTTAACCTTCTAGCTCTTACTGAAACCTGAATCCAGCAGTCAGACACCACTGCTGCTGCTGCTCTCTCATATGGTGGACTACACTTCTCTCAAACCCCAAGATCGGACAACAGAGCAGGTGGAGGCGTTGGTCTGCTCTTATCACCCAAATGTACTTTTCAAGTTATCCCTCAAGTACCCTCACTTGTCTTCCCTCCTTTTGAGGTCCATGCTGTCAGACTCTACATCCCCTTCTCATGCGAGTGGCAGTGGTGTATTGTCCTCCCAGCCCTTGTCATCAGTTCCTGGATCAATTTGCCACCTGGCTTCCACATTTTCTTTCCTGTGATATCTCCACCCTCATCATGGGTGATTTCAACATCCCCATTGCTCTTCCCCTCTCCCCATCTGCCTCTCACCTTTTATCTCTAACCTCCTCTTTCGGCCTCTTGCAGCATACTAACTCCCCCACGCATGAAGATTGAAACTCCCTCGACTTGGTTTTCTCCCGGCTTTGCTCAGTGGATGATTTCACAAACTCCCCTCTCCCGCTCTCTGACCACAACCTTCTTTCATTCTCTATCAAGAACTGCCATCCCGCTCAGGTCATCCCAACTTTCCACACATATAGAAACATACAAGCCATTAACACCCAGAAACTTATGAAGAACTTGCAGTCATCGTTGGCCTCTATCTCTCTCATGTCCAGATTCTGCACTGAAGCATTACAATGAAACCCTGCAAAGTGCCCTGGATGAAACTGCACCTCCTATACATAGAACAATACGACACAGACGCCGACAACCGTGGCACACGCTGCAAACATGTTTCCTGCAGCGGTGCTCCAGGTGCGCCGAACGTCTGTGGAGAAATCTAATCTATCCGAAGATTTCATACATTACAAGTTTATGCTTAAAACATACAACTCTGCCCTTCACCTCTCCAAACAAACCTATTTCAACACCCTCATCACCTCACTATCCAATAATCCCATCTCCGCGCTGACGATCTGGCCAATTATTTCAAAGAAAAAATTGACCACATCCGACAGGAAATTATCTCCCAATCCCCTCATACCATACACTGTCCTCCCTCCCCCACTGCATCTAGCTCACTCTCTGACTTTGAACCAGTCACAGAAGAAGAAGTAATCAGGCTCCTTGCATCTTCTCGCCCTACCACTTGCATCAGTAACCTCATTCCGTCACATCTCCTCCAGTCCCTTTCCTCTGCTGTCACCTCTCACCTAACAAAAATATTCAACCTCTCTCTCTCTTCTGGTATCTTTCCCTCCTCATTTAAACATGCCATCATACATCCATTACTTAAAAAATCATCCCTCGACCAAAACTGTGCCGCTAACTATAGACCTGTCTCTAATCTTCCCTTCATCTCTAAACTCCTGGAACGCCTGGTCCACACCCGTCTTATTCGCTATCTTTCAGATAACTCTCTTCTCGACCCTCTTCAATCTGGTTTCCGCTCTTTACACTCTACTTAAACTGCCCTCACTAAAGTCTCTAATGATCTTCTAACAGCTAAATGTAATGGTCACTACTCCATGCTAATTCTCTTGGATCTCTCCGCAGCATTCGACACTGTGGACCATCAGCTCCTCCTCACTATGCTCCGCTCCATCGGCCTCAAGGACACCGTTCTCTCCTGGTTCTCCTCCTATCTCTCTGACCGTTCCTTCACTGTATCTTTTGCTGGTTCCTCCTCCTCTCATCTTCACCTTACTGTTGGAGTTCCTCAAGGATCAGTCCTAGGCCCCCTCCTCTTCTCTTTGTATACAGCCCCTATTGGACAAACAATCAGTAGATTTGGTTTCCAGTACCATCTCTATGCTGATGACACCCAATTATACACTTCTTCACCCGTTATCACGCCTGCCTTTTTAGAAAACACCAGTGATTGTCTTACACTGTCTCTAACATCATGTCCTCCCGCTATCTGAAACTGAACCTGTCAAAAACGGAACTCCTCGTGTTTCCTCCCTCTACTAACCTACCCTGGCCTGACATTGCCATCTCCATGTGTGGTTCCACCATTACTCCCCAGCAACATGCCCGCTGTCTTGGGGTCATACTTGATTCCAAGCTTTCATTCACCCCCCATATCCGATCACTAGCTCGCTCTTGTTATCTCCACCTCAAAAACATCTCTAGAATTCGACCTTTTCTTACTTTCGACTCTGCAAAAACTCTTACTGTTTCTCTTATTCATTCTCGTCTGGACTATTGTAACTCTCTACTAATCTGTCTCCCTCTTACCAAACTCTCCCCTCTTCCAATCTGTCTTGAATGCTGCAGCCAGGATCATATTCCTCACCAATTGTTATACCGGTGCCTCTACCTTGTGCCAGTCATTACACTGGTTACCCATCCACTACAGAATCCAGTACAAACTTATTACCCTCACTCACAAAGCACTCAATGGCTCAGCACCACCCTACATCTCCTCCCTCGTCTCAGTCTACCATCCTACCCGTGCCCTCCGTTCTGCTAATGACCTGAGGTTAGCATCCTCAATAATCAGAACCTCCCACTCCCATCTCCAAGACTTTTCACGTGCTGCGCCAATTGTTTGGAATGCCCTACCCAGGTTAATAGATTAATCCCCAATCCCCACAGTTTTAAGCGTGCCCTAAAAACGCATTTGTTCAGACTGGTATACCGCCTCAACGCATTAACCTAACTATCCCTGTTGGCCCATTCAAAAAATAATAATTTTCTGCCATAATCAGGTACCTCTTATTATGTTCTCACCCCTTTATGCATATAATAGCCCTCTGTGTCTGTACTGTTACATACATTGGCTGTTAACTGGTTCATGCAGAATTACATGAACACCCGATTCTTACACTATGGCTGGTCCGAACAATGAAAGCAATTGTTACCATCCACCTTTTGTGTCTCCCCTTTTTCCTCATAGATTGTAAGCTTGCGAGCAGGGCCCTCATTCCTCTTGGTATCTACTTTGATCTGTGTTTATTGTTATGCTGTAATGTCTATTGTGTGTACAAGTCCCCTCTATAATGTAAAGTGCTGCGGAATATGTTGGCACTATAGAAATAAAATTATTATTATTAGAAGGGCCCCTAATTGGCCAGCCCCCAGGAAACATATATAAACAATGCCAGTGAGGCAGTCATCCATTACCATGAAGCCAGCCAACCACAGAGCAGCCAGTCACAGAGAAGCGAGCCACAGAGCAACCAGCCACAGAGGAGCCAGCAGCAGAGCATCCAGCCACCGAGGAGCCAGCAATAGGGCATCCAGCCACAGAGGAGCCAACTGCAGAGCATCCAGTCACAGAGGAGCCAGCCGCAGAGCATCCAGCCACAGAGCGACAGCGACAGATCAGGGCCAGCAAGAGAGCGTGTCCAGCCGCAGAGTATCCAGCAGCCGCACAGCAGCTGCAGAGCCAGGACAGCCAGGCAGACATGTCTTCTTCTTCTGGGAGCCCCCCCTCGAGTCGTCAGCGCTTAGAGGTAAAAATTTTTAGCTGTGCTCCATTTTGTGTCCACCCATATTCGTACCCTCTAGATGGTAAAATTGCCCCTAGAAAATGTTAATGCCATGTGCAAGTTTCCTAGAAAACAGTGACCAGATTTTACCCCTAGAAAGTAATGATGTCCTGTATATTCTTTTGATGGTCACATAAGTGCTCTTACAACAATAAAGCTTAAATGCCCCCCTGTAAATGTATATATATTGTGGTACACCAAAGGGGGCCTTGCTGGATGGGAGATATATTTCT
This sequence comes from Oophaga sylvatica, assembly GCA_033576555.1. NCBI lineage: Eukaryota > Metazoa > Chordata > Amphibia > Anura > Dendrobatidae > Oophaga > Oophaga sylvatica. The sequence continues at coordinate 82,967,498 of JARQOD010000005.1, forward strand.
CCCAGCAGACTAAAGTTTGGTCAGGATTTTCCCTGATCACAAGGACCTGTGATGAGGTCATAGTCACGTGATCAGGTCAGCTGATGTGTACCTCACCTGAGGGTGTGGACGAGGCCTATTTAACAAGGAGCTGTTGTAGTATGTGGGTGTGAAGGAAGGAGTTTGGCTGGAGTCAGCCTGGAAATAAGTGATTTCTGTTACAGTGTGTCAGTGTGCACCAGGAAGCAAGTACCAGATCACCCGGAATGGCACCTGGCGGTCCCTGCTGGCCTGCAGCCGCTTAGTTAAGCCCGTCCCAACAAGGGTGAGTCTGGGACCAGTGGTTCTCCAAACTGGAGTATGTTATGTTCTATTTTTGATTTTTGTTATCTGGACTTTTGAACCCGTTATTAAAACCACTGAACTTTGAATTGAAAGCCTGTGTGTTTGCCTCATTACTGCGGCCCGGCCCCTGCCTACCAGAGTGGATCCCTACAAATATATATATATATATATAAATACCTAAATATATTAATCACTATTTTTTGTATAACAGGAAGCTGCAGCAGAAGAGGTGCTTCCAGAAGAAGAGGTGGAGAGATACCCGGAAGTGGGCTCGCAATTGGTAAGTTTCTTGCATGCATCGCAGAAACACATCATCACACTACACACAACACATAAAAAACAATTTAGTACAGACATCACACTGCACACAACACATATGCCTACATCCAAGCACATATTTTTTATTTTTTTATAGCCTTCTGAATCTGGTGCACGGCCAAGAGGTCCTCGAAGCGCCTCCCAGAGTCATCGGCATCAGCGGCAGGGTGGTCTCAATCGGGTAAGTACTTTTTCTACTTTTTGTTGTTGTTTTGAGTCTGTTTTTTTTTTTTGGTCTTTTTTAACAGGCTTCACAACGTGCTCCTGACTCGGACGGTGAGGAGGCCGGGCTGGATGTAGACCTCCTCATCGATCTGATACGAGAGCGGGAGCCGCTGTGGAACATGGGGGACCACCGCCATGCCGATATCATTGTGACCCGTCGGCTCTGGGAGCAAATATGTCAACAAGTAGTGGACCACTGGGAGGACCTCGATGTTCAGTCCCAGATTCAAGCGCGTAAGTATACACAGTTCAGTTATGTTGCTGGATGTAAAGCAGTGTTTCCCAAACTCCAGTCCTCGTGGCCCCCACGTGTCATGTTTTCAGGATTTCCTTTGTATTGCACAGATGGTGATAGTATCATCAAGGCATAAGTAATTCTCTCACCTGTGCAACACTATGGAAATCCTGAAAACATGACCCGTGGGGGCTGTGAAGACTGGAGATTGGGAAACACTGATGTTGTATACTAACCAATTTGTGCTTTCACTTTTCAGATGAGAGAATTGTCAAGCGGTGGCGGTCAATCAAGGATCGCTTCATGAAGGAGTTCAACAAAGATGCGGGCCCTGAGTGGATCTGGAGGACGCAGGAGCAAGTATAAATATGCGAACGCCCTGTCGTTCCTACAGTCAACGATGGTGAGCAGAAGATAAATATTGCCCACCCCATTTAATAAAAAATGTTTACATGTCTAACAATTTTTTTGATTTTCAGCCAGTGCCATGCAATATCAATATATTAATTATATTTTTTTCTCTTTATTCCACAGCACAATCAGCAGCACTCGGGAGCCTGCACAGTTGAACCCTTCTGGGGCAATCCCTCAGGAGTCCGCCACCGAGGGACACTTCGACAGTCCCGGCCCATCTGTACCTTCCCAGTCTTCCCTCACATCTGATCCCTCAGTCCCATCCACCAGCGCTGGAGCATCGTGGCCGACTGCGTTGCATGAATCTGCTGGTGAGGAGATATCTTTTCCTTTACCCCACCCCTCTGCCGCTGCCACCTCTAGTACACCTGTGGGTTTCTGGGTGGCAGCGGCAGAGGGGTCAGGAAAAGAGCTATGTGCCCGAGTTCTTGCATCTGAATGCATCCTTCCAGAACTGTCTGAAACTGTTGTCTGAGCAAATGACAACAGGATTTCATTTGATCAATAACAGTATTCTTGAGTTGCTCACACTTCTGGTTACGATGCATTCAGATGCAAGTAAATCTCCAAACCACACATTTTTCCAGGCAGTACTCGAGTGCATGGATAAGCTATCTCCTGACCAGCAGATGCATGTAATGCAATCATGCCACTCTGCTCTAGTGCAGGTTAGCTCCCAAGCCCCTCCACCCACCCCGGTAGATCCTCCCACAGCTGCCCCCCCTCCAGCCACTGTCCCTCCTCCCCCTCCTATGCAATACCAGCAACCTGCCCGTACCAGCAACCTGCCCTGTACCAGCACCTGACCATACCAGCAGCCTGCCCTGTACCAGCAGCCTGCCCCGTACCAACATCCTTCCCGTACCAACATCCTTCCCCGTACCACTTCCCTACCACATCATCCGCGCCTCAACTCCCTGCCCAACCTCTCTCCAAACACCACTCTTTGCCTTCCAAGTCATCGACTCCACCTCAAACCTTCCAAATTCCAATCCTACTCCCTGATCATGTCCAACTGTTTTCTTTCTTTCTCCACCCTTCACCTGTTTTACTATGATCTCCCCACCACCATCCCATTCCTCTCTCCACACTCCCACTGTCGAGTGTCCCAAACTGACAGGCCCTCCAGCATATCTCACCCCACACTATGTTAATTTTAATATAATTATTAAATTTGTTAATAAAATAACACATTTGTTGGTTCAAAATTTTGTCTTTCATTTATTTATAAGGTTAATATGTTTAAAACAGTTAAAAAAATGTGGGTAATGAAGGTAATAGATTGGGTAATATACAACCAGGTACAAACTTTGGTTAAAAAAAGGTTAAATACTTTGGTAAACAATTGTATAAAGGGTGCACTACTATCATGTATAGTCTCATAGGGAGTCATCACCTAGCCTGTATATGAGTGTAACCAAGAAAAAAAAAGGGAAAGACAGGGCTAATAATGGTGTGCACATCCATAAATAAGAAGTAAAAAAACCTTTATTTCATCATGGACACAATAAATTAAAAAACATTTAAAATACAAACAATACCAGTAACCCAAAACCTCCAAAAAACCCCATGGACTTACAATAAAGCACAAAAACATAAGCAATTAAAGGCCTCCTGTTAGGGAATATATATACATACACATGCCATACAATAAAGTATAATATAATTACATATAATAGAATAAATAATCATGCCCAGACAATAATATGCTTCAAGGGTGAGACCAGAGAAAAAATGCTCCTGAAAAATAACCACAATGAAAATAACTAACACATGAAGCAGTCAAAATATGATATACAATAACCAGAAAAGGCTGGCAACAATACTTTTGGTAATACACAACCAGGTACACAACTTTGGGTAAAAGGTAAAATACTTTGGGTAACAACCAGGTACACAACTTTGGGTATAAAGGTAAAATACTTTAGGTAATAAACAACAAGGTACACAACTTTGTCTAAAAAAGGTAAAATATTTTGGGTACAGAAGGTAAATGACTTTTAGTTACAAGGTCACAGAAAATTTTTCAAATCTGTCATCCTGCCAGTCTACTTTTCCTTCAGGTGAAATGAAGTATTCAGCAAATTTGTCCCTCATTCTGGAAACTGACACAGAACTTCTATACGTAATGTTCTGGTAATCATGCAAGTGGTTTCTTCAGAATGGTCATCAACGTAAATCTGTTCCTTGCATATAACAAAATTTGCAGGACCATGCACCTTCACCTTCGTCACAGTTTCAGTCTTCAGGTTAATAGCGGTCAATAGAACATGCCATTTGGCAGTCAGAATCCCAAAGGCGCACTCCACTATTCTTCGTGCTCGTGTGAGGCGGTAATTAAAAATTCTTTTAGTTGGCGTCAATCCACTACTGGAGTACGGTTTCAGCAGGTGTTCTGATAGCTGGAAGGCTTCATCCCTTACACAAGCAAATGGCATTGGTGGCCCTGATGTTTCAGGCATCGATCTAGTGGGTGAGAATTGGAAGGTGTTTCCATAGAGATGACGCCCCATTGAGATTTGAATACTTGTGAATCATTGGAGTAGCCATAGGCCCCAATATCAACTGCTATAAATTTGTATTCAGCGTCAGCGATGGCCATGAGCACAATGGAGAAATATTTTTTATAGTTAAAATATTCCGATCCAGATCCAGCGGGTTTGACTATGCGGATATGTTTCCCGTCCACTGCATCCAAGCAATTGGGAAGCTGACAGATTTGTTGGAATTTATCAGCAATTTCCAGCCAAGTCTCCGTTGTGGGATGTGGTATAAACTCGCCATGTAAAGAGTCCCACAATGCACGGTCATGTGTGCTTCACAATTCCAGAGATGGTGGAAATCCCAAGTCTGAACTGGAAATGGAGTGGCGAAAGGAATTCTGTAGTTGCAAGGAATCTGTAAAAAAAAAGGGAAAAATGAGTTCAAAATCACAGCAATTACATAACAGTTATAAGTCACCTTTAACAGTTGGACATACTATAAAAAGAATTATTACAAATACCAGCAACAACATTACAGTTAGAAGTGTGCTTTAAAAGGAGGAGATACAATAAATATGGCTTACCAAGAGTCACCATCAGACGCTCTACCGGTGAAATGGAGAAGCCGCAATATGTGTCACTTCTTCTGATGAGGTGTCCAATTCATTCCACAAATGCATCAAAGTTCTCCATTTTCATCCAAACATATGAGAAAAATTTCTCAGGGTTTCCTCGTAGCTCCATGTATAGTGTAGAATACACCCCACGTGTCATTCTCTGGGCTGTGATGGGGTGGATCCACAAACGTCGGCGGTGCTGTCGCATGATGCGCTGCTGTATCTTCTCTCCCCCAGAACAATCACTTTCAAACGATTCGCCTCAGCAGTGAAATCCACATTAATCTTCAGAATGTTTGCTATTACGCCTTTCATCTTCGCCAGCCACTTGCTCTTCTCTACAACCTGCACTTGCTCCTCTACAACCTGTCAAAGATGGGCTGTAGGAACACTGTATATATAGGTTTTCAGTAGCCAATCACGTTTGGGAGCCCACTATGGGCGTTTTTAAAAACCGGATCCGTCGTAATCCGTCGTAAAACCAATAAAAAAACTGACAAAAAGGATCGGTTTTTACACAATTTGAGCCAGATCCGGCGTGACACCTGATCCTGCCTGCCGGAAAAAACCTGATGTGTGAAAGTAGCCTTACACAGATTGTCACATAACTTCTAATAGATCCATATTTACTGGCTGTCTACATTGCTATCTACTGCTGTGCTGGTTTAATATACAGGCTCATACACATGGAAATGGTACTTGCAAAAACTGTTCTGCCTGTGTAATGTGGTGCGGGGCGGTAGCCGTGGGTGAAGGTACTCGTCTCTTACGTCCGGCACATTACATGAAGGCGGGGGTTGTGGCTGGGTGTGTGGACTTGGATGTAATCGATGACGTTGGTTTGCCAAGACCTGATGTTTGACAGTTCAATGAGGGAGACGGCTGGTCAAAAATAAACTTTTTACTCAGCGAAAACTTATTATATACAGTAAGCAGCAGGCACACTACTTGGTGTACGTTTCCTTCACAATACAGAGCATTTTACGCACATAGTTTCAATTCCTTCCTCTTTACTCAGTTGTCCTCCATCTTCAACGTTCCTTTCTACTTCACCACAGCCCAGCTCAGTACCACAGTCCAGTTAGCAAGAGACCTATGCTCAACCCACGGTTCCACATGTTCCATCCCCTCAAGAGAACTATGCCTGCTACTTATCTTCTCTGTCTCTGAGGCTGTGGAACTCCCACCCGGGGCACTCTCTTCATCTCACATACTCTGCCCCATCTAGGCCCGTTACTTCCGGAGTTATAAACTCTTGGCCATACTGCTTGATGTCCTCCCTCAATACCCATCTTCTGTTGATCACTCTGCTTTTTTGGTCACTTCTCTCCTTTGCCATCCTCTAGAAACTCGCTATCATCTGTGTTCTCTCTCGTTTAAGGCATCCATGTCATGTGGCACTGCTCACATCAGATCTTAGGTCCTCGTTCTACTCATACTGGGCCCTTTCAAACATCCTAAAAGGAAGCCGTTTCTGTCCCTTCAACTTAGCCCTTCCCACTCTGGGCTAGTCTCAAACATTAACCATTACTCTCCCTACTGTTGGGCAAAATACAATCTATCACTAATAACACATGTCACAATACACATAACACAATATGGAAATACACGTGTCTTCAAGGGGGAACATGGGCAGTATGTGTTCTGCCCATTCTGAGTACTGGGCAGCATGTTTCTTATTGTGTGCTAGTTTTGTTTGTTATAGCACCATCTAGTGGTGGCTGAATTTATAGCCTGTGCCTTTAACAAGCAGATAGAGTATTGCATTGTGGGATTGAAGCAAGGTATTCTGGGAAGAAGAAACTCCATTTTCTTCCATGTACTTCAGGGAATACACGTGTTCATGTGCTCGCCTGTAACCTCTCCAACTTGAGTTTGCTAGCTTGGTAAAGCATATCTGGTAAGGTCAATATCTTCTCTAGCAGTGCAGTGTTTAGAAGGCTATTAACTGTATAGCAGCCAGTGCTTAGGAGACGTTATTAGAATCCTGTGTTTTCTCATGTTATAGTTGCATCATGCTGTATACTTTCTGTTAATTATAAAGTGTCAGCTGTGTGATTATCGCCCAATACTTATCTATGTCATTTGTATTTTTTATAGTTTTACCGGCCGCATGTTCTATACTGTTCACCAACAAACAAGTTAGACTACAGAGGACAGTCTGCTTATTTGGAAGATAGAATGATGCTTTAGCTGTATGCTAGATTGCACACCGTGTCAACGTGTAAGAAGGCAGAACAGTATGCACCCGTAGATATATGTGCATCAAAATGTTTAATATGTTGCTGGGCTGGAATATTAAGCGCCTTAGGTGTACTTTCTCTATATTTTTTCTCTATATTCATCTGTACTCTGTGCTTGGCGCTTTCCCTTTAACCCCTTGACACTGCAGCCCTTTTTTAGTTTTGTGTTTCTGTTTTTCGCTCCCATTCTTCCCAGAGCCATAACTTTTTTATTTTTCTGTCAATATGGCCATGTGAGGGCTTTATTTTTTGCACGGCGAGTAGTACTTTTGAACAACACCATTGGTTTTACCATATCGTATACTCGAAAACAGGAAAAAAAAAAAGCGGGGAAATTGCAAAAAAAAGTGCAATTTCACAATTGTTTTTTGGATTTTTTTTTAACCATTTTCACCATATGCTAAAAATGACCTGCCATTATGATTCTCCGGGACATTACAAGTTCATAGACACCAAACATGTCTAGGTTGTTTTTTATTTAAATGGTAAAAAAAAATCCAAAGTTTATTAAAAAAAAAATTGCGCCATTTTCCAAGACCCATAGAGTCTCCATTTTTCATGATCTGGGGCTGAGTGAGGGCTTATTTTTTGCGCGCCGAGCTGACGTTTTTATTGATTTCATTTTGGTGTGGATGTGATCTTTTGATCACCCGTTATTGCATTTTCATGCAATGTTGCGGCGACCTAAAAAACGTAATTCTGATGGTTTGACTTTTTTCGCTACGCCATTTACCGATCAGATTAATTCTTTTTATTTATTGATAGATCGGGTGATTCTGAACGCGGCGATACCAAGTATGTGTATTTTTTTCTAATTGTTTTATTTTGAATGGGGTGAATGGAGGTGATTTGAACTTTTATATTTTTTTTAATATTTTTAAAACCATTTTTTTTACTTTTTGCATGCTTCAATAGTCAATAGAAGCTTCAGTTGTCTGATCGCTTGTGTGTGGCAGACATGCTCCCTTGCTATGAGCGCTGACTGCTGGGTGGCCCTCATAGCATTCTGGCAATGACAACCACAGGGGTCTCCTTCAGACCCTGGGTTGTCATGCCAACCCATCAGTGACCCGCGGTCATGTGACACGGGTGCCGATGGGCAGGATTAGTGACGTGCTTCCGGCATGATCAAATTAAATGCCGCTGTCAGACATCGGCATTTAATGGGTTAGGGGCATATGTCAGCTGTTCAAAACAGCTGACGTGCTGAGAAAAATGTTGGCTCAGCGCCGGAGTCCATATCAAAGGGAGGGACACGACATGTGCAGTACATGTACGGCGCATGTTGTGAAGGGCTTAAAGTGATGATTACAATGATCTTCAAGTAGTCTGTTACATGGCATCTAGGAGAATCATCTCTGATGGCATGTTATTACAGATTACTGAGTGGTTCATTTAGAGAGCCAAAAACTACTTTGGGGTTTGTTCAAGCTGCGTTTTTGCCTTGATTTTTTTTTAAATATCATGCACATGCTGTTTATTTTTTTCTTGCAGGTTTGAACCAACAAAGTGTTTTTTAAACTCTGCAGCATGTTTATTCTCTCAGCATTTTTGCAACATTTTCCTCCATTCAATTGAATGGGAAAAAATGCACTCAAAAAAGCATCACAAATGTGTGTATTTGCTTCAGAAAAATTGCGGTTTTGTAGTGTTTTTAATCCATTCAAATAAAGTAAAAACACATTAAAAAAATATGCAAAAACGCAGCGTTTTTCCTGCCAATACTCTGTTTTTTGCTGCAGAAAAATATGCTGAAAATACTCAATGTGTGCACATACCCTGATAGCATAAGTGTGTAATGATGAACAGGTTGGACTGCAAGAACAAACTAGTTGGATCAGAAAGATCCTTGTGTTTGGGTCTAGGCGGGTGAGGAAGCAAGTCTCCCTGTATGCTGATTGTGAGGCTGAGCGGTTGAGTTATAAGTTATTTCAGGTTGTTTTGGGAGAAAGCAGGCTTTACGACAAACAATGAAACCTGATGAAACATAGATAAACCCACTGGAAAATTGTGAGGTTGCCAAAGGCAAAGCCACCACTAATAGCCCATTTACTTGTAATGTTTCAACTAAAGAATGTTCACATTTTGTGACTGTAACCATTGTGCTGCATGCCTCTTTGGATGTGTAACCACCAAGCGTAAGGAAAACACAAGATTGTTCCATTTGAAAACAACTTTTTTCTTGCCCATTAAGTACAACTACACTTTTAGGTCAGCATAGTCTATATCTTCCTTGATTAAAATTACATGATCACAGCTTGTTATCTCAACACTGAGATCTTACTTGAGTCACATTACGGACCTATTATTGTTCACGGGGTATGAATACTGTATATGTGCGCTTTGGTGGGAATGGTGATTGGAATCCACAAAAGATATAAACCGCTAATATTTCACATTTGTGTTTGACTATTGTCATTTGCAATGTTGTCACAATAACTTTGTGTGGATTCAATTTTCCACCCCCTTAGGGTAAATATAAAAAATTGTAAGAGAGTTAGTTTTTGGTGTGTGGCTTTTGACATTTTTATGATACTGTGTTAAAGTGAGATGTAGTATAAATTTTATAATGTTGGAGCAACGAGCTTACTGGTTACAACAGTGGCGCTAAACTTGGTGGTCATAGTATTTGGTGCAGAGGTTTTTAGGTTACAGAAGATACTGGACAGTTTCAGTCTATTGGCATAGAAGCAATACATATGTGAAAATTCTTGCTGGTTACAGTGTATTAGGAAATAAGCTTGGTCTTGGTTGTTTCAAGTAGGTCAATGGCCAATCTTGAGAAGCTGTAGGCTCTGGTCAGCCACCATCTCTAGTCACTAGACTGGAACTGCTCAGTTGGGATACAGTGCACTAGTAGAAAGGAACATTGGCTCAAAGACTTTACCAAACTGACGGTAACATTGCACTTATAGCAATAAATTCTGGTAGAGGCAGAAAAATCTCCTACAGCTTAGTCTTCATTTTGTTCATACAGCACAGTCCTTTCCCTGCCGTGCACAAAAGATTTTCTTTTGGGGTTCACTAACAATGGCTTTTAAAATAAACAAGCGCAATCTGATAAAATATCTGGACCTCAGACTTGACTGAAAGTTCACCTTTCAACAAGACAATGACCCTAAGCACACAGCTAAAATAACAAAGGAGTGGCTTCAGAACAACTCTGGGACCATTCTTGACTGGCCCAGCCAGAGCCCTGACCTAAACCCAATTGAGCATCTCTGGAGAGACCTGAAAATGGCTGTCCACCAACATTCACCATCCATCCTGAGGGAACTGGAGAGGATCTGCAAGGAAGAATGGCAGAGGATCCCCAAATCCAGGTGTGAAAAACTCGTTGCATCATTCCCAAGAAGACTCATGGCTGTACTAGCTCAAAAGGGTGCTTCTACTCAATAATGAGCAAAGGGTCTGAATACTTATGACCATGTGATGTTTCAGTTTTTCTTTTTTAATAAATTTGCAAAAATTTCTACATTTCTGTTTTTTTTCAGCTAACCCCTTCATGACCAAGCCTATTTTGACCTTAAAGACCTTGCCATTTTTTGCAATTCTGACCAGTGTCCCTTTATGAGGTAATAACTCAGGAACGCTTCAACAGATCCTAGCGATTCTGAGATTGTTTTTTCATGACATATTGGGCTTCATGATAGTGGTAAATTTAGGTCGATAATTTTTGCGTTTATTTGTGAAAAAAATGGAAATTTGGCGAAAATTTTGAAAATTTCGCAATTTTCAAATTTTGAATTTTTATTCTGTTAAACCAGAGAGTTATGTGACACAAAATAGTTAATAAATAACATTTCCCACATGTCTACTTTACAGCAGCACAATTTTGGAAACAAATTTTTTTTTGTTAGGAAGTTATAAGGGTTAAAAGTTGACTAGCGATTTCTCATTTTTACAACAAAATTTGCAAAGCCATTTTTTTTACGGACCACCTCACATTTGAAGTCACTTTGAGGAGTCTATATGGCAGAAAATAACCAAATGTGACAATATTATAAAAACTGCACCCCTCAAGCTACTCAAAACTACATGCAAGAAGATTATTAACCCTTCAGGTGCTTCACAGGAACTAAAGCAACGTGGAAGGAAAAAATTGACATTTTAATTTTTCCAACAAAAATTTTGTTTTAGCATCAATTTTTTCATTTTTGCATGGGCAACAGGATAAAATGGATCCTAAAATTTGTTGGGCAATTTCTCCTGAGTACACAGATACCTCATATGTGGTCATAAACCACTGTTTGGGCGCACGGCAGGGCTCAGAAGGGAAGGAGCGCCATTTGACTTTTTGAATGGAAAATATGCTGGAATATTTAGCGGTTGCCATGTCTCATTTGGAGAGTCACTGTGTGCCTAAACATCGGAGCTCCCCCAGAAGTGACCCCATTTTGGAAACTAGACCCCCCCAAGGAACTTATCTAGATGCATAGTGAGCACTTTGAACCCCCAGGTGCTTCACAAATTAATCCGTAAAAAAAAGAAAGTGCTTTTTTTCACAAAAATTTTCTTTTAGCCTCAGTTTTTTCATTTTCACATGGGTAACAGGATAAAATGGATCCTAAAATTTGTTGGGAAAATTCTCCTGAGTACACCGATACCTCATATGTGGTCATAAACCACTGTTTGGGCGCACGGCAGGGCTCAGAAGGGAAGGAGCGCCATTTGACTTTTTGAATGGAAAATATGCTGGAATATTTAGCGGTTACCATGTCTCATTTGGAGAGTCACTGTGTGCCTAAACATTGGAGCTCCCCACAAGTGACCCCATTTTGGAAACTAGTCCCCCAAAGGAACTTATCTAGATGCATAGTGAGCACTTTGAACCCCCAGGTGCTGCACAAATTCATCCGTAAAAAAAGAAAGTACTTTTTTTTCACAAAGATTTTCTTTTAGCCTCAGTTTTTTCATTTTCTCATGGGCAACAGGATAAAATGGATCCTAAAATTTGTTGGGCAATTTATCCTGAGTACACAGATACCTCATATCTGGTCATAAACCACTGCTTGGGCGCACAGCAGGGCCCAGAAGGGAAGGAGCACCATTTGACTTTTTGAATGGAAAATCAGCTCCAATCGTTAGCGGACACCATGACGTGTTTCGAGAGCCCCTGTGTGCCTAAACAGTGAAAAACCCCCACATGTGACATCATTTTGGAAACTAGACCCCTTATGGAACTTATCTAGATGTGTTGTGAGCACTTTGAACCCCAAGTGCTTCACAGAAGTTTATAACGCAAAGCAGTGAAAATAAAAAAAATAATTTTTTTCCTCAAAAATGATTTTTTAGTCCGCTATTTTTTATTTTCACAAGGGTAACAGGAGAAATTGGACCAAAAAAGTTATTGTGCAATTTGTCCTGAGTGCACCAATACCCCATATGTGGGGGGGAACCACTGTTTTGGCGCATGGGAGAGCTCAGAAGGGAAGGAGCGCCATTTTGGAATGCAGACTTGATGGAATGTTCTGCGGGCGTCATGTTGCGTTTGCAGAGCCCCTGATGTGCCTAAACAGTAGAAACCTCCCACAAGTGACCCCATTTTGGAAACTAGACCCCCCAAAGGAGATTATCTAGATGTGTAGTGAGCACTTTGAACCCCCAAGTGCTTCACAGAACGTTATAAACGCAGAGCAGTGAAAATAACAAAATCATTTTTGTTCCTCAATATTTTTTATTTTCCCAAGGGTAACAGGATAAATTGGACCCCAAAAGTTGTCTTCCAGTTTTTCCTGAGTACGCTGGTGCCAAATATGTGAGGGGGAACCACTGTTTGGGCGCATGGCAGGGCTCAAAAGGGAAGGAGCGCCATTTGACTTTTTTAATGGAAAATTAGCTCCAATCGTTAGCGGACACCATGTCGTGTTTGGAGAGCCCCTGTGTGCCTAAACTTTGGAGCTCCCCCACAAATGACCCCATTTTGGAAACTAGACCCCCTAAGGAACTTATCTAGATGCATAGTGAGCACTTTGAACCCCCAGGTGCTTCACAGAAGTTTAAACGCAGAGCCGTGAAAATAAAAAATCTTTTTTTTTTCTCAAAAAAATGATTTTTTAGCCCCCTATTTTTTATTTTCGCAATGGTTACATGAGAAATTGGACCCCAAAGGTTATTTTCCAGTTTGTCCTGAGTACGCTGGTACCCCATATGTGGGGGGGAACCACTGTTGGGGCACACGTCAGGGCTCGGAATGGAAGTAGTGATGTTTTGAAATGCCGACTTGATGGAATGGTCTGCGGGCGTTATGTTACGTTTGCAGAGCCCCTGATGTGCCTAAACAGTAGAAACTCCCCACAAGTGACCCCATTTTGGAAACTAGACCCCGCAAGGAACTTATGTAGATGTGTGGTGAGCACTTTGAATCCCCAAGGGCTACACAAGTTTATAACGCCCGGGCATGAAAATAAAAAAATCATATTTTTTCCACAAACATGATCTTTTAGTCCCCAATTTTTTTATTTTTCCAAGGGTAACAGGAGAAATTAGACCCCAAAAGTTGTTGTCCAATTTGTGCTGAGTACGCTGGTACCCCATATGTGGGGGGGAACCACTGTTTGGGCACACGAGGGGGCTCGGAAAGAAAGTAGTGACGTTTTGTAATACCGACTTGATGGAATGGTCTGTGGGCGTCATGTTACGTTTGCAGAGCTCATGATGTGCCTAAACAGTAGAAACCCCCTCAATTGACCCCATTTTAGAAACTAGATCCCCAAGGAACTCCTCTAGATGTGTGGTGAGCACTTTGAATCTCCAAGTTCTTCACAGAAGTTTATAACGCAGAGCCGTGAAAATAAAAAATCATTTTTTTTCCACAAACATGATCTTTTAGTCCCCAATTTTTTTTCCCTAGGGTAACAGGAGAAATTAGACCCCCCAAAGCTGTTGTGCAATTTTTCCTGAGTACGCTGATACCCCATATGTGGGGGTAAAACCACTGTTTGTGCACACGTCGGGGCTCGGAGTAAAGGGAGCACTGTTTGACTTTTTGAACGCAAAATTTGCAGGAATCAATGGTGGCGCCATGTCGCGTTTGGAGACCCCCTGATGTGCCTAAATAGTGGAAACCCCTCAATTCTAACTCCAACCCTAACCCCAACACACCCCTAACCCCAACCCTAACCCCTACACACCCCTAACCCTAATCCAAACCTAACCATAACCCTAACCCCAACACACCCCTAACCATAATCCCAACCCTAACCACAAGCCTAACCCCAACCCTAACTCTAATTCCAACCCTAACCCTAATTCTAACCGTAACCCTAATTCCAACCCTAACCCAAATTCCAACCCTAACCCTATTTCTAACGTAACCCTAATTCTAACCCTAATGCTAAAGGCTAGGTTCACATTACGTTTTACCAGCCCGTTCAACACATAGCGCTGACGGGCGATCGCGTTATGCTATACCCGCTAGCACAGAGGAATCAGCAGATGATTCATCTGCGCTAGCAGTGACAGAGCCCAGACGCTGCAGCCTGCGTCCGAGGCTCCGTCACTGAATGACGGCACGTCGCGAACGTATGCCGCTTTACGGCATGCGTTGCGATGCGCCAGCAAATGGGGGTGAATGGTAGCGTTAACGGACTGCGTTACGCCGCGTTATACTGCGGTGTAACGCAGTCCATCTAACGGATGTAACGCTGGTATTGTCTGTACTTTGTTTTCCAGCGTTACTTTGCATGTTTTTTGCATTAACCCTTTTGCTCCTTTCCCCCTAACCAGCTGGGATACTGTTGTCTGTTACCTATATGGATGCTGCTCAGTTCCCGGCTCTGCTGCGTACCCGTACTTGCGTGAGTGGCTCCGCTGCTTTGCATGACCGCCCGCATGTGCGGTTCCTGACTTGCTGTGAAAGCCGTCCGTAGCTTGAAAAGTCCTCTGCAGTGGTGCATGACTTACTGCGTGGTTGGCAGCAGCCATTGTTGGGTTCCCTCTGTGTTGTGCTGTCTGGCTCTGCATAGGGGGCGCGGCCCACACCTGTCCTGCTTTTATGTGGATTGGGTGTTTACTAGAGTTACTGCTCCAGCCTATCGCTGTGAAGCAGCTCATATATAAAGTTCCCCAGCCCTAGTGGGCGTTGCCAGAGCTTCGCATTGAATCCATACTGAATCCCTGAACCTAGCCGTATGTGGTTGTGTGTTCAGCTCCTGCTCTGAAGTTGATCAGCTCTGGAGAGCTGATTCCCTGTTCCTGTTGTGTCTTGTTCCCTGATCCTGGATCAAACCCGGTACCTGAATGTCTGAATTGTGTCTTGTGTTTCCGCCTATGCTGGGGGCTGATTACCCAGATCGCCGTTCCTGGAGGCTGTATATCCAGGCCTGTTCCTGCTGTGTCTAATTACCTGAACCCCTGATCTTGGATCGCATCCTGTACCTGACTTTCTGAACTGTGTCCTCTGTGTTATGTTCCTGAAATCCTGCTGTGTCCAGAACCCTGTGCCAGTGACTGTGAATCCTTGCTATATAACCTGAGTTCATCTTGGAAGAAGGAGTCCGGTGTGTGCTGAGTTTCTGTTACTCTGTGCTCAGCCTCTGTGCAATCCCCGGCCAGCTCCCGTTGAGCCTGGCGGGGCTTGCACCAGACCGCTGGGGTTCCTTTTCAGGTCGCTGCCAGATGTCCGGATCCTATGCCTGATGACCATGGCCTGATGTCCGATGTCCGACGACCACTTCCAGATGTCCGGATCCTATCCTTCCTGCCTGATGTCCGGATCCTGCCGATCATTGCCAGATGTCCGGAGCCTGCTGATCGGTGCCAGATGTCCGGAGTCCGAGGCCTGTGTTCCAGTCCGTGTTCCTGTGATTCAATCCATGTTCCTGTCCGTGTTCCTGACTCCCTGAGACCCAGTCCGTGTTCCTGTCTGTGTTCCTGACTCTCTGAGATCCAATCCGTGTTCCTGTTGTTCCTGTGCAGTCTAACTCTGTTTCAGCCATCAGCTCCTGATTCCAGTTACCTGTCTGTTACTTGTCGGCTTGCCTGTCTGCCATCCGTCTGCAGTTCCTTCCAGAGGTTCGGACGTCATCTGCAGAGATCCCCGGCTCTTGCCTGCTCACCTAGGAGCGATCATCTGCCATCCGACTGCAGCTCCATCCGGAAGTTCGGACATCATCTGCAGAGATCCCCGGCTCTTGCCTGCTCACCTGGGAGCGATCATCTGCCATCCGACTGCAGCCTACCTGGAGGCTCCACCATATCAGGTCGTATATACCTGCCTGTCTAGAGACTGCCTGGTCACTTACTGTGACAACCTGCCTGTCTAGAGACTGCCTGGTCACTTGCCGTGACAACCTGCCTGTCCCAGAGACTGCCCTGGTCACTTACTGTGACAACCTGCCTGTCCCAGAGACTGCCTGGTCACTTTCCGTGACAACCTGCCTGTCCCAGAGACTGCCCTGGTCACTTTCCGTGACAACCTGCCTGTCCCAGAGACTGCCTGGTCACTTGCCGTGACAACCTGCCTGCCTGGTCACTTGCCGTGACAACCTGCCTGCCCTGGTCACTTGCCGTGACAACCTGCCTGCCCTGGTCACTTGCCGTGACAACCTGCCTGCCTGGTCACTTGCCGTGACAACCTGCCTGCCCTGGTCACTTGCCGTGACAACCTGCCTGTCCCAGAGATTGCCCTGGTCACTAGCCGTGACAACCTGCCTGTCCTGCCGGTTCCTCCTTGGTCTACCCTGTGATGACGTCTGTCCTGGGTCGGTGTCTGATGTTCTCCTGCTGAGCCTGTGCTACGCCTGAGGCCTGAGAGAGAGGCCGTCCTAGTATGCCCGTGCCAGATGACCCTGGACTTCATCAACCCGTGATGACCCCGCCATCGTCTGACGTTCGTCCTGGGCCGGTGTCTGATGTTCTCCTGCTGAGCCTGTGCTACGCCCGAGGCCTGAGAGTGTGGCCATACTAGTATGCCCGTGCCAGATGATTCTGGACTTCATCAACCCGTGATGACCCCGCCATCATCTGAAGTCTGTCTGAGGTCGGTGTCTGATGTTCTCCTGCTGAGCCTGTGCTACGCCTAAGGCCTGAGAGAGAGGCCGTCCAAGTATGCCTGTGCCAGATAACCCTGGACTGCATCTACCCGTGATGTCCTCCAGCACTCGTCTGTGATCCTGAGTTGTGTACCCTTCTCTGATGTGCGGAATCGGGAGCCCGGTCTTATGTTATGTTTATTTACTTTGTTTCTTTAAGTAAACTTTATGTTTCTTCTTACCTGAAGTTGTGCGGTGTTGTCTAGTCCTGCAGGTCGCCACCTTGCCCACATGCTCAGCTGCCACGGATCCCGGTCGCTGCCCTTCCCTAGTCCGGGCAGGCCCGGGTCTCCCTCCGTGGTCCAGTGGGTCCACATTCTCTTACCATCTGGGACCCATGCCTCACGTCGTCGTGGACTGGCGGCGTGGGAGCATTGGCTAGCTAGGCAAGCTATGCCATGTCCCGACGCCCCACAGCCGTGGGAAGCGCCACAGTAAGCTCTGGCCATGGACTCCGCTGAGCATGTGCGGTCTGCAGGACTTTCTCCAAGCTCCACCTGATGTGTGAACTAGACTACTTGGTCCCCACAGGGTAAGTGGACTAGATGGCTCGATTCCCCGCTTGGTCAGCGGTTCGGACTTTTCGAGCTATTAACTCTGCTGCCATATTGTGAACTATGGGACTTACCGCCAAACCCAAGTGAATTTTTCTGGGGAATTTTTTTTTTTACTTGGGTCTTCAGAAGAGGGGGCCTGAGGAGGGGGGTACTGTAACGCTGGTATTGTCTGTACTTTGTTTTCCAGCGTTACTTTGCATGTTTTTTGCATTAACCCTTTTGCTCCTTTCCCCCTAACCAGCTGGGATACTGTTGTCTGTTACCTATATGGATGCTGCTCAGTTCCCGGCTCTGCTGCGTACCCGTACTTGCGTGAGTGGCTCCGCTGCTTTGCATGACCGCCCGCATGTGCGGTTCCTGACTTGCTGTGAAAGCCGTCCGTAGCTTGAAAAGTCCTCTGCAGTGGTGCATGACTTACTGCGTGGTTGGCAGCAGCCATTGTTGGGTTCCCTCTGTGTTGTGCTGTCTGGCTCTGCATAGGGGGCGCGGCCCACACCTGTCCTGCTTTTATGTGGATTGGGTGTTTACTAGAGTTACTGCTCCAGCCTATCGCTGTGAAGCAGCTCATATATAAAGTTCCCCAGCCCTAGTGGGCGTTGCCAGAGCTTCGCATTGAATCCATACTGAATCCCTGAACCTAGCCGTATGTGGTTGTGTGTTCAGCTCCTGCTCTGAAGTTGATCAGCTCTGGAGAGCTGATTCCCTGTTCCTGTTGTGTCTTGTTCCCTGATCCTGGATCAAACCCGGTACCTGAATGTCTGAATTGTGTCTTGTGTTTCCGCCTATGCTGGGGGCTGATTACCCAGATCGCCGTTCCTGGAGGCTGTATATCCAGGCCTGTTCCTGCTGTGTCTAATTACCTGAACCCCTGATCTTGGATCGCATCCTGTACCTGACTTTCTGAACTGTGTCCTCTGTGTTATGTTCCTGAAATCCTGCTGTGTCCAGAACCCTGTGCCAGTGACTGTGAATCCTTGCTATATAACCTGAGTTCATCTTGGAAGAAGGAGTCCGGTGTGTGCTGAGTTTCTGTTACTCTGTGCTCAGCCTCTGTGCAATCCCCGGCCAGCTCCCGTTGAGCCTGGCGGGGCTTGCACCAGACCGCTGGGGTTCCTTTTCAGGTCGCTGCCAGATGTCCGGATCCTATGCCTGATGACCATGGCCTGATGTCCGATGTCCGACGACCACTTCCAGATGTCCGGATCCTATCCTTCCTGCCTGATGTCCGGATCCTGCCGATCATTGCCAGATGTCCGGAGCCTGCTGATCGGTGCCAGATGTCCGGAGTCCGAGGCCTGTGTTCCAGTCCGTGTTCCTGTGATTCAATCCATGTTCCTGTCCGTGTTCCTGACTCCCTGAGACCCAGTCCGTGTTCCTGTCTGTGTTCCTGACTCTCTGAGATCCAATCCGTGTTCCTGTTGTTCCTGTGCAGTCTAACTCTGTTTCAGCCATCAGCTCCTGATTCCAGTTACCTGTCTGTTACTTGTCGGCTTGCCTGTCTGCCATCCGTCTGCAGTTCCTTCCAGAGGTTCGGACGTCATCTGCAGAGATCCCCGGCTCTTGCCTGCTCACCTAGGAGCGATCATCTGCCATCCGACTGCAGCTCCATCCGGAAGTTCGGACATCATCTGCAGAGATCCCCGGCTCTTGCCTGCTCACCTGGGAGCGATCATCTGCCATCCGACTGCAGCCTACCTGGAGGCTCCACCATATCAGGTCGTATATACCTGCCTGTCTAGAGACTGCCTGGTCACTTACTGTGACAACCTGCCTGTCTAGAGACTGCCTGGTCACTTGCCGTGACAACCTGCCTGTCCCAGAGACTGCCCTGGTCACTTACTGTGACAACCTGCCTGTCCCAGAGACTGCCTGGTCACTTGCCGTGACAACCTGCCTGTCCCAGAGACTGCCCTGGTCACTTTCCGTGACAACCTGCCTGTCCCAGAGACTGCCTGGTCACTTGCCGTGACAACCTGCCTGCCTGGTCACTTGCCGTGACAACCTGCCTGCCCTGGTCACTTGCCGTGACAACCTGCCTGCCCTGGTCACTTGCCGTGACAACCTGCCTGCCTGGTCACTTGCCGTGACAACCTGCCTGCCCTGGTCACTTGCCGTGACAACCTGCCTGTCCCAGAGATTGCCCTGGTCACTAGCCGTGACAACCTGCCTGTCCTGCCGGTTCCTCCTTGGTCTACCCTGTGATGACGTCTGTCCTGGGTCGGTGTCTGATGTTCTCCTGCTGAGCCTGTGCTATGCCTGAGGCCTGAGAGAGAGGCCGTCCTAGTATGCCCGTGCCAGATGACCCTGGACTTCATCAACCCGTGATGACCCCGCCATCGTCTGACGTTCGTCCTGGGCCGGTGTCTGATGTTCTCCTGCTGAGCCTGTGCTACGCCCGAGGCCTGAGAGTGTGGCCATACTAGTATGCCCGTGCCAGATGATTCTGGACTTCATCAACCCGTGATGACCCCGCCATCATCTGAAGTCTGTCTGAGGTCGGTGTCTGATGTTCTCCTGCTGAGCCTGTGCTACGCCTAAGGCCTGAGAGAGAGGCCGTCCAAGTATGCCTGTGCCAGATAACCCTGGACTGCATCTACCCGTGATGTCCTCCAGCACTCGTCTGTGATCCTGAGTTGTGTACCCTTCTCTGATGTGCGGAATCGGGAGCCCGGTCTTATGTTATGTTTATTTACTTTGTTTCTTTAAGTAAACTTTATGTTTCTTCTTACCTGAAGTTGTGCGGTGTTGTCTAGTCCTGCAGGTCGCCACCTTGCCCACATGCTCAGCTGCCACGGATCCCGGTCGCTGCCCTTCCCTAGTCCGGGCAGGCCCGGGTCTCCCTCCGTGGTCCAGTGGGTCCACATTCTCTTACCATCTGGGACCCATGCCTCACGTCGTCGTGGACTGGCGGCGTGGGAGCATTGGCTAGCTAGGCAAGCTATGCCATGTCCCGACGCCCCACAGCCGTGGGAAGCGCCACAACGGACTGCCATAATGCAATATAAATCCAGCATAACCCTAATGCTAACCCTAAGGCTAACCCTAACCCTAAGGCTAACCCTAACCTAAACCTAACTGTAATTCTAACCCTAATAGAAAAAAAAAAATATTTTATTTTTTTCCCTACCTATGGGGGTGATAAAAGGGGCGTTTATTTACATTTTTTTATTTTGATCACTGTGAGAGTTTATCACAGTGATCAAAATAAATTTTTGGACTTTAGAAGGCGCACTGCGCATGCGCCGGCCGGCGGGCGCCCTGCGCATGTGCCCGCCATTTTCCAAGATGGCGGCGCCCATGAAGAGTCCCGGACGGACGCCGGGACGGATCCACGGGCGCCAGAAGACCTGGGGAGGTGAGATGACACTGGGGGGGGGGATCGGAAGATGGGGGGCAGCGGACCGGAGCGGAGGGGAGAGGACTGGAGCGCAGGACAGCAGATAATAACGGCGGTGACCGATCGCTGCCATGAATCAATGGCGGCGGCCGATCACCGCCATTACTCGGGGTGGGGGGGTCGTAACTCGGTGTCCAGCCATGGCAGATGCTATTGCAGCATCGGCCATGGCTGGATTGTGATCTTTCACCAAATTTCATTGGTGAAATATTACAAATCGGTCTGATTGGCTGTTTCACTTTTAACAGCCAATCAGAGCGATCGTAGCCACGTGGGGGTTAAGCCACCCCCACTGTGGTGATGCACAAAGGGTCTTGTGCCTGCGGGTCGGGTGACCTTTCAGTGACCCCGGTCACCTGACCCGCAGGAACATGATTTATAGCATGACGCCTACGTAGGCGTCATGGGTCGGGATGCCACTGGTTTTCATGACGCCTACGTAGGCATCATGGTATGGTTCGGGAAGGGGTTAAGATGGGGTGCATAGTGTACATTAATTGGAAAAAAATGAACTTTTTTGAATTTACCAAATGGCTTCAAAGAAAGAGTGAAAAATTTAAAGGGGTCTGAATACTTTCCGTCCCCACTGTATGTGACATTTAGGCCACTTTTACACCTTCAGTATTTGGTCAGTATTTTACCTCAGTATTTGTAAGCCAAAACCAGGAGGGGTGATAAATGCTGAAGTGGTGACAAGTTTCCATTATACTTTACCTCTGATGGTTCCACTCCTGGTTTTGGCTTACAAATACTGAGGTAAAATACAGATTAAATGCTGAAAGTGTGAATGTGGCCTTTACCTGCATTACTGCTTTATAGAATATCCTTATAAAATAAAGGTACTTAGCACACAAACTGGCCAATTCATGTGAGCCCACCAGTCACAACAAGGTGACCATTCTTTGATGGGACCCTAAACCTAATATTTATCAAACAAATCTCTTCTGTGCTAAAAGCATCTTGGCACATACAGTGTGCTGCTGTATTCTTTGGTTTATACATACAGTGGGTTCGGAAAGTATTCAGACCCCTTTAAATTTTTCACTTTTGTTTCATTGCAGCCATTTGGTAAATGCAAAAAAGTTCATGCTTTTTTCTCATTAATGTACACTCTGCATCCCATCTTGACTGATAAAAACCAGAAATGTAGACATTTTTGCAAATTTATAAAAAAAAACTAATTATCACATGGTCATAAGTATTCAGACTCTTTGCCCAGACACTCATATTTAAAGCCCGGGTCTCACATAGCGATACACCAGCGATCCCGACAACGATCAGGATCGCTGGTGTGTCGCTACATGATCGCTGCTGAGCTGCCAAACAGGCAGCGATCAGCACAGCGACACTGCGGGTAACATCGCTTAGTTACCCACAGTGTACAATGGATACCAGCGTCCTGATGCAGGGAGCTGGTAACCAAGGTACACGTCGGGTTTCCAGGCGCTGCGCTGTGCCTGGAAACCCGCTGTGTACCTTGGTTACCAGCGGATCGCTGGTCTCCCGCCTGTCACACGCAGCGATGCGTGCTGGCCAGCGGAAGACCAGCGATCAAAAAAATGTCCAGGACATTCAGCGACGATCAGCGATACCAAGCAGGGGGGCTGATCGTCGCTGAATGTCACACACAGCGATATCGCTGGGGAGATCGCTGCTGCGTCACAAAACTAGTGACTCAGCAGTGATCTCGCTAGCGAGATCGCTGTGTGAGACGGGGGCTTTAAGGTACTGTCACACTAAGCGAGATTGCTAATGAGATCGCTACTGCGTCACCGATTTTATGACGCAGTAGCGATCTCGTTAGCGACTTAGCTGTGTGTGACATGTAGCAGGATGTGGCCCCTGCTGAGATGTCGTTGATCGCTATGAACGTTCTGAGCCTTTTTGGTCGTTGGTGTCCCGCTGGTGAGCCTGAATCGCTGAGTGTGACACCCTTTATGAACGACTTTAGCAGCGTCGCAGGCGGGACTAGGTTTTCCCAACGACGCAGAGGTCGTTATACAGATCGCTGATGAGATGTGTTTGGAAGCTAACTAGCGACCACATAGCGATCACACTAGCGATCTCGCCAGGTCGTGTCGTTGTCGTGATCGCTAGTGCAATTGCTAAATTAGTGTGACAGTGCCTTAAGTCACATGCTGTCCATTTCCTTGTAATCCACCTTGAGATGGTTCTACTCCTTCATTGGAGTCCAGCTGTGTTTAATTAAATAAACTGATAGGACTTGATTTGTAAAGGCACACACCTGTCTATATAAGACCTCACAGCTCACAGTGTATGTCAGGCCAAATGAGAATCATGAGGTCAAAGGAACTGACCAAGGAGCTCAGAGACAGAATTGTGGCAAGGCACACATCTGGCCAAGGTTACAAAGAATTTATGCAGTGCTCAAGGTTCCTAAGAGCACAGTGGCCTCAATAATCGTTAAATGGAAGAAGTTTGGGACCACCAGAAGTCTTCCTAGACCTGGCTGTCCAGCCAATCTGAGCAATCGTGGGAGAAGAGCCTTGGTGAGAGAGGTAAAGAAGAACCCCAAGATCACTGTGGCTGAGCTCCACAGATGCAGTAGGGAGATGGGAGAAAGTTCCACAAAGTCAGCTATCACTGAAGCCCTCCATCTGTCGGGCCTTTATGGCAGAGTGGCCTAACAGAAGCCTCTCCTCAGTGCAAGACATATGAAAGCCTGCATAGAGTTTGCTAAAAAACACATGAAGGACTCCCAGACTATGAGAAATAAGATTCTCTGGCCTGATGAGACGAAGATAGAACTTTTTGGTGATAAATCTAAGCGGTATGTGTGGAGAAAACCAGGCACTGCTCATCACCTGCCCAAAACACTCCCAACAGTGAAACATGGTGGTGGCAGCATCATGCTATGGGGATGTTTTTCAGCTACAGGGACAGGACGACTGGTTACAATTGAAGGAAACATGAATGCGGCCAAGTACAGAGATATCCTGGATGAAAACCTCTTCCAGAGTGCGCTGGACCTCAGACTTGGCCGAATGTTCACCTTCCAACAAGACAATGACCCTAAGCACACAGCTAAAATAATAAAGGAGTGGCTTCAGAACAACTCTGGGACCATTCTTGACTGGCCCAGCCAAAGCCCTGACCTAAACCCAATTGAGCATTTCTGGAGAGACCTGAAAATGGCTGTCCACCAACATTCACCATCCAACCTGACGGAACTGGAGAGGATCTGCAAGGAAGAATGGCAGAGGATCCCCAAATCCAGGTGTGAAAAACTCGTTGCATCATTCCCAAGAAGACTGATGGCTGTACTAGATCAAAAGGGTGCTTTTACTCAATACTGAGCAAAGGGGCTGAATACTTATGACCATGGGATATTTCAGTTTTTCTTTTTAATAAATTTGCAAAAATTTCTACATTTTTGTTTGTTTTTTCAGTAAAGATGGGGTGCAGAGTGTACATTAATGAGAAAAAAAAATAACTTTTTTGCATTTACCAAATGTCTGTAATGAAACAAACTGAAAAATTTAAAGGGGTCTGATTACTTTCCGAACTCACTGTACAGTCATGGCCAAAAGTTTTGAGAATGACACAAATATTAATTTTTACAAAGTCTACTGCTTCACTTTTTCTAATGGCAATTTGCATATATTCCAGAATGTTATAAAGAGTGGTCAGCTTAATAGCAATTACTTGCAAAGTCAATATTTGGCTAGAAAATGAACTTTATCCCCCAAAACACATTTCAACATCATTGCAGCCCTGCCTTAAAAGGACCAGCTAACCTCTTTTCAGTGATTGCTCCATTAACACAGGTGTGGGTGTTGATGAGGACATGGCTGGAGATCAATCTGTCATGATTAAGTAAGAATGACACCACTGGACACTTTAAAAGGAGGCTGGTGCTTGGCATCATTGTTTCTCTTCTGTTAACCATGGTTATCTCTAAAGAAACACGTGCAGTCATCATTGCAATGCACAAAAATGGCCTAACAGGGAAGAGTATCGCAGCTAGAAAGATTGCACCTCAGTCAACAATCTATCGCATCATCAATGAACTTCAAGAGAGAGGTTCCATTGTTGCCAAAACGCCTCATTCGGAGAAGACAAGGTGAGCGCTACCACCAGTCTTGTCTCATGCCAACTGTTAAGCATCCTGAAACATTCATGTGTGGGGTTGCTTCTCAGCCAAGGGAATCGGCTCTCTCTCACGTCTTGCCTAAAAACACAGCCATGAATAAAGAATGGTACCAGAATGTCCTCCAAGAGCAACTTCTCCCAACCCTCCAAGAGCAGTTTGGCGATCACAATGCCTTTTCCAGCATGATGGAGCACCTTGCCATAAAGCAAAGGTGATAACTAAATGGCTCAGGGAACAAAACATAGAGATTTTGGGTCCATGGCCTGGAAACTCCCCAGATCTTAATCCCATTGAGAACTTGTGGTCAATCATCAAGAGACGGGTGGACAAACAAAAACCTAAAAATTCTGACAAAATGAAAGCATTGATTGTGCAAGAATGGACTGCTATCAGTCAGGATTTGGTCCAGAAGTTGATTGAGAGCATGCCAGGGAGAATTGCAGAGGTCCTGAAGAAGAAGGGTCAACACTGCAAATATTGACTTGCTGCATTAACTCATTCTAACTGTCAATATAAGCTTTTGTTACTCATATGTTTGCAATTATATTTCTGTCTGTGATAAAAACATCTGTCAAACACACATAAAAACCAGAGGGCAGCAGATCATGCGAAAATATAATATTTGTGTCATTCTCAAAACTTTTTGGCCATGACTGTACTAGTAACTGCAGCTTGTGCTTGTTCACACTTGATTTTCTGTTAGGAATTGCTGGTCAGTGTTTTTGTAGTATAATATTGGATGTGGTGATTGCCTCCATATTTGGCTGAGCTCCTTATATCAGTCTAAGGCCACGTTCACACGTTCAATATATGGTCAGTATTTTATATCAGTGTTTGAAAGCCAAAACCAGAAGTGGAACAATCAGAGGAAAAGTCTAATAGAAACACGTCACCACTTCTGTAATTATCACCCACTCTTGGTTTTAGCTTACAAAAACTGATGTAAAATACTGACCAAATACTGAACGTGTGAACATGGCCTAAGGCTGTTTATAACTAGTGCTGCATCCTATCTTCCCTTTAAGGCCTGAGTCACACTTGCGAGAAACTCGCACGAGTCTCGCCCCTCAATACCCGGCACTCGGGACTGGAGTGTGCAGCTGCATGTATTTCTATGCAGCTGAAATACAAGTGTGACCCTGGCCTACATTTGTAGATGTTTCGCCAAGGGGAGACATGTGTGAGAAATATTAGATTAGGGTCCCATCAGAGAAAGGTACAACTTGTCATGGCTGGTGGGCTCTCATGAATTGGCCAATTTATGCGCTATATACCTTCATTTCAGGTATATTTTATGTAGCAGTAGTGCAGTGTAATTTTTGCATATTATTTTCATGCACTATTGCCATTTATTTATTTACTGCAGGATACTTCCTTATTGTGTTTTTAGCTTGGGTTTTGTCGTGGCCAGTGTGAACATGAGCTTACACGCAGCATGCATACCAACTTATATTCCAGTTCATCTATTTAGGTTTTTTTATATTGCAGTATAAATTTAGCATATTCATTGTTTGCAGACATCTTAGCACTTATAAAGTGCTGCATTGCTCCTTGCTCTGTACTTCTGAGACAGCCCTACTACATTGTACTTGATAGCATCTATGAGAACAAGGTCACTTGTTTGGGACAATAGCAAGTCTAAGGGCAGAGACACACTGCCGTATTTCACGTGCGAGAATCGCATTGTAAAACTCGTTCTGGCTGTCAGATCTCCTGAGCTGAGCTTGACCTCTGCATAGTAATCCATCACGCTGTCTTGCTCAGGTCAGGAGAGGTGTCAGGCCAGTCCATGCAGTGCGATGCGATTATCGCACGAGTTTTACGGCCGTGTGACTCCAGCCTAATGCTTGAAATCACTGATACTGCTCTGAGAAATTTTCCACGGAAAACACGTCCTGGGACCTCATCAATGACTTTGTCTGTACTGATAGGGTTAACAAGAATTATTTTGCTTCCAAATCAGCAGCCTTGTTATAGGAACAGAGTGTGAGTGATAGGAAGAACGGCTTCTTCGGTGAGAACTCTTCCTCTCGGCTCCGCCAGAGTCTCTGATAAATGTCGCCTACGCGGCTCTCCTCTAACCAAAACAACCTGAAGCTACTCTTGGCAATTAGAAAGCGTTCTTGGCCGCCCTGATGGGCAAATTAGCAGCTGGGGACAGTAACATTCCCACAGCCTGAGTTTAGCAGCCTCCCGTGTGAATCACTGATGGAAAAGTCAAGGTGGATCTCTTATCACCTGCTGAGCTTGTAGATATCTCCCAGCGCCTGGCCTGATTAGCCACTATGGTGACATTTGGAGAGTCCATGCTTATGTCTCTCTACTACCGTAATTTGATATAAGCGCCGGTTTTCTAAAAGTGACGTTTTCTGAGCCCATTGATGATAACCCAATTACTTCACGTTTTCACTGTACGAATGTTATACATGACATGTTACTCATATAGGTAATAAAGTTATCTACGTCACTGCCGTTATGTAAAACCTGGCTGGTAAATGACATACCCCATACCCAAAATTTTGTACTGGAAACTGCTTTAGGAAATGCTTCTTTGAAGGAGTTTTTCTTTTTCCTGAACCGTTTTGAAAATTGTTCACACTCAGCTCTTTTTGTGTGATTGGTCACTGATTTCCCACCATTTGCCCAGTAAAGACATACAAAACTTAATTTTATACAAATGGTATACACCCACGAGTACTAAGAGAACTGAATAATGTAATAGACAAACCATTATTTCTTATATTTAGGGACTCTATATCGACAGGGTCTGTTCCACAGGACTGGTGCATAGCAAATGTGGTACCAATATTCAAAAAGGGCTCTAAAAGTGAACCTGGAAATTATAGGCCAGTAAGTCTAACCTCTATTGTTGGTAAAATATTTGAAGGGTTTCTGAGGGATGTTATTCTGGATTATCTCAATGAGAATAACTGTTTCACTCCATATCAGAATGGGTTTATGAGGAATCGCTCCTGTCAAACCAATCTAATCAGTTTTTATGAAGAGATAAGCTATAGACTGGACCAAGATGAGTCATTGGACGTGGTATACTTTGATTTTTCCAAACCATTTGATACCGTGCCACACAAGAGGTTGGTACACAAATGAGAATGCTGGTCTGGGGAAAATGTGTGTAAATGGGTAAGTTACTGGCTTAGTGATAGAAAGAGAGGGTGGTTATAAATGGTGTATTCTCTAACTGTGTCGCTGTGATCAGTGGGGTACCGCAGGGGTCGGTGTTGGGACCTATTCTCTTCAACATATTTATTAACGATCTGGTAGAAGGTTTACACAGTAAAATATCGATATTTGCAGATGATACAAAACTATGCAAAGCGGCCAATACAAGAGGTGATACTATTCTACTACAGATGGATCTGGATAGGTTGAGCCGAAAGGTGGCAGATGCGGTTTAAAGGGAATCTGTCACCTCAGTTTTCGTATATAAGATACGGCCATCGCCATTAGGGGCTTATGTGCAGCATTCTATAATGCTGTAGATAAGCCCCCAATGTAAACTGAAAGATAAGAAAAACAAGCTAGATTATACTCACCCAGGGGCGGTCCGGTGTGGTCCAATCCGATGGGTGTCACAGGTCCGGGTCCGGCGCCTCCCATCTTCATGTGATGACGTCCTCCCTCTTGCTTCTGTCGTGGCTCCTGTGCAAGCGTAATTCTTTGCCCTCTTGAGGGCAGAGTAAAGTACTGCAGTGCGCAGGCGCCGGGAAAGGTCAGAGAGACCCGGCACCTGTGCACTGCAGTACTTTACTCTGCCCTCAACAGAGCAGATCAGTACGCCTGTGCCGAAGCCACGACAGAAGCAAGGAAGAGGAAGTCATTGCATGAAGATGGGAGGCGCCGGACCTACGGTCCGACCGTACCGCCCTCAGGTGAGTATAATAAAACTTGTTTTTCTTATCTTTCAGGTTACATCGGGGGCTTATCTACAGAATGCTGTAGATAAGCCCCTAATGGCGGTGGCCGTATCTTATATATGAAAAATGGGGTGACAGATTCCCTTTAACAATGATAAATGTGAGGTTATACATGTAGGAAGAAGGAATCAATATCACCATTACACACTGAACGGGAAACCTCTGGGTAAATCTGACATGGAGAAGGATTTGGGGATCCTAGTTAATGATAAACTTACCTTGAGCAGCCAGTGCCAGGCAGCGGCTGCCAAGGCAAACAGGATCATGGGGTGCATTAAAAAAGACCTGGTTACACATGATGAGAGCATTATACTGCCTCTGTACAAATCCCTGGTTAGACCGCACATGGAGTACTGTGTACAGTTTTGGGCACCGGTGCTCAGGAAGGATATAATGGAACTAGAGCGAGTACAAAGGAGGGCAACAAAATTAATAAAGGGGATGGGGGAACTACAATACCCAGAGATATTAGCAAAATTAGGATTATATAGTCTAGAAAAAAGACAACTTAGGGGCAATCTAATAACCATGTATAAGTATATAAGGGGACAACACAAATATCTCTCCGTAACAGTCACAAGGGGGCATTCTCTGCGTCTGGAGGAGAGAAGGTTTTTCCACCAACATAGAAGAGGATTCTTTACTGTTAGGGCAGTGAGAATCTGGAATTTCTTGCCTGAGGATGTGGTAATGGCGAACTCAGTCGAGGGGTTCAAGAGAGGCCTGGATGTCTTCCTTGAGTGTAACAATATTGTATCTTAAAATTATTAGGTTCCTTAGAAGGACGTAGATCTGGGGATTTATTTTGATGGAATATAGGCTGAACTGGATGGACAAATGTCTTTTTTAGACCTTGCTAACTATGTTACTATGTTATATACAGTACATTGGTTTCAACAATCAATGCAAATGCTATTAGCCTTTGAGCTCCCCCTAGTGGTAGCAGCAGTAAGCCAGAATTCTAAGGGTAAGTTCACATAAGGTTTTTTTTTTTGCAGCAAAACCTGATCTTTTGGCAGGAAAGAAGCTGCAGAAAAAACATGATTTCCTTGGCTTTTATTGTGTTTTTTTGCGTCATTTTTGTTGTTTTTTTGCAGCGGTTTTGGCTTGCTAGATTTGTCTCTTGTGCATGCTGATAGTGTTTAGTGTTGAAAAAAGTCCTATTCCATAGAATAAGGTTTTGGCACATAAAAAGCAGCAATACCTGATATCTGCATTTTTTTCAGTGTTTTTTCACCACCCATTTAAGTCAGTGGGTGAA
The DNA here is from genome assembly GCA_033576555.1 of Oophaga sylvatica. NCBI lineage: Eukaryota > Metazoa > Chordata > Amphibia > Anura > Dendrobatidae > Oophaga > Oophaga sylvatica. The sequence goes on from JARQOD010000005.1 coordinate 82,997,655, forward strand.
AAACGCTGAAAAAAACACTGAAAAAACGCTGAAAGAAGTGATATGCTCTATGTCCAAAAAACCATTCAAAGTACTGATGACAAAAAAAGCAATGTGTGTGCATGAGATTTCTGAAGTCTCATAGGCTTTGCTGATGCAGTAAAGAGCAGCTGAAAATTAGCATAAAAAACGCAGTAAAAACACCCAGAGTGAACTTAGCTTATGCATGAGATTTCAGCTCCGATCTCGGAGACTGATAAGCACAGAATGTTGGACTCAAATATGGCTAAGGCGGCAGGCCTATATAAGGCTACTTTCACACTTCAGGCTTTTTGAATCAGGCGCGATCCGGCGTGTTTTTAAAAAAACGCATCCGGTACCGGATGCGTTTTTTTACCATTGACTTACATTAGCGCCGGATTGCGCCTGATGTCACTGCATTGCATCCGTTTTTGTACATTCGGCCGGAGAAGACAGTTGCTGCAACGTTTTTTTTTTTCCCGGAGCCGCCTGATAGTGCCTGAATCGGCACTTCAGGCGGCCGGAAACAATGCAAACCTATGGAGCCGGACCAGTATTTTGACAAATCCGTCAGAAAACTGATCCGGAATCCAAGGTGTCTCTCTCTCAACTGATCCGGAATCCAAGGTCTCTCTCTCTCTCTCTCTCTCTCCTCGGTCCGGGCATTGATAACTGCATTTTCAACATGGAAATGTTATGTTTCCGGGTTGACAAGGTCAGGCCGGATCAGGCAAAAAACCTGATCAGTTGCATCATTTTTTTCAGATCAGCGCCGGATCCGTCCTATCAGGCATAGGACGGATTATGCCTGATTCAAAAAACCTGATGTGTGAAAGTAGCCTTAGTTATATTCATCACAATAAAGTAATACTTTTGAAGGTATCGGTCAGGTGGTCACAAGATGGCAAATCAGGAGCGGAGCGGCGCCTGAAAGAGCAAAAGATGGCGACTGATGAGTAACATACTTGTTTCAGGGAGCTTACATTAGCGGCAGTACTATGGCGTGGAAATAAAAAGAAAACGCACAATTTGTACATGTGAACGCACTCCTATAGTCCATTCACTCAGTTGTGCCTTTTGCCAGTGTCACAATCCTTCCAAGCATTAATCCGATTCCTTTTTCCGGACTTGCAACATACTGCATACAGCATACCGCACGCACTTGGATTGCTGCAGTCGTCGCCATGATCCGCAGCTTCCTCCTCCCAGCAGAATACATGGAATACCGCACTTTCCAGTAGGATTGGCTTCTTCTAACCTGCGTTGTCATTGTTATATGCAGGCACAGTAATCGGGCAATCGTAGAATATTCCTTCATGTGCAGAGCCTGGTTCACATTACCTGTGTTTGCTTTGGCCTGATCCTCTGCTGATATAATCAATGTTATTGGCTGTCAAAGACTGTATCCCTGTTATCCCAGTGCTGGCAGTGCTGGTCCGAGGCTGGCAGGCAGCTCCATGTCTCTTCTCAGTTCAGCCCTCGCCATGCCAAACTGTATTTTAGCCCAAATTGTGCAGGATATTTATTTTTCTATTGATCAGACACTTTGCATCTCAGGAACGATCTGTAAAGTTGTACCTGTAGTTACACACACTGCGGAGGCAGAATGGAGCTGACGGAAAAGAGATCTGTCCAATGAGAATCACAGCAGCAAATCTGGACAATGCTTGAACAACTGGGCTATGTGCACACGTTGCGTTTTTGCATTTTTTTTGCTGCGTTTTTTAAGGCACATTTTAAGTTGCTTTTTAGAGTATGACCAAAGCTTATGAGATTTCAGAAATCTCATGCACACACTTTGCTTTTTTTTTTCAGACTGAATTGGAAAATTGCTGCATTTTTCAAAGAAGCAACACATCACTTCTTTCAGTCTTTTTTCAGTGTTTTTTCATCCATAGAAAGCAATGGGTAAGTGCTAAAACGCAGCAAAAAAATGGTGGTATCGGTGTCAGGTTTTGCTGAGTTTTTGGTGCAAAAACCCAAGTAAGTTGCATCTTTTTTTTTTTTTTGAGGGGGGCACTAACCTTTATCCACATGCACAAGAGACAATAAAAACTCAGCCAAAAAATGCAGCAAAACCTGCTTTCTGTGAGGTGCTTTTTTATTTCCAAGTTTTTGGCTGCAGAAAAAACAGAACATGTGAACATAGCCTTAAGTTTCAAATAATCAAATAAAAAAAAAAATATGGAGAAGTGAGTATTAAACAAGAGCAAAAGCCGACCACTTTTGACCTGGTGTCAGGTATTCCCCTAAAAATTAGCTCAAGGTCGAAAAAAATGTAATTTCTTTATCGCTAACAGCCTTTTATCAACTCTTCAAAGTCACAGCTATGATTTCTGTGGCCTACACTTTAGGACACGTGCACATGTTCAGTATTTGGTGATTTTTTTACCCTCAGTATTTGTAAGCCAAAGCCAGATCTCTACAACCATATGGTGAATTAGGAAAAAAAAAGCTGTAATAATAATATAAAAGCGAAAGTTGGTCACTTTTGACTAGGTGACAGGTTTTCTTCAATGACCAGGCAGGAAAATTACCTTAAGGACCAGCCAAACTTTTTTTCCACATTTTTGGATCTCTATATTACAGTAAGCCTTATTTTTTTCTTCTGTTACTGATGAGGCTGTATGAGACCTGGTAGAATTTTTAGTGCTGTTTTGGGCTACACATAAATCACTGGGTAATAAAGATATTTTTGTCCTGTGACTCTCCCTTTATAATAAGCTCTGGAGGCAGATTCTTAAGGGTATGCCACACTGAACAATATCGCTAACGGATCGCTAAAAAACGTCACTATTTAGCGATCCGTTAGCGATGTTGTTCAGTGCGCATCTGCAGCGACGAGCTTCCTGCTGTGATCTCGCCCGTCGCTGGATATCGTTCGGACCTATTTCTCGTCGGCGCTCCGCTGGTAAGTATCTAATCGCTGTGTGCACCTTTTCTTAGCGATTTAGCGGTACTTTTGTACCGCTAAAGTCGTTAAGAAGATCGCTAACGGCGATAGCGTCGTTAACTATATCGCTAAATGTGGCCGCACTTAGCGATATAGAAACAATCCCGCTAGCGATCGCATTAGTATGCGTCGTTATCGTGATCGCTAGCGGGATTGTTTAGTGTGGCAGTACTTTAGGGAGATCTATCTCTGGCAATAGATCTTAACAGCTCATTTACATATAAAGAAAAATGTGTATTTCTCTGGAATAAGACATCAGATTGCAGATATCAAGGTGTCATTTTATTCAGCTTCCTATAATCTTCATGCCCATGTAGACTCTTAGGAGCATTGTTCCTATGGCACAGTCAATTTAATCCGGAGCTGTAATTTACAATTGTGCAGGATTAATGCCCATGACTAAGCTCCATAATGTATGGCGGTCATAATTGGTGCAGTGGTCATGTGTTGTAGACGGGCAATAATCACTTCAGTCCTGTCAACAAAGATTGTGAGGGGTTTTTTGGGTAATTATTGCTTAGGTTTATATACTCAAACATTACCTCCCATTACCCAAAGTACAACCCCTTTAAAGAGAATCTGTCACCCTAAATTGGCGGGATATTTAAATGATGGCAGTCAGGTCAGATGGGCGGTGTTTTGGGTACTTGCCTTAACATGTTGTTCGCCGCTGTCTCCATTATTTGGGAATTGTAGTTGTTGCCCTCCATATAACGCGCCTGCGCATTGCAATCTGCGGGCAAAGCATACTGCGTGTGCGCAATTCAAGATTGCAATGCGCAGGCGCGTTATATGGAGGGCAACGACTATAATTCCAGAAATAATAGAGACAGCGGCGAACAACATGTTAAGGCAAGTACCCAAAACACCGCCCATCTGACCTGACTGCCGTCACATGCAGTGCTTATTACACTAAGCTCAGTGTGTTACAGCTGGAGTGGTGTGTGGTCACATCACTGATGTGACCGCTCACCAAACCATCTGGATTGTTGCAGGACGTGGGCATTAATGGATCATCCTCATCAGCTTTTTTTATTTTTATTTTTGTTGAATAAATGAGTAAAAGAGGGTTGTGGCGTGTTTATTTCAATTATAGGACTTTTGTCTGCCTGTGTCTTTCTTAAATTTGACCTTGGGTTTAGTAATGGGGTTGTCTTATAGACGCCTCTCCATTACTAACCCCTGGGATTGATGTCAGTAAACATAAAACAGCTGACATCAACCCCACAACTATTACCGACTTGCTACTGCACCAGGGCAAGTGGGAAGAGTGGAGGCTAAGCTCCAAATTTGGCACATCTAATGGATGCTTTGTTTATGGGGCGACTAAGGTCTAATGTTCTTAGTCTGGGAGGGGGTCAATATCCATGGCCCCTTCTTAGGCTATTAATATCAGCCCGCAGCTGTCTGTTTAGCGTTATCTGGTTAGTAAATATAGTGGAGATCTCACGTCCTTTTTTGGAAAGGGTCCCTCCAATAAAAAACAGTAAAGGCTAAGCAAACAGCTGTGAGCTAATATTAATAGCCTCGGAACCTTTATGGCTATTGGTCACTTCCCAGAATATTAACATCAGCCCCCAGCTGGTTTCCCTCAGCTGGTTAGGAAAATCAAAGGGGACCCAACACTTTTATTTCCAAATTTATTTATTTAATACTCGCTCTATTCATTGGGTGCTGACTATAAGTCTCATCAGCATCACCTGGTCTCTCTCATAGCAGAGAGATCCGGCGACAATGATGAGAGCTGAATTCAGCACCAGTGCCTGTGAACACTACTTTTCCCAGATGCTGGAGTATGCCGCTGGGTCTTTTCATTCCGGTACGTGTCACACTGATGACACATGGATGTCGTCAGTGCACATGTGTGCAGCACGCATTTCGTCCATGGTGCATGAAAAAAAAGGACATATCAGAGTTTTTTACACAAACACACAGTCTGTGTGGAAAACCTAATCTATGACCACCACCATTGCATGTAATTAGTGATCAGCGAGTATACTCGTTACTCAAGATTTCCCGATCATGCTCGGGAAAGATTTAGTTTGTGTCACCATAGCTGCATGATTTGCGGCTGCTAGACTGCCTGTGTAGGGAATGTGCAGGTGTCTGCTTTGGTTCCTGCATTCCTGTACATGCCTACCGGGTGAAACCGGGTACATGTTATGTGTTCATTATGTACACTGCATTATATGTTGGTAGTTGGCACCGTCCTGATGTGAATTGATGTACCTGTGTTGATAGCTTTATGTGTTAAGGACAGTAATAGAGACAGTTAGAGCTCCGTCTCACATAGCGAGATCGCTGCTAAACAGCGATCTCAGCAGCGATCTCGCTATGTCTGACACGTACCAGCGATCAGGCCCCTGCTGTGAATCACTGGTCGTGTCAGAAATGCCAGGACTATTTTTTGATTGCTGGTCTCCCGCTGGCCAGCACGCAAAAGCTGCGTGTGACAGGCAGGAGACCAGCGATCTCCTGGTAACCAAGGTACACATCGGCTTTCCAAGCGCGGGGCTGTGCCTGGAAACCCGACATGTACATTGGATACCAGTGCGCTGCTGCAGGGGAGCTGTGTTGTGAATGTGTTAGAAATGAATTCTGAGCAGAAGCTCCCTCTGGTGGTTACAAACAGTACTGAACCATTCAATGAGGATTGGCAATCAGGAGTTACAGACTGGTCTTATATAAGGGAGGTTCCCTCCCATCATGGTTACCGGTGATCAATTGTTCTTGTCTCAACTGTGGTTCCTGATTCACTTGGAAGCTTGCTGGGTCTTGCCTCTTCTCCTGCTCTCAGATAAGATATTTTCTGTTTTTTGTTTTTGTGCTTACCATTTGCATATTTCTCTGCATTTCTGTGAGGTTAGCCAGGTTTCCCCCCTCCCCCCCGGGGGGCTTGGGCTCCTCTCAGTTCTTCTGGAGCCACTGTTATTTGTTCATTTGCCTTTTCCAGTTTTTTCAGTGGCTGCGTTTTGTTACAAAAGAGAACTAATTTAGGTGGTAGAGGTCGTGTGATCTCTGGTGTTTTTGCAATTAGTAGAGTTGGTATTTTTTAGGGTTTTTTGGATTGCAGTAAGTGTCCTTCCTATCCTTTTCTGTCTAGGAAGATTGGGCCCCAACGTTTGCTCATACTATTTTCTGTCTGTGTCTGTATTTCCTCTTGTCTAACCGCCATTACATGTTTGGGGGCTTCCTATGTTCTTTGGGGATCTGCTCCGGGGCAGATAGCTTTCCTCTTTCTATCTTTAGGTGTAGTTAACCTCTCAGGCTGTGACGAGGCGTCTAGGACCAACTTAGGAACGCTCCAGGCTGCCTTTAGTTGTGGTGGTTAGTCAGGGTACTGCAATCCAGTAGATTCCAACCTCTCTGGTGTATTGCCGTTTTTGCCTGCTCTCCTCAGCTACCAAATCATAACAGAGCTGGTAACCAAGGTACACGTCGGGTTTCCAGGCACCGCGCAGCGCCTGTAAACCCGACGTGTACCTTGGTTACCAGCTCCCTGCATCAGTGCGCTGGTATCCAACGTACACTGCGGGTAACTAGGCAACGTTACCCGCAGTGTCGCTGTCCTGATCGCTGCCTGAGCTGCCTGTTTGGCAGCTCAGCAGCGATCATGTAGCAACACACCAGCGATCCTGATCGTTGTCGGGATCGCTGGTGTATCGCTATGTGAGATGGGGCCTTTAGTGTCAGTGTTAAGTCAGTGTAGCTTTGGGTTAGTGCAGTGGGGGGCACTATAGAGCAGATCTAGATATGGAGATTAGATCTAGATAAGATAAGAAACAGCAGTAGTGATAGTTAAATGTTGAGACCTATAGAAATTTAGCTGGTGGGAGGAGAGAGCTAGAGGTTAGAAAAAGTTCTATCAGGGGTTTTGGTTGTTGTCGGGACAGGGACAGAAGAGGAACTGAAAAGAGCAGTTCTGAAGATGATAGACCTTGGAGCATGTGTGGACACAGGCAGCCTGAAAGGATCAGTGGCTAGGCTGTGGGGTAACTTCCGTGACGTCCGGGACCTATGGTCCGTACAGGATTTGCAGTGGCATCTTGAATTTTCACCAAAGATGGGGAAGGTGGACAGGGAGCACCAGGAATCAGCTAGCTTGATTACCCAGGGAACTGCGGGACTGGATACCACAGTGCTGGATTGTGAGTTGAAAGGAAAGTCCAGGGAGAGCTCAGGAGGAGTTCTCATGTCTTTTGAAGATTGTTGGACTGTAACTGTTATGAAGATGCACGAGTTGAGTAAAGTTTTATTGAAAATGAACAAGGACTTTGATAACATTTGTGTGTGTATGAAAAGGATTGGAGCTCTGTATGCTGAGGAGGAGAATCCTGACCCGCAGGTGGGTGAACGACTTGACACACACAGTGCATCACAAGATGGACATAATATTTCAGTAGCGGAGCGTCGGGGTGTGCTTAAACAACAACAGTCCCTCGACATGACTACCACCCTGGCCCCCGTTACAAAGTGGCGTAGTCGGCAGGATCATGAAGAATTTCTACAAAAAGGACATTTCAGTGCTGCAAAGTTGGCGGCTGTGAGTAATGCTAAGATGGCGGATGGTGGCGTGGAGGCTGGTGAGAGCCCCACCCATCGTGAGCGTCCCTAGAGAAAAGTGGCACGAAAATCTGTCCAGCGGGGAGGGTGCCTTGTGCCTAGGCCCCATCCCCTCGTGAGCGGAGCCCGCCGCAGTGGGTCGCAGTGAAGAAAGAAGAGAACATACCTCCTGTATCGGATTCCTGAAGAGAAGGAGGAGTCTGATGCTGAAGAGGAGGACCGACCGACTCCGGCACCGCCCTGGCCCGGGAGGGGCCAGGAGGAAGATTTGCACGTGTCTGGATGGACGACGCCATTGCAGGATCTGATGGCGGTGGAGAAGATGGCGCACTCTTGTGTCCGGGCTTGCGGTGGGATTGGCCAAATAGAATGGGAGTGGAGGAAGGCCCATGAACATGCTCACCCCGGACGGCTGTGGGGCGTCTCAGACTATGGAAGCATCCGAGAGCTGGACCGGTTTTCGCTGGACAATGGGGATGCGTTCTGGTGGTTGCCAGAGATGGAGTTCCATATCCGAGAGGACCAAGTTGGTGACCGGAAGGCGGAAGCTGACCCGGAAGGGGGTTGCAGCATCGGCGGGACACGGGAAGCTGTGTCGGAGGACTCGGACATCAGCATGTGAGCTGGGGCGAGCAGACTGCAAAGATGATGAGATGCAGCCCACCGACCCGGTAGAACTCATGCTGAGCCCTGCTGATCAGGAAGGAGAGGAGGACGCTGGTGGAGAAGGAGCAGCTACACCAGAGTCGAGGGTGAGTGTCCCTCAACTCCCGGCTCTGGAACCCTGGCCCCCGGTCGAGCAGGCGGCACCCAGCAGCTGCTGGCCTCCATCCCCTGCAACGCGGCCCATGTATACTGATGTCTGACTGCGGGAGCCGTGACCCCTGTCTCCTCCCCACACTCCCACCTTGCCTGACCACGTGTCCCGTGAGCCCCTGCCACAACATGGGGGGGTGAAGGCCCCTTTCCATCTTCCATCCAGGCGGCCTTGATCTCGAAATTGGTGGAGTTGAAGAAAAGCTGGGAGCGGGAAATCTGGGCTCAGCTGCCGCAGCCGGGAGGAGGCACCATTGTCGGCAAAGAGACAGATGGCATCCTCGTGTATACCAACCAGGCTGCAGGGTACGGATTCATCAGAGAGTCTCGGACCTTTGACAAGGTCTTTGTGAGCGCGAGCTCCATCAGGCACGAGCAGCCACTGCAGGAAGGCGACAGAGTGGCGTTCTATAAGGAAAGAGGGCCCGAGTCTACTTTGCTGTTGCCGTGGACCTGCTGCCACCAGTGGAAGATGCTGAAATGCGAGCCTGTCTGGAGTGGGATCGGATGCGGCCTTCAGAGCCGATGAGACCCATTATCACCCGCTCTGGCACCCCGGAGGATGAGGTGCCAGGAAGGATGTCAGCAACACGAGCTTGGAGCCCTGGGAATGATGCTGATGGATGCAACCGGGCAGAAAGTGGAGCAACAGCTGCTGGTGGATGCTCCTCTGGTACCCGATGTGACAAACGGGGATAGTTACTGCAACCTAGCCCCAGTGATGGAAGTTGTGCTAGTTGCACTGGATTTGAAGATTTGGGACTGTTCTGTGTCCCGTGGGCTGGAGCCCGAAGTTGGTGCAGTGACGATAGCCACAGTTAAAGAGTTGTGAGGAACTGTTTTCCCCCTCCAAGCTTTGTTGTGCCTGTTGCGCCTCCCTTGCTGGATTACAGGACTCAGACCTTGCTGGAGAGAAGGTGCCCTGTGAACTGTGTGTATGCTGCTTTAAAGACTGTGTTTTAAAAATGTGAAAGTGTCTTTTCTTAACCTGAATTTTATTTGCAGGAGGTTAAATGCAGCACACATATTTTAAAGGCATCGTGGTCTGGAAATAGGAGGGAGGAGGGAGGAACATGTGCAGGAGGACCTGATGAGTGAGCCGGGTCAGAAGAAAATGGCCTGTATTCTCCTGGACTGTTGGAGCTGAAGTGAATTGGCCACGTGGGCCATAATGTTAGTGTGGACACATTAGACAGGCAAAAGGATTGGTCAATGCACCTGGAAAGTCCTGTGGTGAACTGTCTGTGTGTCCGGGTCTCAGGAGCAAGTAGACCGGGGTCAGGTGGACCCGTTGTGCAGAAGTGGACATTCAAAGCAGTAGAAGGACTGGTCGGTGGACCTGAGAGTCCTATGGAGAACTGTCTGTCTGTCTGGGTCCCGTAAGGAGAGGGATCGGGGTCAACTGGACCCGTAACCTTGTCTGAAGAACCCGAGGATCGAGTCGGGTTATACAAGAGCTGTGCTCACATGATGCTGAGCTGGTGTGAACTGAACTGTTTGCTCCGGGGTCCCAAGTAAGTGGGATCGGTGCCAGTCCTGGCCTGTAACAGGGTCAAACGTGGTGGACTGGAGCAAGATTCTTTGATGCGGTGTAAAATAGTTGTAATTATTGATGTTTATTAATATGTCTTTACATTGTCTTGTATTGATGATATGTATGTTTTACCGGTACTGCATGGTCGGGTACGACCATGGTTTTAGGAGGGAGGTGTGTAGGGGGTGTGCAGGTGGCTGCTTTGGGTCCTGCATTCTTGTACATGCCTACCTGGTGAAACCAGGTGCATGTTATGTGTTCATTATGTACACTGTTTTATATGTTGGTAGCTGACACCATCTTGATGTGAACTGATGTACCTGTGTTGATAGCTGTATGTGTTATGGACAGTAATTGCGACAGTTAGTGTCAGGGTTAAGTCAGTGTAGCTTTGGGTTAGTGCAGTGGGGGGCACTATAGAGCAGATCCAAATATGGAGATTGGATCTAGATAAGAAACCGGAGTAGTAGTGATAGTTAAATGTTGAGACCTATAGAAAGTTAGCTGGTGGGAGGAGTGAGCTAGAGGTTAGAAAAAGTTCTATCAGGGGTTTTGGTTGTTGTCGGGACAGGGACAGAAGAGGAACTGAAAAGAGTAGTTCTGCAGATGATAGACCTTGGAGTACGTGTGGATTCAGGCAGCCTGAAAGGATCAGTGGCTAGGCTGTGGGGTAACTTCCATGACGTCCGGGACCTATGGTCCATACAGGATTTGCAGTGGCATCCTGAATTTTCACCCAAGATGGGGAAGGTGGACAGGGAGCACCAGGAATCAGCTAGCTTGATTACCCAGGGAACTGCGGGACTGGATACCACAGTGATGGAGTGTGAGTTGAAAGGAAAGTCCAGGAAGAGCTCAGGAGAAGGAGTTCTCATGTCTTTTGAAGATTGTTGGACTGTAACTGTTATGAAGATGCACGAGTTGAGTAAAGTTTTATTGAAAATGAACAAGGACAAGCTCTGTATGCTGAGGAGGAGAATCCTGACCCGCCGGTGGGTGAACTACTTGACACACACAGTGCACCACAAGATGGACATGATATTTCAGTAGCAGAGCGTCGGGGTGTGCTTAATCAACAACAGCCCCTCGGCATGACTACCACCCTTGCCCGTTACACCTGAATACATGTGAGGATTGCCTGTTTGGAAATCCCCAAATGTATTCAGGCTGTCTAGCAGCCGCAAATCATGCAGCCACTGCAACACAAACTAAATTTATGTCTTTCTATATCAATTAAGGAATCTGCTTCTCTGACCTTCTAGGGGCATCAAAACACAATAGCAGACTCCAATCAGAGGGCAATAAAACTTTCTCTCCTTATCTATGAACTGTTCCAATATTTATGTTCATCCCTCTGCCATAATGACAGTTCTGCTTCATGTCACTTGTCTTACCTATTGCATTATTCCTGTGTCCTGTTGTGTATATAAATATGTGATTCTTCAGATTTTGTATTAGTCTAGCCTGATGAAGAGACCTGAGTAGTCTCGAAAGCTTGCAATTTGTTACCATCTTTTCAGTTAGCCATTAAAAGGTATCAACCACTGAGGACTCTCAAGTCTAAATATTTTTAAATCTCTGAGCACGCCCAAATACTCGGAGATCACCCAAGCATGCTCAGGAAATCTCGAGTAACGAGTGTACTTGCTCATCACTACATGTAATGGGTGCGCATGTGTGCATATATGCGGTTCTTAAAAAGCAGACTGCATACTGACATAAAAAACGGATGTGTAAAGGGACTTAGTGAATGTAGTTAGCGAAGGCTAGAATTTTTTTTAAAGCATATTTGAAAATAGATTAGATTATTGCACTAAATACATAGGAAATTGGAATTAAGCATGAAAATTCATTTTAATTTTAATTTCTCTTTTTACATAAAATATACTTATTTATTTGCATATTGTGTTTTTTCATATTTTTACTTTTTAAAAATAAATAAATAAATAAAAGAAACTTCTTTTTAACTTAGTCCCTTTATGGTATATAACTTTTTTTCTTTGATCACTGTTTTAATGCATTTCAATACACATGTACTGCAAAGCATTAGAGCTGTCAGTGTTAGGCTACATTCCTACAATGAACTTTTGGTGAGTCTTGCTAAACTTAGGGGCGGATTGCATGCGTTTTGATGCAATTATGCTGCTGAAACGCACTATACTGTGTTGTATGTGTGTTGTACTATACTGTGTGTGGGGTACTGCACTATAGTGTGTTGTGTGTGTGAGCGTGGCACTATATTGTGTGTGGGGGAATTGCACTTTACTGTATTGTGTGTGTGTGTGGCACCCCAGGAGTTCGGTTGCCACAGTGACCTTGCATCCCTCCAGGGGGGAGTTATGTCATGCCTGAAAGCAAGGAAGGATCCCTTAACAGCTAACTGTCACGCTGTATCACAGATATATATATAATGTCAGTAATCTATACCAAGAGGGACAACATTCTATATAACATATAAATAGGTAATATCAACATGTACATATAGTATAGTATTACCTGACATAATATCCGTTGTACTGTGGGTGAATCCTGAAGACGTTTTATGCTGTCACAGGCTAGAGGTGGACCGGGGTCTATGCTGACCCTAAACTGGGGTCCTGACTAGTCCCTCTACCTGGAGGTACTTTTAATGGTACAGAGGTCCAGGCCACCAGCGTAAACCCTGTCTCCTATAAATCCCTGACCACTGTAATCTAGTCCTCAGAAGGACCCTGATTACCACACAGGGAATAGGCAGGTCACTGCTTAACAAACAGTAAAGACAAACGAGACAGACAGGGAATAAAGTAAATACTGTCTTGCATACAACACATAAACACAGAGGGAACACAAATGGTCTAGGAGATAAACTATAAGCGAGGAGAGGAGAAACCACAAAGGAACTCTTAGCTTAAGTCTTCTCATAACCTGATCCAATCTGCTGGTCTGCATGAAAGCTTTCACCGGCAACTCCTAAGCAGACTGGCAGGTATATAAAGGAAGCTAATTAGTGCATAATCAAACTGCAGCCGGGAGAGGCTGGACCTAGTCTTAGCACAGAGCTAGGCAGAATTAACTCCCTCACTGTAGTAAACACAAAGTAACAGCAACTCAACTGCGAGAAGTCAGAATGTGTAATCGCGACGATCTTCGTAGCGATACACCCATGACAGTACCCCCCCTTCTACGAGGGGCCTCCGGACCCTCAGGGCCAGGTCTGCCCGGGTGAGTTTTGTGGAAGGTCCGAACCAATCGATCTGCGTTAATATCAGACGCAGGAACTCACATCCTCTCCTCAGGACCATACCCCTTCCAATGAACCAAGTACTGAAGGGACCGGCGATTCAGACGTGAGTCAATGATCTTCGACACCTGAAATTCCAAGTTACCATTGACCACCACTGGAGGAGGAGGTAGAGGTGACGGTAATAACTGGCGCCACGTACCTCTTAAGCAACGATTTGTGGAACACATTGTGGATTTTAAACGTAGGAGGGAGGTCCAGACGAAATGCCACAGGATTAATTATAGAACTGATCCTGTACGGCCCGATGAACCTGGGACCCAGTTTCCAGGAGGGAACCTTGAGTTTAATATTCTTGGTAGACAACCATACCAGATCGTTCACACTAAGGTCCGGACCAGACACTCTCCTCCTATCCGCCATACGTTTGTAACGGTTCCCCATAGCACTCAGATTATTCAGCACTCCTCTCCACACTGAAGCAAGTCACGACGAGAATCGTTCCTCCTCAGGAACCCAGAAGGGCCCCCCCCATTGAAAGTACAAAACTGGGGATGAAAACCATATGCCCCAAAAAACGGGGACTTACGAGTGGACTCGCTCCGCCTATTGTTAAGAGCGAACTCTGCCAGAGGCAAGAAAGAAGACCAGTCCTCCTGGTTCTCTGAGACAAAACACCGAAGATATGTCTCTAGGCTCTGATTCAGACGCTCTGTCTGACCATTGGTCTGCGGATGAAAAGTCGAGGAAAATGACAATTGCATCCCCCGACGTGAACAAAATGCCTTCCAGAATTTGGACACAAACTGAGACCCCCTATCTGACACCACATCAGAAGGCAACCCGTGAAGTCTCACAATCTCCCCAATGAACACCTGCGCCAGAGTTTTAGCATTAGGAAGAGCAGGAAGAGCAATGAAATGTGCCATCTTACTGAACCTGTCAACTACAACTAGTATGACAGTTTTCCCTGACGACGGAGGGAGGTCCGTAATGAAGTCCATAGACAGATGAGTCCATGGACGCTCCGGAATTTTCAAAGGTAAGAGGGTCCCAGACGGACGGGTATGTGGGGTCTTATAGCGAGCACAAACCCCACAGGACGCGACAAAAGTTACTACCTCTTTATTTAAGTTAGGCCACCAAAACCGGCGAGAAAGGAGATCCATAGTTGCTTTACTCCCTGGGTGTCCTGCTAAAGCAGAATTATGATGTGCCTCGATAACTTTTTGTCTTAACTGATTTGGAACAAACAGTTTCCCTGGAGGTCCTACAGGGGCGTCCCCCTGAGCCTCTAATACCTCCTCCTCAAGCTCAGAGCATACAGCCGACACTACAACTCCCTCCTGAAGGATAGGAACCGGGTCATCCGTCTTCCCGGCCCTTGGGAAACTACGAGATAAGGCATCAGCCTTAACATTTTTGACCCAGGACGATATTGGACGACAAAATTAAACCTGGTAAAAAACAACGACCATCTAGCTTGTCTGGAATTCAGACGCTTTGCAGATTCTAAATACAGGAGGTTCTTGTGATCAGTAATGACGGTGACCGGGTGGACTGCCCCCTCCAAAAAGTGACGCCATTCCTCAAAAGCCAACTTAATGGCCAAGAGTTCCCTATTGCCGACATCATAATTCCTCTCGGCGGACGACAATTTCTTAGAGAAGAAAGCGCACGGATGCCATTTACCAGGGGACGGACCTTGGGATAATACTGCACCTACCCCTACGTCAGACGCGTCTACCTCCACAATGAACGGTTGTGATGCATCTGATTGAATGAGTATGGGTGCCGAAGCAAAACATTTTTTCAAGGAGGAAAATGCTTGACAAGCTTTGTCAGACCACCTAGAAAAATCCGTCCCTTTTTTTGTCATGTCAGTGAGAGGTTTGACAACAGATGAGAAATTACGAATAAATTTCCGGTAGTAGTTAGCAAACCCCAGGAAACGCTGCAGTGCCTTAAGATCCTCTGGCCGATCCCATTCAAGCACTGCTCTCACTTTCTCAGGGTCCATACGGAAACCGGAAGCTGACACCAGGAAACCCAAAAACTGAAGTTCCTGTACGGCGAATACACACTTTTCCCATTTGGCGTACAGTTTATTGTCTCGCAAGATCTGCAACACCTGTCTCACATGCTCCTGATGAGACACAAGATCTGGCGAGTAAATTAAGATGTCATCTAAATAAACGACCACAAACTGCCCCACAAGGTGGCGAAAGATGTCATTAACAAAATGTTGAAACACCGCCGGGGCAGTAGTCAGACCAAAAGGCATGACAAGGTTCTCATAATGTCCTCCGGAGTGTTAAACGCCGTCTTCCACTCATCCCCCTCCTTTATCCTAATCAGATTATACGCCCCCCTGAGATCCAACTTAGAGAACCATTTGGCGCCCACAATCTGATTGAAGAGATCAGGAATAAGTGGGAGCGGATACGGATCTCGGACAGTAATCTGATTAAGCTCACGGAAATCCAAGCAAGGGCGTAGGCCTCCATCTTTTTTCTTCACAAAGAAGAACCCCGCGGCCACTGGGGAAGATGAAGGTCTAATATGCCCCTTGCCAGACTTTCCGAAATATAATCCTTCATAGCCTGCCTCTCAGGACCAGAAAGGTTATATAACCTAGATTTAGGTAACTTAGCATCAGGAAGCAATTTTATTGAGCAGTCATACGCGCGATGAGGAGGTAATTCTTGACACCCCTCCTCTGAGAACACATCCTCAAAGTCCTCCAGAAAAGGAGGCAAGGTTCTAGGCACGACCGCACTGATGACCGTGTTCATGCAGTTACTCTTGCAAAATTCACCCCACTGGCTAATCTCTCTGGATTGCCAATTAATCACTGGGTTATGTTTAGCCAACCAAGGAAGTCCCAACACAATAGGAGTAGGAAGACCCTCCAACACATAACAAGACAATTGTTCTTTATGTATTGCCCCTACTCGAAGGACTATGTTATGAACAGCTTGTACAAAGCTACCTTGACCGAGAGGCCTGGCGTCAATAGAGAATATAGGGATCGGTTTGGCCAATACACTCAGTTGCATACCTTGCACCTGGGCAAACCGAGCGTCCACCAGATTAGCCCCGGACCCACTATCAAGAAGAACAGAAATCCTCTCAACTCTCGTACCAACCACCACCTCCGCTGGTACGAGAAACTGAGACGGACTTGGGGACGAAATACATACTCCCAGGTTGTCGTCCACCACACAACCTGGGATTAACAGTTTTCCGGCGACATCTTGCTCAACGAGGCACAGGATGGACACCCCTCAACAAAATGTCCCTCTCTCCCGCAGAAGAAACACCTTCTTGTCTTGCGGCGCACCGCCGATCCCCTCCTACGAAATTATGTCCCTCCCAACTGCATAGGTTCCTCAGAACAGACCAGGGGAACCTCAATATAAGGGACTTTAGTAGTAGGTGGAGTCATAACAGGGGGCGGAGTTACCTTGCACCTCTCCCGAAGCCGTCTATCAATACGAATAGCAAGGGCCATAGCAGCCTCCAGTGACGGAGGAGAATCATACTGAGCCAAAACATCTTTTAATTTGTCAGATAACCCTTGACAAAACTGGCTCCTAAGAGCTGGGTCATTCCACTGAGTATCTGTGGCCCATCTACGGAACTCAGAAGAAAATTCCTCCGCCGGACGATCTCCCTGCTGTATCTTACGTAACTTCGTTTCAGCAAGGGAGACCCGATCCGGGTCATCATATACCAGACCCAGGGCAGTAAAAAATCGATCTACTGACTGGAGAGCCGGGGAGCCCGGAGGAAGAGAGAACGCCCAGGATTGAGGGTCCCCTTGTAAGAGTGAGATGACAATTCCCACCCGAAGCCGAAAATATAATTTACATGCCTCCCGGAAGGTAAAAAATTTGTCCCGCCCACCAGTGAACCTGTCCGGGAGAGCAACTTTAGGTTCAGCTCTGGTTTGCTCCGGGGGGGACAAAACCTTGGACTTAATGTCCGTCAGCTCCATGGATAAACACTGCAACTGCAGGGCAAGCTGGGCAACTGGATTCATGGTAGCTGGGGAGAATCTTTAGGGCCGGTGAAAATGTCACGCTGTATCACAGATATATATATAATGTCAGTAATCTATACCAAGAGGGACAACAATTCTATATAACATATAAATAGGTAATATCAACATGTACATATAGTATAGTATTACCTGACATAATATCCGTTGTACTGTGGGTGAATCCTGAAGACGTTTTACGCTGTCACAGGCTAGAGGTGGACCGGGGTCTATGCTGACCCTAAACTGGGGTCCTGACTAGTCCCTCTACCTGGAGGTACTGTTAATAGTACAGAGGTCCAGGCCGCCAGCGTAACCCTGTCTCCTATAAGTCCCTGACCACTGTAATCTAGTCCTCAGAAGGACCCTGATTACCACACAGGGAATAGGCAGGTCACTGCTTAACAAACAGTAAAGACAAACGAGACAGACAGGGAATAAAGTAAATACTGTCTTGCATACAACACTTAAACACAGAGGGAACACAAATGGTCTAGGAGATAAACTATAAGCGAGGAGAGGAGAAACCACAAAGGAACTCTTAGCTTAAGTCTTCTCATAACCTGATCCAATCTGCTGGTCTGTATGAATGCTTTCACCGGCAACTCCTAAGCAGACTGGCAGGTATATAAAGGAAGCTAATTAGTGCATAATCAAACTGCAGCCGGGAGAGGCTGGACCTAGTCTTAGCACAGAGCTAGGCAGAATTAACTCCCTCACTGCCAAACACAAAGTAACAGCAACTCAACTGCGAGAAGTCAGAATGTGTAATCGCGACGATCTTCGTGGCGATACACCCATGACACTAACACACAGCATACAACACTTTTCCTACTCCAGACCAGAAGGGGGAGCTCTAACACCTGATTTCAGTAGAGCTTCTCTGGAACATTCTGGCTGGGGGAGGAGTTAGTTAGTGCTGAGCAAGGGTTGAGGAAGGACATGTTGGAGACAAGCTGGGGGGCTGGAGCTAAAGCTGAGCTCACCCCTAGTCCGGAGCGCCAGAAACCGGACCCCGGAGTTCGAGGCTGGGTGGGTAAACTAAAGCCCCAGCAGCGGAATCCGGAGGGCAGAAACATCAGGTTCTCTGCCCCAACTGGTACTCGACAACACAGCAGCACGTGTGAGCCAGAGACGCCAGAGTAGAGTAATCCCTGAAGCAGGCTACAGCTGTCTGATATGCGAGTAGAGTGCTACTTAAGTCACAGAGAGAGAGAGAGGAACTTGAACAGAGCTTACAGCAGCAAGTACCTCAGAGAATAGCGCTAGAAAGGAGGCCTCACAACTCACCTGAGATAAGGAGATTCCCAAATTGCTTTCAGGCTGACCGACTCCAGCACCATCTGTAACCTGATCCCTGGACACTTTGGCTGCAGAACTGTGAGTAAAGCTTTGGAAACTGCATCTGACTGTGTCCTCTCAAGTTCTTCCTGCAACACCCACTCAACACTGCTACATCCCTTGCTAAATACTACATCTTTACCATCTACCTCACATTACATCTGCCTGGGACTTAGCTCCATTTGTGGGGAGCTGTACCAACTCTGCTGCATCACCATCAGTTCCAGAGAATCTGCACTGCAGCGCTGGTCACCTCTGACCAGAAACCACAGGTGGATCACGAACACCTTATTAAAAACTCTATTATCCCCTGTAAATATACCCCTTTTATTGGATGCCCAGGGCCATGGACTGGGTCACTACCGCTGTGACTCTTCCCCTTTAAGAAGCGGCCCGGTACCGAGTACTCCACTACCCTGGCGGGTGATTCATATGCATTAATGTGTGTGTGCACTTTACTGTATTGTGCGTGTGTGTCTGCTGCACTATACTGTGTGTGGGGGTACTGCACTATAGGTTGTTGTGTGTGTTGGGGGGCTGCACTATACTGTGTATGTGTGGGGGCTGCACTATACTGTGTGCTGGGGCTATACTATACAGTCATGGCCAAAAGTTTTGAGAATGACACAAATATTAATTTTTACAAAGTCTACTGCTTCACTTTTTCTAATGGCAATTTGCATATGCTCCAGAATGTTATAAAGAGTGATCAGCTTAACAGCAATTACTTGCAAAGTCAATATTTGGCTAGAAAATAAACTTTATCCCCAAAACACATTTCAACATCATTGCAGCCCTGCCTTAAAAGGACCAGCTAACCTCTTTTCAGTGATTGCTCCATTAAAACAGGTGTGGGTGTTGATGAGGACATGGCTGGAGATCAATCTGTCATGATTAAGTAAGAATGACACCACTGGACACTTTAAAAGGAGGCTGGTGCTTGGCATCATTGTTTCTCTTCTGTTAACCATGGTTATCTCTAAAGAAACACATGCAGTCATCATTGCAATGCACAAAAATGGCCTAACAGGGAAGAGTATCACAGCTGGAAAGATTGCACCTCAGTCAACAATCTATCGCATCATCAAGAACTTCAAGGAGAGAGGTTCCATTGTTGCCAAAAAGGCTCCAGGGCTCCCAAGAAAGACCAGCAAATTCAGGACCGTCTCTTAAAAGTGTTTCAGCTGCGGGATCGGGCTACCAGCAGTGCAGAGCTTGCTCAGGAATGGCAGCAGGCAGATGTGAGTGCATCTGCACGCACTGTGAGGCGGAGACACTTGGAGCAAGGCCTGGTCTCGAGGAGGGCAGCAAGAAGCACTTCTCTCCAGAAAAAACATCATGGACAGACTGATATTCTGCAAAAGGTCAGGCGTGGACTGCTGAGGACTGGGGTAAAGTTATTTTCTCTGATGAATCCCTTTTCGATTGTTTGGGACATCAGGAAAACGCCTCATTCGGAGAAGACAAGGTGAGCGCTACCACCAGTTTGTCTCATGCCAACTTTTTTAAGATCCTGAAACCTTTAAATTTGTGTGGGGTTTGCTTCTCAGCCAAGGGAATCGGTCTCTCACAGTTTGCCTAAAAACACAGCCATGAATAAAGAATGGTACCAGAATGTCCTCCAAGAGCAACTTCTCCCAACCATCCAAGAACAGTTTGGCGTCAACAATGCCTTTATTCCGCTGATGGAGACTTGCCATAAAGCAAAGGTATACTAAATGCTCAGGGAACAAAAACTAAGATTTTGGGTCGGGCTGGAAATCCCCAGTTTTAACCCATTGGCTTGGTAAAAAAGGGGTGACAAACAAAAAACCAAAAAATTCTGAAAATTAAAGCATTGATGTGCAAAAATGGATTTCTATCAGTCAGGATTTTGGGTCCGAATTGTTTGAGAGCAGCCGGGGAGAATTGCGAGGTCCTGAAAAAAAAGGGGTCAACACGCAAATATTGACTTGCGCATTAACCATTCAACTGTAAATTTTAAAAGCTTTTTTTAACATATGTTTGCAATTTATTTCTGATGTGATAAAAACATCTGTCAAAACACACTAAAAAAAAAGGGCACAATATGTGAAAAAAATATTGTGTCATTCTCAAAATTTTGGCCTTTGACTTGAAACGGTGTGTGTTCACACTGTTTTGGTTGGGGGTATTTTTTTTAAAATTATTTGGGATTGGGGGGGGGACTGCATAACTGTGTGTTGGGCTCATAACTGTGTGGGGGGAGCATTTTGTGTTTGTGGGTGAATTTTTTGGGGCCTTACGGGGGGGGGGGAATGCATTTTAAAAAGGGGTTAAAAATTTTCAGGGGTGGGGGGCACGGTTTGGGGGCCCCCCTCAACCCTGGTACAAATTTTTGGGTGGTTGGGTCTCACCAAAACACCATGTGTGGGGTAGCCCCCTATAGGTTTGTTGGGGGTCCCCCCAATTTTAAAAAAAGGGGGGTACCAAAAAGGGTTGTGGGCATACTAACTTTTTCTTTGTTTTTGTTTGGGAAGGGCTGATAACTTTTTCACGGCCCACTCTGCAAGTGAGGAACGCGGGGGCCCGGGGTGCTGCGGACAGAGAGAGGGTTGGGTTGTG